>CM076571.1:97453268-98053268 GCA_034641835.2 Pinus albicaulis
ACTTATCAATTTGTCTGGTAAATTGCTTGGGGCTCATGTGGCTCATGCCGGATTAATTGTATTCTGGGCCGGAGCAATGAACCTATTCGAAGTGGCTCATTTCGTACCGGAAAAACCTATGTATGAACAAGGATTGATTCTGCTTCCCCATCTAGCTACTCTAGGATGGGGAGTCGGTCCTGGTGGGGAAATCGTGGACACTTTTCCATATTTTGTATCTGGGGTACTACACTTAATTTCTTCTGCGGTTTTAGGTTTTGGTGGTATTTATCATGCACTCATAGGACCCGAAACTTTAGAAGAATCTTTTCCATTCTTTGGCTATGTATGGAAAGATAGAAACAAAATGACCACAATTTTGGGTATTCACCTAATCTTGCTAGGTGTTGGTGCTTTTCTTCCAGTGCTCAAAGCTTTGTATTTTGGAGGTGTATATGATACTTGGGCTCCTGGCGGTGGAGATGTAAGAAAAATTACGAACCCAACTCTTAACCCAAGTGCTATATTTGGTTATTTACTTAAATCTCCTTTCGGAGGAGAAGGATGGATCGTTAGCGTGGACAATCTAGAAGATGTAATTGGAGGACATGTATGGTTAGGTTCCATTTGCATCTTCGGTGGTATCTGGCATATCTTAACCAAACCTTTTGCATGGGCTCGCCGTGCATTCGTATGGTCCGGAGAAGCTTATTTGTCCTATAGTTTAGCGGCTCTATCTCTCTTTGGTTTTATTGCTTGTTGTTTCGTTTGGTTCAACAATACAGTTTATCCCAGTGAATTTTATGGGCCCACCGGCCCAGAAGCCTCTCAAGCTCAAGCGTTTACTTTTTTAGTTAGAGACCAACGTCTTGGAGATAGTGTGGGGTCTGCCCAAGGACCTACTGGTTTAGGTAAATACCTTATGCGTTCTCCGACTGGAGAAATTATCTTTGGAGGAGAAACGATGCGTTTTTGGGATCTCTGTGCTCCTTGGTTGGAACCCCTAAGGGGCCCTAATGGTTTGGATCTGAGCAAGTTGAAAAAAGACATACAGCCTTGGCAGGAACGACGTTCAGCAGAATATATGACAAAAACAAGGGCCCCAACAAGAAGCACCTCCTAATTTATGACTCCTTTCTTCTTAGGTTTGGTCATCCAGGTCTTCTTGGCCAGAGTCTGCCCTCGGAGCAAGTTATCTATCTGCATTGTATCGGTTCCTTCTTTCATCTTCTCCTGGGCGTTCAACATGCTGATAGTTCCATTTGAATTTAGCCTTCTTGCAATGTTCAGGAACTATCCGCTCCGGGTCGTATGTTCGGTATTCTAAAGCCCTAAAGTGATAAATTTTCATCTCTTCTCCCTCTGCCTCTACCTCTCTGAAGTATTTAATTGTGTATTCACCGATAGTGAGGGGTAGCGCGGGCCATGGCTTCTTCTTACCTTTGGACAGGACCCTGGAGAAACCCGAGGACATTTGGAAGCAGACCTCTTGCATGAGCACTTTTTCTGTAACGAAACGAGGCATAGCATGTGGTGCCCTGAACGAGCCAAAGACTCGGATGAATGTATATTCAAGGAAAGGAAACCAATGCGCCACTTGGCTTAGCGTTTCCCTGGCTCGCCAAGACATGCAAGGGGCATCTTGGCCGAATAATTTTCTATATAGAGCGGGGATGAATACTTGGGAGATTGGCTCTATGTCTTGTTTATACCTAGATTCCCAAAACACCTTAGTTTGTAGATGAATTGCATGGGTCTGTGTGGGATACCTGTTATGTACCCATCCTTCAAAATGCAACCTCGAACAGACGACATCCAATAAATAAGAGGCCATATAGAATTCAGAAGGCATTCCTTCATCCGGTACCAATGCTGAGGATAAATTGGTATGCATGGAGGTCATCAATATGTTAGCCCAGTTGAAAAGGGTGCCGTGCACTGTGACATATTTCATGAGAGTTGCCCATGTGCTGTTGAAGGTGGTGGCATCGGGGCGCCCATACAATCTGCAAAGCATGGCGGCTACTAATTTATATAATTTTCTCAGGCTCTCCATTGGATATTCCTGGTCTTTCTTGACCTTAAACTTCTTAGGCTCCTCCCACCATTGCCTTATAGTGTCAACTATAGGAACTTCATGAGCAATGGCTTAATCTTCTGTGAATTCTTCTTCTCACTCAGGCAAAGAGTAATAAACATGGGCGTTTGAACCTTTGAGCATTGCGAAAGCCTTGCCTTCGCTGTCTCTGATCACAAACTTCTTGGGATCTATTTTCTATAAAATCCAATCTATCACCTCTGGGCACGGGAATATGGCCGGGTGAGCACCTGCGAGATGTAGCTTGGACCTTTTAACCTGTAATTATATCTCCCGATCCGGGAGGTCTTATGGGAACTCCGTTTTGGTGAAATCCGCGTACAATTGGTACCAACGCATGCTGTCCCCTTTGGAAAATTTGCAAAGAGTATCTCTGTATATCGGGGGTGGTGACATTGGCATGTCCATCTCCACATCTTCCATTTCCAAGTGCTTGTCTTTCTTCCGGGACGCTGGAGGTCCCATGTCGCTGGAATCCGAGAGGACATGTATACACTCCAAGTCTGCTTCAAATTCACCTGTCATATTCATGAAAGATTCCCAAGATAATAAAGACGCCATGAAGATATAAGACCAATTACAGTATCAATTATTTCAAGTGGGACACAGGCAAAACTGAATAAATGGCCTACTGGGTCGCGGGGTCGCAGGTTGTAAGAAAATAGCCAAGGTGTGACCTTGCGACCTTGCGACTTGGTCGCAGGGTCGCGGGGTCGCGGATTGTGAAAAATGATGAAGATGCGACCTTGCGACCTTGCGATTGGGTCGCTGGGTCGCGGGGTCGCAAATTTCGGGAAAAGGCGGAAATGGGACCTTGTGACCTTTTGATTGGGTCGCGGGGTCGCAAATTTCGGGAAAAGGCAGAAATGCGACCTTGCGACCTTGTGATTGGGTCGCGGGGTCGCTAAGTCACAGATTGCGAAAAAAATAAGAGATGCAAACTTGCGACCTTGCGACTAGGTCGTGGGGTCACGGGGTCACAAGTTTCGAGAAATCGAGGAGAATGCGACCTTGCGACCCGACGACTAGGTCGTGGGGTCGCAAGTCGCGCTAGTGCTTGCCGGGGGTTTTGGGTGCGCACGGCGTGGAGTTTTTTTCCCTTTAACTGGAAAAATACAAGGCTAAATCGGTCCATAAAGAGTCAAGGAATAGCTTTTGGAGTAGGGAACAGGCCATGAGAAGCTGGATAAGAAATTGTGATGAGTTAGGCAAGTGTGGTGAAAACTGGAAATAGAAGGAAAACCCTAAGCAAGTAATGAAAACAATGGATGGGGAAAATGAAACTTTAAAGGCTGAGGTATGCAGGGATTTGGAAAGAATAATAAAAAAGGAAACAACAGGAGGAAAAATGACAACTTACCTGGGAAAATCGCGCTCCAGTGGACCTGTTAGAGCCGTTTTTTTCTATCCGCTGCATATGCGAAATGCGACCTAGCGACCTGCAATATATAAAAGGGTCGCACGTGCAGGCATTTAATGAGGTATCAAGGTCGCATGTTGAGGTGGTTCGAGGGGAATGCGACCTCGCGACCTTGCGACCTGGCGACCTCAGGGTCGCGGGGTCGCAATTTTCTACAAATTTAGGATTTGCGACTCAGCGACTTAGTCTTCCTGACTTTTTACTTAGCTTTTCTTTGTGCTCAAGGGGCTCCAATTTTTTTTTTTTAAAGTGGGGTTTTTTTTTTTTTGGAGGGTGTTGTAGAGGCTACAACAGGAGGTTAAAACAAATCCTCCATTTAGAGTTTGACTAACTCGCTCCTCATCAATTAGGTCCAAAATTACACAAAATGACTCTAACAAGCCCACTTACCCTCTATTACATCAAGTCAACATGAAACTAGGGAAATTACAACATAAGCTAAGATTTTACTTTAAAAAAAAAAAAAAACTCGAAAATTACACTAACAAGCAAAAGCACAACGCCTCTCTGCAAAAGTGCAATGCCTCCAGAATAAAGCGCAGCGGCATAATTTGAAGGACCTTTTGAAGGCCTTCCACTGCTCCAAATCTAGCTCTGAGGGATCCAATGGAAAGCTAAGGATGTCTAGTTGTCATTAGACACCTTAAATAAGCAAAATGGACACTCCATGATAGAAAAAAATTCATTCTCCCACAACTACTCCCAAGAGCAGAATGCCTAGTCGAGAAAGGTGGAAAAAAGTGTATTTTTGACCTAGTTTTGGGCATTTTATCTTAATCAGTTTCCTGAAAAGGAACCAAAAGTGGATAGCTGACATGTATAAGTGATTATATATCCATCAATGAAAAGTTTTTTTCATTTGGAGTTTTGAGGAAAAAGCGCAGCGCCAAGGCACTGCTCTTTTGGCTGAAACTGATTTTTCCAATTAGTGCCAAAAGTAACAAAATTGAAAAATTTCATAAAATTCCTTTAAAACTTGCCCAAAATTGCTCCATGGAGCCATGTTATGATGTGTCAAGTTATGAGGAAGGCTTCAGCTATCAAATCAATCTTATCCTTCTCTTTTTTCCTCATTAGGGTTTGCTTTAGTTTCTTCTTCAACTGCTTGAATTTAATTTGGGAGACATGGTTCCTTGTATAGTAATTCATGGCCATGTGTCATTGTAGGATTTTATTCTTGTTTTCCATATTAAGAATATTTTCCAAGTGGAAATTCACCCTATCCAACCAACCTACTTTTTCTTTCTCCATTTATGCCAAAATGAGTTCATCAACAACCATTTAAGCTTTTGGTGGAGATGGTTCTTTTCGCTGCTCAAATGCCCTCTTGAGACCTCTTGTTCTTGGTATCCTTGCATTAAAATGCTATTATTGATCCTTTGAATCATCAATCTAAAAAATTTCCTTACCTTTGGCATCATCCTTGCTAAAATCTGCTTTGGGCTTATTTAAGAGCAACTGATTTACCTTTAGTTGCATGTTCTCTTGTTGCAAGAATGAGACTAGGAAATTTTCCTTTGACAAATTGTCCTTGAGCTCTCTACTCACAAATTCATTTTCCATGATGATTTTCTACTTTGTTTTTTTCTCCTCATTCACCTCCAAATCTTTCATATCAGTGTTAATATGAACTTGTTCCTCATCCTGCAATGGTGCCTCATGATGTGATGATGTTTCCACCTCTAATGTAGGCATTGCCCTTTCAACAATGTTTGGAGAAAACAAAAGCCTCTTGCCTCTAACATATGTTTGAGTCACCTCTGCCGTAGAATTTCTTGTGATATATACGCTTGTAGAAGCTACCTCTTGTTGTGCTGGTGATGTCAAAGGTGTAGAGTGACTGCCGGACTATGTTGGAGAAGGCATAAGAAAAGATGAATACATAAATGCATCCCATGAAAAATTGATTTGTGCTAACTGATGGAAAACCAGTATTTTCACCAAGCCATGGTGAAACAAACTAGAATAATGATTTTCTCCTAATATTCATACCTTCTCTGCTATTTTTACCTTGCTTTTGTAAAGGTAATGGGGCAAGTTGAGGGCTTTTACCTCGGTGAAATGCATCAAGAGTCTCATATGATACTAATATAACCTAGAGTACCTACCCTCACATGTAAAATATCTCATGATTAATTTCTTGAGAGGGGCATAATTGTCCAACAACTGTCTAAATGGAAATATGTGTGTTGGAGCTGCTTTGTATGCAGGGTTCAAATACATTTTTAGCTTTCAATGTTAAGGTCCCTACTCTTGAACCAAGTTTCTCCATTGTTTGGAATCCTTGTAGCTGTGGAAATGGTCTCTGATAAAAGAGTGAACACTACCCCTACAATAGTCACCTATCTTTCCTCAAACTAGTGGCAAAAGTGCTGGTAAGTTTTTCATGAAAACCTTGTCCCTCAACCTTTTGGCAAAAGGTAAGGCAACCAACTTCCTAAGATGATTCCTTAAGGAAGGGTGAAGACATGATCTCATGTGTTGTATTGGGCTCATACCTACTGAACTGACGTCCCTTGTGCCTCTTATGCTCAGTGGTTTCAGAATACATAGCAAATCGTAGCTCAATGGGATGGGGAATTAGGGTTTAGCGTAGGGAAAAACACATGATTTGGGCAGTTTTTGGGAATGAAGGTAGATGAAGGGGTTAGGGGTTTCCTAAATTCTTGGGAAAATTTAGGGGGGTAGGGATAGATGTTAGGGAGTAGGGAGAAGTTAAATTTCAGGGAATGAGTTAGGGGAATGGTGTCAAAAGGGGAAAAACAATCCTAGCCTACAAAAGTGTAGTCTAGGCTAGGGTTTGTAGGAAAACAATGAAAATGAGGGATAAGGGTAAAGGGAAGGGTCAAGGGTAGTATATGGAATATGGGGGAAGGTATTATACCTTTAGACTTAGGGTTTTTCTCAGCAATTTAACCAAAGAGACAATGCAACCAAGTAAATACAACCAAAACCCTATAAGAGGGAATTGATCATCCAAGCACGAAATGAAGACAAAAGAGGTAATTTAGGAAACCACTTAATTGTATATGATACACTGGAACCTTATTTTTGGTGTAGAAACCACTAGAATATATTTTTTTCTTCTCTTGGAGAAAACACAACAATCCTAGCAAAAGCGCAACGCTGCGAGTGAAAAGTGCAGTGCAGAGGGTAAATAAGCACTTTGGTGGAAAGAAATTGCTTCTCTGAGGGTAAGAGTGAGCTTTCTTGGTGGAGTGATGTCCCTTGGTTTTGTAATGAGAAAATATGATGCTCTTTTGTTCTTTTATAGTTTGGAAATTAATTTTCTCTTTAGTGGTGTAGTGGCCCCACCATGTCCTTTGTACATTTTGATTTGAAACTGCAACTTTAGAACCTTTTGAAACATATTACATCATGAAAGAAATGAAAATACACTTTTGAAACCATTATTGAACATTTTTCACTATTACTACTCCTTCAATACCGAATTTAATGGTGAAATGACTTATTTTTATGATTTTTTCCCTAATACCTAATGATGACACTACATGAAATGAACTGAATGATGATCATGGTGATGTGAATGAGATGGTAATGAAGATATTTCAGTGATGAATCTTCAAAATGAGTGATGGAATGACGAAAATATGGGCTGAAAGGAGTAGTAACACACCTAGACAAACTAACTAGTGACCAAATTTTTATTTCAAAATCTATTGAAACCATAAAAAATTATAGTAGGACCCTATCAAAAACCTTTTAAGAGCACATTTGATCACTGGTGACTAGCAGGAGTGGAAGACACTAACAAAATTGAAATAATCAATTTTTCCTCCCAAAGTAATAGGAAACTTAGTAAGGGTCCCAAACGGTTGACTGGTTCCTCTGTTAAAAGCCAATAGAATCTCAGTAATGGGCACAAGATGTGGGGAACCTAAATATTGCCAAGTATTTGAGGAAAAAATACTAACATATATGCCTTCATCTATGATTATGCTAGGTATGGATATATTATAAGAATTTATTGTGATCTAAAAGGGAAAGTAAGAAGGAAGATGATATATTGACAGTCGACTCCCATCAAAAGAAGTGGCCATATTACTTGGAGGGGGTGTCATGGCAACGGGAGAAATTTTCCCTTGTGTTATGGGAATGGGAGGATCACCCCCTTGTACCTTGGGAACAAGATGATTTCCCTCTAGCTCATTTGAGTATGAAGGAACAAGAATAACATGAGTGGTATGAAGTTAACTCTATATGGGAAAAGTACGATCAAATGAAGGTGAAATCAGGTCAACCATTTTCTGAACCAATGGTTGGTCAGGAATAGGCTCATGGGATTCACTTTAAGAGAGAGAGGGATTGATCAAAGATGAATTCTGATCAATCACTTCAACTAGTGGAGGAGCAGGGGAAAACTTCTATTAACCAACAAGAAGTTGTGGCTAAGAATATATAAGGTTTTCCAAAAATTTTGAGGCTTCATCCATATAAGGAAAAAGGTGAATGGGATGATTCCCTTCACATAAATTACAGGTAAATTTGACTTTACCATTTTTCCCACGGACCTTACTATCACTAGTTGAGGGTTTATCACCAACATGATTTCAAGAAGTTGATGGCAAAGGCCAATTTGAGCCATTGGACCACACTTCTAATACCTTGGGAATACCAGGAAAATACCTAAGAAGGTAGTCACCCTTACATAACCTGCAAGGCAACTTCACTTTACTGGGGTGATTGAAAACTTGGTCCACATTAGTTGCATATGTAGCAATGGTTGCTTGGTTTCCATTTTGCTTATTTTTCTTCTTCTTCTTCTTAGCTTACTAGTTACTAGAATCAATACTTTCACCAGGCAAGGAGGAAGAAATGGATGAATAAACATCAGGTGAAGAAGGCAAAGGGTCAAATTTAGGATCAACATGAGGTTGAAATTGTTCAGGTGGAGGTGAACTCAATTGAGAATCATTTTGGACATTTAGAACCATAGGAGTCGAAAATAACCAAACTGGAAAACCAATGGTAAATCCGAGAAGGGACAACATTGCCATATAAGGAGCACCAATATTTACAAATGAAGGAAAAGGGCCAGGATTCTTGTTAGAGGGGTTTCCTTGATTGGTAGACACGAGAAAAGTTTCCATTAGTATAAAAGTAATATCTAGTAAGGAGGTGTTCCATGAAAATGATTTTATTCCGTGGTCAATTAATTAATTTTAGAAAAAAAAAAGAAAAAAAAAAGGGGTAACTAGGCATACAGGTTTACCAAGAAACCATGAATTGAAATATACACCTTGGCAAACCAAGGAATTATTGTATGGAAACCAATCTCACGATATACAAGGCAACCGACTCAGTTCCCTAGGTATGGATACCAGCCTATAGGGGACTCCCAAAATATACTCGACGATATGTGGGAGTGCAGTCCGTAGTAGTGTTGTTTAATGTGTAACCATTCGATGAGAGCGTTCCCATATACTTATCATGCATGGAGCGTCATCCTTCATACCTGAAGGTACGTGGAGAATGATCCTATACACTTACGTACATGGAATGGGATTTCACCCCCAAGATGTAACACTAAAAAACAACGACAACTCCTACGTTTAACAACGCTGAAAACGTCTCTAGCCTAGACATCTAGATGTTTGCATTAATGTTCCAAATTCTCCTTAGGTTAATTGAGATAATTTTAAAGTTTATATTGAGTTATATTTCGGTTTTAAGGATTAAATATTAATGTCACCCGGACACACCTATTATGCAACTAAGATGAGAAAAAGACTCTTTTCATCTTCGATGAAAGTTATATAGTGTAGTGAAGAGGTGAAAACAATGATGCAATAATAAAATATGCAGCAAACAAGAGCTTCCTAACTAGATCTTTCAATTTCACTATTCCAATTTAATTCAAAGTATTAAAAGATTCCAAAACATGCAATGTAATATATGCATGATTCCTCTCAAAACTATGGAAATGTAAGCTATGCACAATTTCCTTTCTTGCTGTGAAAATGAGAATTCTAACTATGCAAGCGTAATCTATGCAAGATAATTCTTGAAATCAAACACAATAGGATTCCAATGAAATCAAATGTAATCTGAAATTTCATGTATAGAGGATTCGAACTGAAATTGGGTGAAATTTCCAAAATAAAAAAGAAATGTCACTCAAAGGTGATTAACACTCATACATAAAAATGAAAGAAGAAATGAAAGCAAAACCATGCAATTTCACACTAGGGAATTCAAATTTTCACACACAATGCTAGATGCAAATGAAATTTTTTATATGAAAACAGAGTAGGAGGAAGATTCTATAGATCAAGAAAATACATAATTTCTGTCAAAAACCCTAAAAATTCAATCTTTTTGGACCAACGCGGGAAAACAGTTGGAACGCGTTTCCAACACGACTCTTCATAGTTAAATACGTGCTGAAAATGCTCTGTTTTGTAGAGAAAACGAATTGGGTAAGGAAATATTAGGAAAAGACTATAAAAGTTGAAAATAAGTCTAGACTTGACACTCTAAAGAGTATACCACTCAGAATGCAGACTTATAAGCAATCAAAATTGCAGATTATAAGGTGGTTAGTCAAAATAATCGAAAAGAAAAAAAAGAAAAGGAGGTTTGAAGGGACATAGGCTCCCCAGTGGAGTCACCATTTTGTTGTCCATAAAATACTTTCTATGGATAGAAACGATCCCTCTAGTATTATGGGAGGATCCAGCAACAAATAAGACAAATATATGCAACCTTTCCTAGTTTATGCTAGAAACACAAAGGAGGATAGATTTCCTACCTCTTTCTGATGCTAGTGCCTTTAGTTTCAACCTTTTTTATTTCGCTTCCATGCTCACGATCTCCTCTCCCTTGGTGTACGTGAGTACTTGTAAGGAAGAAAAAGTGGGGACAACAAAATTTTACAAAGCATAATAGTTTCTAGTATAAGTTATGTAGTAGATCAAGGGACACTACAATAAATAGACAATAATTGACATATTTATGGAAAGGAAATAAATAATGAATTATTAATAAAATGATAAAGGGAGAAATACAACCATAATCCTTGATGTTGGATGCCTACTTCAGGTGAGACACCAAGTCCTAGCCTTCACTCTTCAAACAACTTCCTCCTTTACAAATGGGTGATAATTGGGCATGCTTCAGCTCATAGGATGGCAACCAATCATTAGTGGATGGTAGAGGTTTCATTTATAGGGAAGAAAAGGGAGTTGAGGATCCATAAAACGTGGGAGGAGTTCCACATATTAAGGGAAAGATCCATGAAAATAGGATCCATGGCCATGAATGGGAGGTCTCATTACTATCATCAACTACTTGAAACCACATCGTCGTTCTTGAGCCTTCTAGTAAGGGAAGCTTCTCCTCCATTTTGGTAAGAATTTCTTGAAGAGGGCCATCACATATTTTCCTGACAAAAGTCGCACTTCCACCACTAGAGATAAGTGTTGCAAAAGGTGACAAGCGCGATTCATCAGCTATGAAGAATGTGTTGGGTTTGTAAAACAAGGTTCTTGACAAGATTTTCAGAATCTTTTTAAGTCAAGTCTTCTTCCACTTCTTTAGGGATGTTTTAGACATGTTTCATGGAGAAAATATTTTGTGACACTAGTGGTATGACGACATAAAGTGGAGTGTGAAAAAATACTATATAACAATGGTCGATTCCAACACCTGCTCAAAAATTCTGGAAAGAAATTTCTAAATCCAAACTGCTTCAGAAAAAACTACATAGACTACAATATATTTAGCTTCAACAGTACTAAGTGCCATGGAAAGCTATTTCCTTCTCATCCAAGAAACCATTGTTGAGCCCAATAAAATAAATGTCTATATGTACTCTCTCCATCAATTTTTTTTTCATCCCAATCAGAATTAGAGTATCCCAATAGCTTAAACTGATTTCATGCGATATAATTAAAAAATCATTAGTAGTACCACAAGAGTACCGCGTGATCATATTTTGGATTCATTTGATTCAATGTATTCAGTTTAAAGAAAATATTCAAACCAAATTGATTAAAGAACCAATAAAACCATATCATCATCAAACTTTTACAAAGAATATTTCACTAGGCTTCATTAGTTCAAGGTTACAGAGTCAGTTTCAAACTCCCTCTTAATCTAAGACATATTCTATTCTGATCATTTCGATCTCCCTATGAAGCTAACATAATTTTTTCTATCTACCCATTATTTTGTAGAACATATCATAGTTTCTCCACATGAGCCCTTGAGGGACTTCTTAAATTTTGATACTTCAAAGTTCTAATAGCTAGAGCAAAGCATGATCTCCCTCTTACTCAGAAAATATTTTTTTCTCTCATCTCTAGTCATATGTAGGCATATTTCAAATTTTCTTATCTTCCTACTCTCTCTTAAGCTCAGATATTCAAATCTTGATTCTAGGACAAATCCTTTTGTCAGAAAATTTTCTTAGTTCATGCACTTATTCTCCTTTTGTTGCCAGATCCGTTGGAAACCTTCAATAATTACTTGGAATCCTAAGTAGGAGGACAAAGAAGAATAACTTTTGAGACAAATTTTAGCTCCCTCTTGATCTTTTCCTTCTTGCATCAGCTTCATCGACAATGTCATCATGATTTCATATCTTCCTTGCATGAACTAAGATTTATATCTTCAACGGAAATAACCAATTAAAGGCTTTGTTGCTTGTTAGGGTTTACAAACCCTATATTTTCAATTTCATAATCAAATGGAAGAATCATATAATTAGCATGCCCTTCACATATCCAATGTTATCAGAAATCAATAAAGAGAGTGTAATGATGATTTTCTTTCTCTAAAGCACTATAGCAGTAGCAGTTTGTTCATAAGAGCTTGGCCTTGATTTCAATGTACAAAGAATAACTGCGTCCTTATTAAATAGTAGATTGAATATATCTTCCCTAACATCAACACCTTATCTGCAATAAAACCTTCAATTTCCTTAGTCAATTGTGTCCTTGACCTATCATAGTGTAGGGTTTACAAATGAATTTATCAAGAAAACCTTAGAAGTTCTAAGCTTGAAGAGGGGCCCAACCTTTCCTTCTAAACTCAAGATATATGAGCCAACTGAGTGACCTTAAAGGATCATCTTTAGATTCTATAGGGCTAATTTTTAGGTTTCTTCAATTCAAAAATTTAATATTTTGGTGTTATATAATATTATAATAATTTTTTCCTTTGTTTCAAAATATATCGTCATGCTTCTTAAGAGATATTTCAACATATTTTTCATTGTAAGCAATCTTCTTCAATGGTATATTTGAAGTATATTTTCAGAAATAATTTGCAACGTATGGTTTATGACATAATAATATTTTTCAAAGAAAGCACATGTTCAATAATTCAATCTGAGATAAGGTCACAAACTTTCCTTATGTGGTTGTGATATGATCAACAACTTTCATAGTAGAGGTTCCATTACTCTAAAATATTAGCTTTACTGTTCTTCTTGTAGGTTTGAATTCCCTTGACTAATTCAACATTATGTAGCATCAGTTCTTCCTTTATACATGTACTAGTCATGAGGTTCATAAGGATACTTCAGGCTAATATATCAGTCCAAACTAATACATTTTCTCAATGCCTTCCAGAACTTGACAAAGGATGACTTTTCTACCATTTTCAGAGTGACATATTTCAAATCCTTATGAGATAAGGGACTCGATTCTAGACCTTCAAATATCATTGTTGTAGATGGATTTTTATAGTGGAATGATGTAAATATGATCGAAATATTATCTTAGGACCATTTATTGCATACAAGGTATGATCCAATGAGCCATTCTCCTTATGTGACTTTGATAAAATTACAAAAGCGACACACATTGAAATAAGAACCAAAGTCTTAGCCTTTCAATTGTTAGAAGGATTCTCTGAGGTAAATTACTTATCTTATAATTATTGAGGCCCCTTATTTTACCTTCTATAATAAGTCTCGCGACCTTTCACACAAAGATATATTTTGATCTTTTTCAAATAATCTTATCTCTAAGTAATTAGTTGTAATATTCCCAAATGGGAAAAGTAGCAATATAGCTCATAAAATGAAAGCAGCATCAAATATTTAACACTTGAAACCATGAGACCAATATGGAGTCATAAAATTATGTATTAGAGTAGCAAATCAATACAAAATAGTGAGGCATAAATCATATACAATGAGGGAACAAGCCTCCCATAAGAAATCACTCCCAAATATGAGTTGCTGTTACAATACAAAATGCCAGAGAGAAACTACAGTTCAGTCATATTAAGCATAACCACAACTAGAGATGATACAATGATATAAAAATACTGATATAGGCCCCAATAGAGTCTAGACATACAGATTTGGGCACTAGATCAGCTTTCCAAGACAACCTAAGAGGGTTTCTGGAAAATGCACACAATGTGCCAATGTAAGCTGCAGCCCTAGGGTTGAAGATAAGCTACAATAATCAGAAATGAGAATATATGTAATATTCCTACTTAGCCTAAGCTAAGAGGAATATACATTTTTGTCTTATTTTCTGTTGCATGAATAAATGAATAAAGGAGGACATGTAAAACTCCTAAACGAATGAATAAATCAATGCCCATATGAACATGGACAAATCTGGGCCATGTAACAAATCACTTGCAGGTGTGAAAGGGGTTTGAGCTATGATACTGGGTCAACCTTGACCAAATCTACAGCACTTTCTAGATACAATGTACTTCATGAAGGTACAACACAGTTCTAGATGGAGGCCCCTCATGTGAAAAGAGCTAAATCATCAAGGTGGTTTGGGGTTTTCCAAGGCTTTCATCTTATAAAAGGAAGGGGGAGGCAGTAAGAGGAGGTTGTTGATTGTCTTTATTTATGAGTATCTCATCTGTTTAGACAAATACCATTCTCTGTTGTTCAGCTGAGAATAGTGCTGCTTAGCACTTGGGAGTTCCTATGTAGGGATTTCACCTCTTCCATTGAGGATTCAAGGAGGAGTCTTGCTGATTTCATCCACTATCAGGCATTTGGCCAATCTCTACTTCCAACTGTAATGCAGATCCAGTGAGGGTTTGGTTGCTTTTGTAAGCCGCAGCCAGTGGAACCACTATATCTGCTCAGATCTAGAATTGTACTAGTGCCTCTTCTCAGTGAGTGTGTCTTTTAACCTCCTGGAAGAGTGAATTAGCTTTGGAGCTTCAGATTTGTATCTTGGCATCAATCCAACTCAGTTATTCAAGCTACAGTGCAGTTTCCCTTGAGGGACTGCGTTATTTTCAGTGGAGGTTTTGCAGAGTTTTTTGATCCCATTTTTGATGAGAGATCTCTAGTGCTGGGCTTTGCCTTTCACTTTGGTGATCCATGGGTTAGCTTTCTGATCCATGTTCTATATATATCTGATCTATTTTAATGTAAAGTTATCTTCAGAAATTTCTGAATAATATTTTAGATCTGCTACTTAAAACTCAGATATACTCTTTGTATTGCATGATTTGGTCAAAACCCCAAGGGGATCTTGTAATAGAGCCTTTCTAGTGTACATATCTGAAATGGATATGAAATTTTGTACATGGATCTACTCCAGATCTGAAGTGTAACATTTAGCTACTCCAGCTCCATAAAATAACACTATTAATCTATTTTTCAGTATATACTTGTGTTGCAACCTTCTTTTCTGAAGATTTCCTTCTTTCTTGTCTCCTATATTCTACTGTATAATGTAAGAGCATCAACATAAATCTGATTTTCTGATATATATTAAAAATTTGTTCTTATTTAATGGCCTCCTGCTCATGCTCACCAAGACTACGTTATTTCTGAAGTACCTTGTGGTACATAGCTGTAACCCCTATCATAGGGTGTTTTTCAGCTAGACTAGGTGGTGGGAGATCTGTTTACCACACCTATTTTGATTTTTTTTTTCTCCCCTTTTGGATCTAGACCCTATATCTATTGGTATAAGGGATCTAAGGGCTTCAAACTCATTTCTGTGCATATCTTTCCCAGAAGTGCGTTATTTCAGTAGGCACTGCTGTGCATCCCTATTTTGGGATATTACAGTGGTATCAGAGCTCCTTTCTTGGCACGGTCTGTGCTTTCATTGGATAACCACAACCATGTTATAGTCAGAAGAAGACGAGCCTCTTACTGAGAGGGAGAAGAGGTATCAGAATAGAAGCCACAAGAAATTTGATTACACCACTGATGACCAAGACAAGGGTAAAGCCCCTGAAACTAGAAGTGATAAAGAAGGAGAAGAGTTTGCAAGAAATCTTTTGGTGGCCATGAAAGATCTTGCTAGAGAGATCAAAGAGATGAGAATGGACAGGATGAAAGAATCTCCTGGGAGATTTCATCCTGGGTAGATCTTTGGCATGTCTCACCACTGGAATGGTCAACCAATGAACCAGCCACAAGCCCCACAAGCTCCACACTGCTCTACTATGCCTACTTTCTTGGCTGTGGAGAATGAAGGGCCACAAGATCAAGCATCCCTTGAAGATTAATTTGAGGAATATGAATATCAGAATCATAGATTCAAGGATAACTTGAGTTTTCAAGAGTTTTGTCACCTCAAGGACAAAAGAAGACCAAGGCACCAGTATAGAGATGGTGGATTCTTTCAGAATCATGATAGACATCACTCTATGGGAAGATTATTTTTGCCCAAGTTTGATGGGTCATCCAACAGTTTTTCCAAGGCATGGGTAGAAAAACCGGATATCTACTTTTAGTTAAAAAAAGTCCCTGAGATTGAAGCCATCAAGATTGCAGTGCTGCACATTGAAGGTGAAGCACACAATTGGTGGTTCCATGGGTTGTCTACATTGGGCCATTCCAATGTGACTGCCTACTCTGAATTCACTAGAAGACTGGTGGAGAGGTTTGATAGAAAGGATCCAGAAGCACCTTTCATAAGCCTTGCAAAGTTGAAGCAATCAGGGAATGCAGAAACTTGTATCTCTGAGTTTCTGAGATTATCTGTTATGGTTCCTGATCTGTCTATAGCAAGGAGGGTGTACATGTTCATCAATGGCTTGGATGAACCTTTGCATGGGTTGGTTAAATCTACCAAACCCACCACTCTGCATGATGCCATTGAGAGGGCTAGAGACCTGCAAGATGTCTTGAAGGCCCCTTACCATTCTAAAGGGAAGGAAGAGAAAGCTGCCCCTCCCAAGGAGAGCTCATTCAAGAAGCCTCTTGATATTGAAGTTAGGAGGGAGCTGAGAAAGAAGAAACCATGTTTCACTTGCCAAGAGTCATGGGCACCTGGGCATAGATGTGCTGCTGGGAAAGCACATTATATAGAATTATTCTCAGATTTGGAGGAGGAAGAAGAAGATGATGAACCAAGAGGATGTCACAGCGCTGACAATGTTGAGGGAGATCCAACACCATCTGGAGATGGGAAAGGAGCCTTTGCTCCAATAGGAGGAACTCTTGCATCTTTAAGAGGAGTACCTAAGTACTTGACCTTAAGAGTACAAGGTTCAATCATGAATCAGAGGGTTTCTTTACTGATTGACAGTGGGGCAACCCACAACTTTATTGATGCTCATCTTGTGCAGAGGAGGGCAATAATCACTGATACTTTCGAGGGATTCTCTATTTTGGTCCCAGGAGATAGGACAATTCAATGCATGCACTATGTCCCATCACTCTCAATCACTATGGGGTACTACACTTTGGTGGATAATTTCTTTGTAGTTGACATACCAGACACCAATATCATTTTGGGTGTCCAGTGGTTGATTACCTTGGGAAATTTCACCACTGATTGGAAGGCTTTGAAAATGGAGTGGGTGGACATGAAGAGTGGTAAACCTCAAATGATCCAAGGAATGAATACTTACCCTTCACCTAGCACTTCCACACAAACAACAGAGATGGATTTGCGTAGTGGAAGCAAGGATCTCATAGTCCCTTCTCTTATGTTCATGAGAATCCTGCATGGGACATTCCTATCTAGTGGAAAACCACCTGGGAGGCCACCAGACTCAGATCTTGTGGGGAAGGCCTCACAAAGTGCTACTCCAAATTTAGATCCAGGAGGGATTGGAGCAATGGGAGAGAAAGCTACAACGCTGGGGGGTTTGGGACAGCTCAAGGGTGAGGGGGATCCTCTCCCTGCATCACTATCACCCTCTCTCTTTTCTAGATCTGCGTTGTGGGAGGTGAATAATGGGAGGATCAACCTTCCAAAACACATCTTTGGCATGAGAAATGTCAAAGAATAGATCAACAACATGACAGGCACTTCCGTGGATGTATCATCAGCGCTGTCATTGTTGAACAGTGTGGATCTGTATTGGAAATCTCAACTGCTTGTAGAGTATTCCAAAGATCTCCACACATGTATGATACTAGATGACATGCATCAAGAAGAGGGCTACTTAGTCCAAGGGGGAGTCATCTATCATCATGGTAGGGTCTTCTTGGCTAGAGCTTCCAAGCTCAAGCAAAAGATACAACAAGGGGCACACAAAGAATTCTTTCTCAGCCATATGCATTCAATGAAGATCTACACCTTGATCATGAGGAGCTTTGATTGGGAAGGCTTGAGGGAGGAACTACATCAGCACTTTCAAGAGTGCATAAGCTATGTGGAGTTGGGGCAGCCAATGGAATCTCTGCAAGAGTCATTTCAACTATTTCTCCCTTCTTTTGAGGAAGAGGGAATGCCCATGCACAACTCCATGTGTATGAGGAACTTTGATGGTAAAGGATCTGATCATGTAGAGCAAGCTTTATTTTCTGATTTATCACATTCTTTTACCATGTTTTTGCAGGCTATGACTCCTAAAGGGAGTGAGATATCATGTGGATCTCATGGCTTTTGGTGGGCCAATAGAAATTTTGAACTTGGTCACTCCCTTGTTGTGCAATGGGAGATTCCTTTTCATGATGGGTGCTTTCCAAAGGCACCAAACATATATGGCATCTTCAGCCATGTTAAGATGACTCATGCAGCAAATGTGTGGTGGGAATGCCACTTGCCACACGTTGATCCAATGTAGGCAGGAGATGCACTGCGCTGGCATCACATGTGGGATTTTGACCCACCTCCTCAAGCTTAGATTTCTGTTTGCATATATGTAGTTTTGCTTCCATACCTGGATGATATAGTTGTACTGTTTATGGGATTGTATGGAAGGAGGATGGGCAGTTTGTATGTACCACATGGAATGGAACTTCTCCCTGTACCTCATGCTACATGTTTTAGAGGAAGCATTGCTCCAACCATTCTTATTTCTGTTGAATTTTTCACTCCTTGTGGGATGGACTATGTACATCTTATGATAACCATGGAGGAACAATTCATGATGTATTGGCTTGATGAACACTTGGCTTATGACAAGGACTTGATCCTTGATGGTGTCACCAATGGAGGAGGGGAAGTACTACAACTCTCACCCTATCAGTTGCTTGAGGACAATCAACATTTTGGAGGGGAGGACTGTAATATTCCTACTTAGCCTAAGCTAAGAGAAATATACATTTTTGTCTCATTTTCTGTTGCATGAATAAATGAATAAAGGAGGACATTTAAAACTCATAAAAGAATGAATAAATCAATGCCCATATGAACATGGACAAATCTGGGCCATGTAACAAATCACTTGCAGGTGTGAAAGGGGTTTGAGCTATGAGACTGGGTCAACCTTGACCAAATCTACAACGCTGTCTAGATACAATGTACCTCATGAAGGGACAACACAGTTCTAGATGGAGGCCTCTCATGTGAAAAGAGCTAAATCATCAAGGTGGTTTAGGGTTTGCCAAGGATTTCATCTTATAAAAGGAAGGGGGAGGCAGCAAGAGGAGGTTGTTGATTGTCTATATTTCTGAGTATCTTGTTTGTTAAGACAAATACCATTCTCTGCTGTTCAGCTGAGAATAGTGCTGCTTAGCACTTGGGAGTTCCTATGCAGGGATTTCACCTCTTTCATTGAGGATTCAAGGATGATTCTTGCTGATTTCATCCACTATCAGGCATTTGGCCAAGCTCTACTTCCAACTGTAACACATATCATTAGGGGAATTTTAAGGTCTAAAATGGGCCTCCTAAGGAAATAATAAAATAATAGCTAAACCAATAAAATAATATTTCATGAATTTGAAATTCACTTTTTGCACCACAATCCATGTAACCATAGTTAAATTCAATTCAAAAGTTGTACCAAAATAAAATTAATAAAAAAATTGTATTGATGTGACTATAAATAAGAATGATTTTTTCAAGAAAAAGTCATTATCATTGGTATAAATAATAAATTTGTCCTTTGTGTAAATAACCCAAATAAAATATAAATATAAATTTATAAATTCTCTTAATTATTATATGTATTAATTAAAATTTATATTATTTCGGTGTATATGTATAATTAATATACTATATAAATATAATATAATATAATATAATAAATGTATAGGGACATGCATTAAACTTTAGCTGACTCTTTTGAATTGAAAATAATATATTTTTATTTAAAAAAGTGTGAAATTACATTTAATATGGTACTTTTGAATTTAAAAGTATGGAAGTCTTACCATAGTTAACCATAGTTTACTAAGGGACATGGTAAGTACCTTTAACTCAATCAATGCCACCTCAACCATTAGGGATGATGTCATCCCCTAAAATGTGATTGGTTCTCATAAAGTGAATTTTGATTGTACATTTTCCTTAGTAGGCCTATTTTAGACCTCAAAACTCCCCTAATTCCAGTGAGGGTCTGGTTTCTTTTGTAAGCTGCAGCAAGTGGAACCACTAGATCTGCTCAGATCTAGAATTGTACTAGTGCCTCTTCTCAGTGAGTGTGTCTTTTAACCTCATGGAAGAGTGCATTAGCTGTGGAGCTTCAGATTTGTATCTTGCCAACTCAGTTATTCAAGCTACAATGTAGTTTCCCTTGAGGGACTGCGTTATTTTCAGTGGAGGTTTTGCAGGGTGTTTTGATCCCATTTTTGATGAGAGATCTCTGGTGCTGGGCTTTGCCCTTCACTTTGGTGATCCATGGATTAGCTTGCTGATCCATGTTCTGTATAGATCTAATTTGTTTTAATGTAAAGTCATCTTCAGAAATTTCTAAATAATATTGCAGATCTACTACTTAAAACTCAGATCTACTCTTTGTATTGCTTGATTTAGTCAAAACCCCAAGGGAACCTTGTAATAGAGCCTTTCTAGTGTACAGATTTGAAATGGATCTAAAATTTTGTACATAGATCTGCTCTAGATCTGAAGTGTAACATTTAGCTGCTGCAGCTCCATAAAATAACGTTGTTAAGCTATTTTGCAGTATATACATGTGTTGCAGCCTTCTTTTCTGAAGATTTCCTTCTTTCTTGTCTCCTATATTCTGTTGTATAATTTAAGAGCATCAACATAAATCTGATTTGCTGCTGTATATTCAAAAGTTATTCTTATTTAATTACCTCCTGCTCATGCTCACCAAGACTACGTTATTTCTGAAGTAGCTTGTGGTACATAGCTACAGCCCCTCTCATAGGGTGTTTTTAAGCTAGACTAGGTGGTGGGAGATCTGTTTACCACACCTATTTTGATTTGTTTTTTCTCCCCTTTTGGATCTAGACCCCAGATCTACTGATCTAAGCGATCCAAGGGCTGCAAACTTATTTCTGTGCACAACTTTCCTAGAAGTGCGTTATTTCAGCAGGCACTGTTGTGCATCCCTATTTTTGGATATTACAATATATGGCTGAAGCTAATGTAGATACTGAAAATATTCTCCAATAGATCCTCCGGATAAAATAATAGCTCCTCCACTGAAGAAATCACCTCCCAGAACAACCATTGCAACCACCCCTCCAACTCCTCCCTAAAATAAAGCAGATTTGGGCTGAAACTGCGTTGTAGGGGATAAATAATCCTTATCCTGTTGCAAAATCTGTCAATAAAGCTCAAGGGTCTTCTTTACAGGCCTTCCAATGGATGGAAACCTTCCTCCACTGCAAAAATATCTTTGAAGACACCCAAAATAATCCTCCACTGCTGCACCCTACAACACAACACAATATTCTGCAGAAACTGCGCTATAGCTGAAGATTGAAGCTTGGCCCTAAGACTTAGTGTTGAAATGAAGTGCAATGCTCCTCCAAGAGGCTTCTCAAGGAAAGAGATGGGATTCCCGCTCGGGAACACCATGTGCTAAACAACACTGCAAACTCAACTAAACAGCTGAAGAATGCCAGAAGTCTAAATAGACCATATACAAAATAATAATCCAAAACATAATCCCATATGGCTTCCATCATCTTCCTTATATATGTTATGAGCTTCCTTGCCCTCAGCCCCACTCAATTAGGTCATTTCCTCCATGCAATCAATATCCCTCTAAAACTGCGTTATTCCTCATTTAATGTCCACTCCTCCATAACAACGTTGTTGACTTGGTCAAAGTTGACCTGTTCAACATGATCCAACCCCTGTTAATACTCTAAGGTGCTTTATTTAGCTGCTTAGAAGGTCTCCTTTCACATTTGAAGTGTTTTTATTGCTGCTAAGGAGATTTATGGGCCTCCCCACCCATTTACTCACCTACGTAGTGAAAAAATAATCTATAATATTCCATTTAGCTAAAAGATAAATTTTAGGAATATTATAGTCCTCCCATCCAAAATGTTGCTTGTCCTCAAGAAACTGTAAAGGTGGAGAAAAATTCCTCCCCTCCTCCTCATCAATAGTCCCCATCATTTCTTCAGAATTTCTACAATAATTCTGTCTCCCAATGGTTCCTCCCAAATGTGCAAGTTGGCCTTTGATGGACAAACCAAATGGCCCTCATCATAAGAAAGTGGAAGGTATATATGGAAAACTTCTTGATGTTCAATGGCCTTTTCAAGGTAGGAGTGATGAAAAGCATAGGGAATCTCATTCCCAATGAGAAACTCCCATCTCCATGCTATCATCCAAATGAAATGAATCACCTCCCAGCATGGCAATTCATAGAAAAGTTACTCCCACATGTTCATGAGAGGCATGTCCCAAGTGCTCCAAACAATCATATGGCCCACCTCATAAAGAATTAAGTGATATAATATAGTGGCCATACCATCTCCCATGCTCCCATTGAAGCATGAAGCATAAAAGGTGTGAGAAATTTCATTCCCCATGGACACATCCATCCGATGTGCGTTCCCTCCAATCATATTTCCAACAAAGATAAGCACATCATCAGCATATGGAATCATAATCAAAGTCATGCTAGCTGCCAGGTGTAGTAAGGGAGAAGGACAATGGTCCCTCATGTGCAAACAACGCATTTTTACTCCTAACTTCCATAGAATATGTTATAACAAGTGTTTTCCCCACCACTTGTTTGCTGCCCAATTCTCCTCACACACTTGTAGAAGGTGTATGATGTTTGGTGTTAATGAAGCACACCATGAAGAATACATCATCTTCCCAAAATCTCCTAGGGAGTGATCAACATCATCACTGCTCATGATCCCAAATAGTTCATGAAGCCAATAAGAAAGAGTGTCCCCTCTTGGAGCAATGCCCTGCACATGAGTGGTAAGAAAATGCAAATATATAGTAAGTATATCACGATGCTCAGAAATATAATCCTTACCATACAGTTGTTTCAAGCTAGTGAGGTAGCTCATGGACAAGCTCCCTCTCACACCCAATGAATAAGGAGGTGGTAATGATAACTTTTCCCAAGAGTTATGTCTCTCCTCAACCTGCAAACAATCTATGCACTTCCTCATGTGATAGTGCATCTCCTATTTGAAGCCTTCCCACATGAATCCCTCCAAGATAATATGGTATGTTCTAATGAAATCAGTGGGATTGGAAAGCAAGGTCTCATAGGCTGCATGTAGTAGTTCATCCTTGAGGTTTGAGTCTCTAGTAAAGTAGATTTGATCATGAAAATAAATAACTCCATCAGCTACTCGATACCTCCCCTCTACCACTTTCCCATCAAGAACCTTACATGTGAAGAGTTTCTTGGAATATTCCACCAATAGTTGGGACTCCCAATATGGATCTAGGCTCCCCAACAATGACAACGCTGTAGAAATCTGAAATGAAGCTCCTGTCACATCATAACTCTCCTATTTGACATTCTCAATGCCAAAGCCACATGTTGGAGTAATGTTACCCCACTTTTGTTGCCTCCGTTGCAGCTGATCTTGCCTAGGACAAGATTGAAGTACATGGAGGTCAACCTCCTCTTAAAAGGTATCTCTCCTCCAAAAATTCTATAGTTTTGCCAATGCATGAAAGAGTGTTAATAACCTCTTGTCATATTCAGAAATATTCCTCATGTGTGGAAGTATCATTTGTTGTTCCAAAGCTATGGAGTGGCCATTTGACACCATGCTCATGACATCATAGATTTAGGAATCATTTTTTAGTGCAAATAGTTGAGTGGGAGATGGAAATTTCCAAGTTAGAAAAATTCTCACCTCTCTTTTGAACCCATCAAAGGTTCTCTGCGTTGTGCTAGCTTCTCCCAAGGCTCCTTCCCTAGCCAAATATGACAATGATACACCATGTTAAGAGAAATCTTTATTCATCTTCCAATCAGGGGGTCTCCTTGGTGGAATGCCTCCATGCAAAAATACATCAAAATCTGAAGTAGACTGTATAGATGAGTGGAGTGATTTTCCCCTCCCTTCAATACATAAATCAGTCTCCTCCTTATGTATATAAACCCTTTGAAATAAACAAGGGTGTAGGCTCTCCATCCTTTGATGTTGATCCACCTTTTCTTCTCCTCCTTGGATCAAGGTGTTACTGCGCATTACTACTGTCACATGATGCTCCTTGGGAACCTTTTGCAAAGATGAAAAAGCCCCTCCACTTGAAGCAATAGCTTCATGCCCATCCCCATGGGGTGATGGTTCTTCTTTTGAAGTGACAGCACTGTTACTTATTTTCTGCTCTTCCTCCTCATTAATAGTTGAGAATGCCTCATCAACAATGAGAGACCCTAGATCTTGGTCTTCCCTTGAAGGAGGAATCTCCATGTCTTCCTTTTGAGAAGAAAGATCTTCATGCAATGGGGATCTTGCCCTTGGCAAGGTATCATACAATTTTTTATTCCCCTCAATATAAATCTGAAGTGGAGTTGGTGCAATAGATATTTCCAACTCATGTGAAGGTTTTGAATGTTTATGTTTTGCTAGCTCAATAAAAGATGTTTCAGATTGTTTTACACCAAACCTCCTCACTAATATCTTAGTGAATCTTTCATAAGTAGCTATATTTGCATGATTAAATGAAGAAGATTCACAAAACCACCAAGCATGAGCCTTAACTTCAAGATGCTGTGCTGCTATCCTAAGGGTTTCCTTTTCTAAAACTTGATGTACATGCAAATATGAGTCTAGATGATCGATCCATTCCTTGGTTGTGCATGTGGAGGGCCCATCAAAATTTGGCAAAAATAATCTACCTCTTCTGCTTTTTTTGTGATTACTGGGTCTTCTCTCCTCCTTGATTTGGCAAAGCTCTTGGAAGTTCAAGTGCTCCTTGAATCTCCAAGATTGAGATTCATACACCTGAAGATAATCACTCAAATTCTCCTCCTTTGATGCATCTTATTCCTCCATCTCTCTTGTAGTAACTCTGGGCATAATACTGCATTGTGGATCAGATTGTGTGGCTGAATTCTCACACACATCATGTAAAAATTTAGGGCTTGCTTTATATTCAAACCCCCTTAGAGATTCTCTACACATCTCCCTTCTCATATTCTTGATATCTCCCTTGATGCTCTGCATAGTTTGAAAAAGAAGCTTTGAGAGCCCCTCTTCCTCATTTCCTCCAAATAATGGAGTCTTGTCTTTCTTTCCTCTATACATCTCCTCTTCTTGTGAGAATATTTTCCTTATGGTGACATATTAGCTGAATGCACAGGCTGAGCCAAGATTATGCTCTGATACCACTGTAATATTCCCAAATGGGAAAAGCAGAAATATAGTTCATGAAATGAAAGCAACAACAAATATTTAACACATGAAACCATGAGACCAATATGGAGTCATAAAATTATGTATTAGAGCAGCAAATCAATACAAAATAGGGAGGCATAAATCATATACAATGAGGAAACAAGCCTCCCATAAGCAATCACTCCCAAATATGAGCTGATGTTACAATACAAAATGCCGGAGAGAAACTAAATCGCAGTCATATTAAGCATAACCATATCTAGAGATGATACAATGATATAAAAATATTGATATAGGCCCCAATAGAGTCTAGACATACAGATCTGGGCACTAGATCAGCTTTCCAAGACAACCCAAGAGGGTTTCTGGAAAATGCACACAATGTGCCAATGTAAGTTGCAGCCCTAGGGCTGAAGATAAGCTGCAATAATAAGAAATGAGAAGATATGGCTGAAGCTAATGTAGATACTACATATCTTCTCCAATAGATGCTCTGGATGAAAGAATAGCTCCTCCACTAAGAAATCACCTCTCAGAACAACCACTATAACCACCCCTGCAACTTCTCCCTAAAATAACGTAGATTTGGGCTGAAAATGCGCTGTAGGGGATAAATAGTCCTTATCCTAGTGCTAAATGTGTCAATAAAGCTCAAGGGTATTCTTTACAGGCCTTCCAATGGATGGAAACCTTCCTCCACTCCAAAACTAACTCTGAAGACACCCAAAATAATCCTCCACTGCTGCACCCTGCAACACAACAAAATATTCTGCAGAAACTACACTGTAGCTGAAGAATGAAGCTTGGCCCTAAGCCTAAGTGTGGAAATGAAGTGAAATTATCCTCCAAGAGGCCTCTCAAGGAAATATATGGGATTCCCACTCGGGAACACCCTGTGCTAAACAACACTGCAAACTCAACTAAACAGCTGAAGAATGTTAGAAGTCTAAACAGACCATATACAAAATAATAATCCAAAACATAATCCCATATGGCTGCCATCCTCTTCCTTATATAGGTTATGAGCTTCCTTTCCCTCGGCCCCACTCAATTAGTTCATTTCCTCCATGCAATCAATCTCCCTCCAAAACTGCATTATTCCTCATTTAATGTCCACTCCTCCATAACAACGATGTTGACTTAGTCAAAGTTGACCTGTTCAACATGATCCAACTCTTGTTCATATCCAAAGGTACTTTATTTAGCTACTTAGAAGGTCTCCTTTCACACTTGAAGTGTTTTTTATTGCTGCTAAAGACATTTATGGGCCTCTCCACCCATTTACTCACCTACCTAGTGACAAAATAATCTATAATATTCCATTTAGCTAAAAGCTAAATTTTAGGAATATTACATTAGCATACGAATTTATTTTTATTTTTGAAAATTTAAAACCCTGGTGAAACATGGCTATTCACCCCTTTGGGATATAATATAAAATATATGTCCACTTATGTGCCTTTGAATCGGTTAATTTCCTCCACGTAAAAAGTAAAACTTACGATTTACACAAAGAGATTTTGGATTCATTTTGTTCTTCTTTTACCTTGAAAATACCATGGGCAATTACCATGGGTTTCTAAAACGACGAGCTTGTAAACCACCTAATGAAGAATCAAGATTATCTTATCTACTCTTCCTTCTCTTACGTGTAGTTCTAAAGATATTTGGAATATTACCTTTTGACTTTATCATGAACTTTTTATCAAAAAATTAGAACCTTTATATATCTCTGTGTGTGTGAATGCTCTCTAAATATTTTTTCCTTTAAAATTTACATTGGACTATTTTTTTAACTAGAATAATTTAAATGTCAATGGCTAAAGGCATGATTTTTTTTGGTCAAAGAACCAAATCAAGGAAACCCTCATTTTTTGTTTTGTTTTAGTATGTGTCTAAAAACCTCTAAAAAAAGAAGCTATGGCCAATTCTCGGATCAGAAAAATTATAGAGTGTGAAAGACACAAGAACTATTTCCGAATCATTGATAATTACTTATAAATATATTATTATTCTTTTAGCATTCAATCTTTTTTTTGAAGCAATTATGCTTCAGAAATTCAACCAATAACAATGAAAGGGAAGTAGAGATCACAATGAACAAGAACAAGAGACATATTTTACCTAGGGAAAACCTACTAGGGGTAAAAGAAAAACAATTGTTTCCTTAGAATAAGCTGTCAACAAGACATCAACTTCATAGACAAACTAACCAGAAAGATGGCCATTCACAAGTGTCAATCCATCCCTTAAATTTGCCAAGATAAGATGTCTTAATCATGTTTACAAAAATATTTGTAATGATGTCCACTTTAGGTCTCTAAGAGAGTTGAAGTTATTCTTTTATCTCAACTTCAGAGTTCATATAAAACTTCATATTATCACCACATATCTTCACATTGTATGAGCCACATAACTTTGCATTATCTTAGATATGTACTAAACACGAAAATTATCATTGTCTCATATATGTATTAGCCATATAAATTCAAATTAGTATCACAGAAAAGTTTTCTTCAACTTGGCCTTCCTTGATAATTTGAGCAAGGTGAGAAGACAAATTATAAGCCTCTATCTTAGATCTCCTTGACTATATCTCCTTTACATAGAAAATATATGATAAGTGATTCAATGTCCATTATGGAGAAGATCAAATGGGTTATATATATATATATATATATATACTTTCTTTAATCTGAATGGTTGTACCTTTGTATCCTTTATAAATGAGTGTGTCTTCGTATCCTTTATAGACTTTTCTTTTAACAAATAAACAACATGAAGAACATGCTTAAATAAGTAATAATAATTTTCTTTCATTTTTTTACAAAGTATTACAAATTCATCAAGGATTATGAAGACCAACCATAGCTACATTCATCAACAAATATTACAGGTGATTCATCCATGAATTTTTGACGATTGGGCATCCAATTATTGCCTTGCAAAGGAAAGGGGTAAAATTTAAATGGGCATCAGAGTGCAAAACCAACTTTGAGAAACTCAAGAATTTTCTCATGTATGCACTTATCTTGAGGATAATTGATCTAGAGAAAGATTTATTAGTTTGCACAGATGCTTATATGTTAGGTCCCTATATTAATAGTATAGTCCCTTATTGTTGTTAGTGTAACCCCCTTATTGTTATTATTGTACCCTTGTAACCCCCATATTGGTATTATTATGCCCTTAAATTATTATTGTTAGGTCAGCTAGGATTACATTGTGGCCCCATGGACTCCTATATATAGAAAGGAGGTTTTGTAATCTGAATAATCCAAGAATTGTTCATTCATGTAATGTATTGGAGGTTGCCCCCTCAAAGTGGCTTATTTCTAAGGCGTTGATATCTCTTTTCTTCACTTTTTGGAGCTGGTTTCACAACATTTGGTATCAGAGATTTGAGATTCTAGGGTTTCACTGCTCCAAACAGGTCATCATGGCATTTTAGCTATAATTTTTTTTCTACGAAGGTTCAAAATCTCAAATTTTTAGAGTACGAAGCCAAAATCCTGAGGAACATCGTCGCAAAATTTCAAAGCTTGGTGCGCAATATTTTCGGAGATATGATTTGTGCAAGTTAGGTCATTTTGCAGGCTCCTAAATTTAACCTAAACAGGTCATCGTGGTATTTTCGTATTAACTTTGTTTCTACGAAGGTTCAGAAGCTGCAATTTTTATAGTGTGAAGCCGCAATCCTGAGGATCATTGTCACAAAATTTCAGATATTGGTTCGCAATATTTTCGGAGATATGATCTGTGGAATTTAGGGCTTTTTGAGGCTTCTGAATTTCATCTCAAAGAGGTGATTGTGGGAAAATCTTCATAGCTCTCTCTCTGAGCATCGGATTGGAATTTTGTAAAAAGTGGCCACAATTACATGGACTGTAGTTTTTGATCTATCAATTTCAGAGCCAAAGGAGGAAACAGTGACACGTGGCAAGTCATACAATTTCACTCTACTGAACCAGTCCAAAATTGGGTCATTGTGGGATATTGGACATAACTTTGTCTTGAAGAATCCAAATCAGATCAGAACTGTGGCATTTGAAAGAAGCTTCAAAGGGATACTATAGGGCTGAATTTTAGATATTGAGGATCCACAATTATGTATATAATTTAATTTCGATATCTAGCTCCTCAAAATCAAGTAAAAGGTGTGTATTTTTTTTTTTTTTTTTCCGAATTGCATAAGTCTTGTTTGAAGAATCAAGTTGAATTGATTCCAAGGGCATATTGTAGAATAGATATCAGTATTGGATTCTAAAATGGCCCCTAAAAATAATTCAACACCCATTAAGCCTTTAGAAAGCTCCACTATGACTCATGAAGACGAAGAATGGCAACATGACGTATCAAAATTACAAGAGCAAGTGCAACAAATTTCGCTCTCGCAAAGAGCAACAAAAAATGACATGGAATTTTTTAAGAAAGGCGTGGAAAATAAGATGGATGGTTTGAAGAAAGGCATGGAATCTAAGATGGATGGTTTGAATAATGTCATGGAATCTAAGATATATGGCATGGAATCTAAGATAGATGGCATGGAAGCTGGCATGGAATCTAATATGGATGACATGGAAGCTAAGATCGATGAGAAAATGGAAAACATGAAGAATGATCTAAAATCAGACATGGAAGGTTTAAAAAATTTGATACAAGAAATGTTTCCTAATGGTGAAAATATAGTAGAGGAAACTGATGATGAGAACAAAATAAATGTTAATCGTGATTTCATAAAATCTAATGTTGGCGGGAAGAACCACCATATTCCAAAAATGGATATGAGGAAGTTTAATGGAAAGGATCCGGTAACATGGATACTATAGATGGAGCAATATTTTGATCTCCATAATGTGCAAAACACACAAAAGGTACGCATTGCAACTTTACATTTAGAACAAAATACATTTGTATGGTATCGATGGCTTTTCTCTCGTAAAAAAATTGTCAATTGGTCAATTTTTATGGAGGAAATGATAGCACATTATGAGGATACAAAGAGCAACACCTTCTTTAGCCAATTGATAAATCTCAAACAAAAGGGTTTAATGGGGGAGCACATTGAGGACTTCCAAAAATTGAATATAAGGGTAACTTGTATTCCAGAGGAACACATGATTGATATCTTCATAGGTACTTTAAAGGATAACATCCAACATGAAGTTCACATTTTGGAACCTGATTCATTAGAGAAGGCATTCAGGTTGGCAAGAAAAATTGAATGTAAAATTATGGCGATAAGGAGTCCTACCACTCACTTCTATAAAGAGGGAAGTGTTACTAATCATAGATTTCCACAACCTACAAGGTTGACACCACAACAATTGGAAGAAAAAAGAGCAAAATGGATTTGATACAGTTGTGATAGAAAATACACTAAAGGTCATAAGTGTGCTGAGAAGAAATTATTTTACATATATTGTGAAGAGGAAGAATAAAATGAACAAGAAGAGGATATACACCAGGAACCAACCCAAGAAGAGGAAGAAATGAGTCCGACCATATTGTGTAATGCATTGGTAGGAATTACCACTCCTCAAACTCTCAATATAGAAGGACATATCAAGAAGAAAAAGGTAATAGTGTTGATTGATTCAGGTAGTACCCATAATTTTATTCATTGTAAGGTAGCCAAGGAATTGAATTATTTCCTATACTCAGCACCAGAATGTCAAGTGATGGTTGCAAATGGAGGAACTATAAATTGCTCTGGAAAATGCCATAATATCAAGCTAACCATAGGGGAATATGTATTGAATAGTCCAATGCTTTCCATTCCTATGGGAGGTGTTGATGTTGTACTAGGAGTACAATGGTTACAATCTTTGGGGACGATAGCCTTTAATTTTCAAGAACTTTTCTTGAAATTTTTTTCAGAAGGAAAGGAAGTCGAATTACGGGGTATTGAAGGGAAGCTGGGAAGGATAATAAGCTCTAATGTCATGACAAAGCTTCTAAAGAAAGAACAACAAGGCATAATTGCACAATTATGCTCACTAGAAGTTCCAACATCAAAATCATCTATTTCTGCAGATCTCCAAAAAGTCTTGGACAATCATTCCAAGGTTTTTGAAACTCCAAAAGGACTCCCACATATTCGTGATCATGATCATGCTATTCATTTGATTCTAGGAAGTGTTCCTCCAAACATCAGGCCTTATAGATATCCTTATGTCCAAAAGAGTGAAATTGAACATATGATTGCAAAAATGTTAGAGGTGGGTATAATTAAACCTAGTGAAAGTTCTTTCTCTGCTCCTGTAGTATTGGTACACAAGAAGGATGGATCATGGCACATGTGTCTGGATTATAGGGAGCTCAATAAGCTCACCATTAAAGATAAATTTCCCATTCCTATGATTGATGAATTATTGGATGAATTACATGAAGCAATTTATTTTACCAAGTTGGATCTTCGTTCAGGATATCATCAAATTAGAATGAAGACTGAAGATATTCCAAGAACAACATTTCGAACTCATGAGAGTCATTATGAATTTTTGGTCATGCCTTTTGGCCTTACCAATGCACCTTCTACATTTCAAGGGTTGATGAATTCCATTTTCAAACCCTTCCTTAGAAAATTTGTGCTAGTATTTTTTGATGATATACTAATCTACAACAGGTCCTGGAAGGATCATGTTCAACACGTTGACAGGGTGCTCAAACTATTGCAGGAGAAAAAATTATATGCAAAAACATCCAAATGTTTCTTTGGAGTAGAAGAGGTGGAATATCTAGGTCATATTGTATCTCACGAAGGTGTTAAGGTAGACCCTAACAAAATTAAAGCCATTAAGGAATGGAAAGTCCCCACAACCATAAAGCAGTTGCGAGGATTTCTCAGGTTAACAGGGTATTATCGCAAGTTTATTAAGAATTATGGGAGAATAGCAGCACCTCTAACAACATTATTGAAGAAAGATGCATTTTCATGGACTCCTGAAGCAACTAAGGCCTTTGAACATCTTAAAGAGGCAATGTGCCTAGCACCGGTCTTAGCTACGCCAGGCTTCACAAAAACCTTTATTGTGGAATGTGATGCCTCAGGAAATGGAATTGGTGCAGTTTTAATGCAGGAAGGAAGACCCATTGCTTTTGAAAGTCGTCCAATCAAAGGAAAGTATTTACAGAAACCTATTTATGAGAAGGAAATGCTAGCAATACTACATGCACTAAAGAAATGGCGAACTTACCTAATGGGAAGACACTTCAAGGTAAAAACTGATCATGATAGTCTTAAACACTTTTTGGAACAAAGACTATCTTTAGAAGAGCAGCAAAAATGGGTCACAAAGATGTTGGGTTATGACTTTGAAGTAATATACAAAAAAGGAAAGCTTAATGTTGTTGCAGATGCACTCTCAAGAAAGAATGAAGAGGTGGAAGCATTGCTTTGTGCCATTTCTATTATCCAAATAGATTGGATAACCGAAGCAAGAGATGAATGGAAGAAGGAAAAAGATGTATGGAAACTCATTCAAAAGTTGCAGCAAGATCCTAGTACATCTGATACATTTAGTTGGAAAAATGATTCCTTATGGTACAAAGATCACTTATATCTTTAAAAGAATTCCCAACTAAAACAAAAGATTCTTCTGGAATTGCACACTTCTCCTTTAGGAGGACACTCAGGATTTTTAAAAACTTACCACAGGGTGAAGAAAGATTTTTTTTTGGGATGGCCTTAAATCTGATATTCAAAAGTTTGTGGCAGAATGTTTGGTTTGCCAGCAGAATAAACTGGAGACAATTAAGACCCCGGGACTTCTACAACCTTTATCCATTCCAATTCAACGTTGGGAGGAGATTTCAATGGATTTTATCACAGGTTTACCGAAGTCCGAAGGCAAGAATGTCATCATGGTGGTAGTTGATAGACTTACCAAGTATGCACACTTTTGTGCATTATCTCATCCATTTAAAGCAAGTACAATTTCTACTACATTTATGGACAGAATTCAAAGGCTACATGGAAGCCCAAGGGTTATTGTGAGCGATAGAGATCCTATTTTTACTGGAAATTTTTGGACGGAGTTATTTTCTTGTTTGGGTACTCAATTAGCTCATAGCTCATCTTATCATCCTCAATCTGATGGTCAAACTGAGATAGTAAATAAATGTTTGGAAGGATATCTTCGTTGTTTTGTATCCGATAAACAAACACAATGGGTCAAGTGGTTACCTCTCGCTGAATGGTGGTATAACACTTCCTTCCATACCGCAGCAAAAATGACCCCATTTATGGCACTTTATGGATATCATCCACCATCCATCACATCATCTTTAAGAGAAAATTCAAAGGTTCAAGCAGTGGAAGATCACATCGAGCATCAACAAGAAGTTCTCCAACTCTTAAAGGACAACCTAAATTTGGCACAAAATCGAATGAAACAAAAATCATATCAACATCGCAGCGAGAGAAGTTTTGATGTAGGAGACTGGGTATTTTTACGACTACAACCATACAAACAAATGTCCCTCAAGCAAGCTAGAAGGATAATAAATTATTGCCAAAGTACTATGGTCCTTACAAGGTGTTGCAAAAGATTGGTACTATGGCATACAAATTGGAGCTTCCTGCTTCTTCACGAGTGCATCCAATTTTCCGTGTTTCATGCTTAAAAAAGTTATAGGTGAAAATATTCCAGTTCAAACAATATTGCTAGAACTTGATGAGGAAGGAAAAATCATATTGGAACCTAAAGCGGTCACGGAAATAAGAACTCGACAGCTACAAAATCGATCAATTTCAGAGTATCTCATCAAGTGGAAGAACTTACCCACTCAAGATTCTACATGGGAGGATGAGAATTTTATACAGAAGCACCCAGAGCTACTCAAGCATTGAGGACAACACTTTTTTGAAGGAGAGGGGCATGTTAGGTCCCTATATTACTAGTATAATCCCTTATTGTTGTTAGTGTAACCCCCTTATTGTTATTATTGTACCCTTGTAACCCCCATATTGTTATTATTGTGCCCTTAAATTATTATTGTTAGGTTGGCTAGGATTACTTTGTGTCCCCACTAGGATTACATTGTGGCCCCATGGACTCTTATATATAGAAAGGAGGTTTTGTAATTTGAATCATCCATGAATTTTTCATTCATGTAATGTATTGGAGGTTGCCCCCTCGAAGTGGCTTATTTATAAGGTGTTGATATCTCTTTTCTTCTCTTTTTGGAGCTAGTTTCACAACATTATAAGGCATAGGTGGAGTAATAATGAAGGAAAGACATGTAATATGGTATGAATCAAGGAAGTTAAATGAACACAAAATAAACCATGTCACCCATAACCTAGCGCTTACACATCTCATTACACATCTCATCCCCATGGATTTTTCCCTAGAAGGATCAAAGGTGCACACAAAGGAAGTGCCTAGGATGACACAAGCTTGGGAGGATGTTAGCAGTGGAATACGTTTTGATTGGCTAGTGGGAGGTACCACTATATAGCTCATCCCATCATATGTACCCCGGAAGGATTTAAAATTGATCACAAAAGGAACATTTGAGGTGACATAAGCTCGGTCGGAGTTGGAAATTCCACACATTAGTAAAAAATGATCCCATTAGTCGAGTGTTTAATAGTGGAGGTCCCAGGGGACAACTCATCCGAAGAGGATCTCCCCAGAAGAGCAAGGTGTAGTGAAAAGGTTGAGGCCCGGGTTGATGTATGGTTGAGAAACATGGTGGAAGAAGCAGTGAAGTAAAGGCCAAGCACCCTTAATTATATAATAAAGAAATTCATTGAAAAGCAAAGTCCTCAGACACTTTATCTCTCCTTAATGATGACATGTGACAGTATTTTAATGGATATGGATGACATCAGCATGATGTTGATATAGGGGATGCATGGCATGCATTTTCGACGCTTTCAGGTGGTCAAAGGATCCAAATCTAAGTGACGTATCTCACCACATCAGATGGAACAATGTGGCATTGGTGATGTAAACATGACATCATCCTGGGCCCTGTACCCTAGAGGGAAATAAGTTGCAATAGGTGAAGAGCTTTGGGCTGACTAGGTGTCGGGTGTATGTGGTAGATGCAAAGGACATATCACCCCATCTAGTCATTGATTAGCTCACAATGAGGTGATCATATACCCACCAAGACACCTCATCCCAATCCCTAGACCCTGGAAGGTTTCAAGAGAGTGAAAAGTAGGGAGCTCTGGGATTATTTAGTGTAAGTAAATGGTCGAATACGACATCAGAGCCAAGAAACAATAAGAAGAAACCCATGACACATCATCTTGAAGGAGCCAACCCCGAAATAATTTTTGATAGCGTGGAGTAAATAAAGTTGGGGGCTAAAATCTTAAAGGACTAGCACGTGGTTATATGCGGAAGTGAATATTTAGGGTGATGAATATTATAAAATAGTTTTAAGCCCTTTGGGATATAATGCAATGAGCCCAACAAAGATATTTTTTTGCAGAATTAAAGTACTTTGCCTTATGTTTGAAGGCTTAAGCATGGAACAATTCAGCATCATGGCTAAAGCCATTTAGGGCTAAGAAAAATAATGATGGGCCCAATCAATGACTTAAGCAATAGTTAAGTTTGTCGATATTTTGGATGCATGAGTCGACCACTAAATAAAGTGCTTTGGCCTATATTTTCAAGGTTTAAATCATGAACGGGTCAACAATGTTAAATTTGGAATATTTTGGTGTATAACCTACCAAAATGGCAACACTAAATATTAGCTAAATAAGAATGAATGAATTGGAAGTAATATTTTGTGGAACATATAGTTAAGAGTGATTTTTAGCAATTTATCTTAATTTGGAGAAGTGTTAGATTTAGAAAGTCCTAGTTAAATCCTGTAAAAATTCTAGAATAGAAAAATTAAGCAGTTAAGCTTAGTTTTTCTTGTAGAAATAGGTAAAGGGAGTTTGAAAAATTGGAGAGAAGACTCAGATGACTTAAAGAAATACAAGGGAAAAAATAAAATATTCATGCAAGCATTAAAATACAGGTGAGATGAATATAGCTAAAGTTTTAATTCCAAAATATTAGTCCATAATTCTTTATAAGCATAATTCCAGCAACAGAGAAGGAGGTTGTTGGTGCAAAGAGATGCATAATGTTATTATGCATCAGGGGTGAATTAGAGATCATTTTTGGTGTCTGAAAGGTGTTTGAGAATGAAAATAATGAATTGGTGAATGTTGTTTTAATGTATTCAGTAAATATGTTTTTATGATGAAATTTGTAATTTCTAAGGATTAATGTTGTCGGTGTGTTTGGTGTTTTTTTCAATGATTATAGATTGTTGAAGGTGTTTAATGGTGTTTGTGGAGTTGAGGTAATAAAGTTATTTTTTCTTGAAAAAAAGTGGCATATCGATTTGAGTGTGAAAATGGAAGAAATATGGATCAATAGGTCTAACAAGTGGTAGCTTACATTACAGGGGCAATGGTCCCTTTCAACAATGGTTGATAAATTAGTAAGGGAAATTGTCCCTTTTAGCAGTAGTTGATAAAAAAGCAGGGGAAATGATCCATTTCAGTGAAAATTTATAAACAATCAGGGGAAATAGTCCCTTTTAGCAGTAGTTGACAAATAAGAAAGGGCAGTAGTCCCTTTCAATGAAAACTAATAAACGAGTAGGGGCAACAGTCCCTTTCAGTGGTAGCTAATAAAAATCAGGGATAAAATTTCCTTTCAGTACCATCCCATAAACCTACAAGTTGAATCTTTTGGGGCAATGATGTAATAGCAAGTTGAAGCTTGTATTTTCTAAAGAAATAAAAAGAATATTGATTTCTTATATATACATTACACATGTTTGAGATAATGGTTATGATTTTATGTTTTACGTGATTGAGTTATGATGTTGATTACATGAGTGGTTAATAAATTGATTGAAAAGTATTAAGTGTCAAGTCTTGTATAATTTGGTCACACTACTAATTCACCCCCCCTCTCAATAGTGTCATCCTTTCCATTGTTTCTAACAATTGGTATCAGAGCGAAGGTTCCTTCAGGATCAATTTAAAAACTGGAAGGAAGATTAGGGAACATGGAGAATCAAGATTGGATTACCTCAAACGGAGTTCCATTTTTTAATGGATTAAATTACATAACTTGGAAGATAAGAATAATAATCTACTTGCATTCTCTTGATTTGGATATATGACTTGTTATTTTTTGATGGATTTGGTAGAAACAACAGGTGTTATACTCTTAGATGATGTCTACGAGGCTAAGGAACATGATATATAAAAAACCAAAAAAATGTTTCATGAGATAAGACTCATAAACAAATTAATTAAATTAATTAGCTAATAATTTAATTATTTCTTGAGTCTAATTTAGGGAAGTTGGTTAATTAAAGTTAATTTATTAAGGTAATTCAGTTTATCTCTAGAGAATTTTATTGATGGAGTCAAATTTATCTAAGCCATAAATTGGGATCAGATATGGGTTATTGGTTTCCCAAAATAATATTATAAAATCAAGTTAAAGGTCTGAAGAAGGGGCATTAGAGAAGATCAAAATTGAGGAGTTAAACTAACCAATTGCAGGAATTCAACAAGAGGGCAGTTGAAGCTAGGGAAAACATCAGAGTGAGGGACTATTAGATATTCCAGAGGAATATTTTCTCAATATTTATAGTGTCTTGGAGACAGGAAAGAGGAATTTCGAATTATATATAGAGGAGGTTGAATACAACAATGTGAATTAGGTAGAAACCCTAGTGAAAATTGTAGGAAGCGCTCATTTCAGTTTTCATTAACTGGATTGGTGTCTCATATGTAGAGTGAGTAGGTTCTCGAGGTATAGCGAGGCTATATCTCGACTGAAGGAATTTTAGGAGATGTACACAATTATCTACGTAGGCAGTGCACATTTTTGGATTGTAGAGTGAGCAACGGGGAATTGAAATTTTGATAGAGATGGTTAGATCAGTTGCATATGGAGGCAAGGGTATCTTCCAATTAATATTTATATATTAAGTTTGTTAGAGCCTTTCCATTTTGGTAAGAAGATTAATTTACTCTTGAATTTGTTGAAGAAATAATAAAACCCTCATTTGTTTCACTGGTTTTCCCTTCAGGGTTTTTTCAGGGACATTTTTCCAAAAAATTTGGTGTCAATTTTATGTGTCTACATATATTTCTTAGTTTTGTATTTATATTTCTACAAAATTTTTATTTTGAAGAATATAATTGTGAAATAATGTTGTTTTTCAAATATTAATTCAAAAGACAAATTATTTTCTAACAGTTAGAATATAAATCTCTAGTTAATTGCATTCAAGGAATTTTCACATGGAATCAGAGCAACAAAGATTAGATCAGACGCTCTAGAAGTGAAGGATGTGAGATTATGTAGTTCAAATGGAGATCTCAAGCACAAAATTCCATATTTTTGTAGCCCATCTAGGTAGTGTGAATTTTGAGGACACATAAATTTGATTTCTAGTCCAAGTGGGAGGAAAAGTTCAGTTTACCTTAGGAGCAGTAGAAGTAGGCAGTAGGATTGTCGGAGATGATTTTCGGTGAGAATATTAGTTAATTAAAAGAGCATACCTACCACAGTTGATTTTGCAGTAAGGGTTTTGTAGTAGCAGATCAGTGTAGGGAAAGGAAGATAAAAACACACATAGAGGGAATTCCCATAAACATTCTCAAAGGTTTCTAATTTTCTATTAGCAGAAAGGAGGCAGTGATTTCTAGCAAATCAGACCATTGCAAATAGTTCTATTTCTAGTTTGAGTTACACATGGCATCTAGTGTATCAGGGCCCAGAGTTGGCACCAAATACAACGGGAACCCATGAGGGGACATGCTCAACGAATTTGGAACTAAGATGAGTATATCACACAATGAGGCATGCCCGCACAAGGTAGGTCACACACCTATGCCACAAGGACGACTTGTTGAATACTTGGAAAAGAAAACACGTCGAAGGGTGAGTTTAAGGGCATGGGCGCTTTATAGCGAAGAGTGCACACTTAACTCAATAGGGGTGCACGTGACTTAGTGGACTCGTTCCCATAGGTGCACTCGCACCAAGGCGAGGCACTTAAGCGAGATAGAGCAAGACATAAAATGTCACCACGATAGACAATGAAAATGAGTGAGAGCATGGCAGGGCATCATGAAACATGAAGTGAGGAATAAGAGAGTGACCTGGTGGACTTAGTATGTGCAACAAGGCAAGGTGGAGCATCGGGTAGGGGCGCACTCGCCCAAAAAGGGAGGTTACATGCCCATAAGTAGGTCAGCCCAAGGGGTGCGCCCACACAGCAAGGGGTGCCAATCACAAATGAAAGGTTGAATGAAATAATGAAAATTGGAATTGACCAAGATAATTGATATTGGTTGAACATGTATATATTGGAGAGAGGCATTTTACTAAAATGGTATCAGGAAGATTGCAAAAAAATAATAAGTGTGAAGTTTGTGATATCACAGAGTGGGAAACTTGTAGAGGGCACGATTTTGTGATATCAAAGAAACTCAGGGAGGTCGAACATCGCAGAAAATGTAGCAAAGGAAGATGTAGGCAAGGTGGGGCTCATGCAGCAAGCCAAGTAACTTGGGAAACTTTTTTGGTTCTGTTTTTTGGCGAAGAACTTGGGGTTTCTGTGAAGCTCAAGTTGGTAGGGAAGGACTACATGAATTGGGCATAATTGAGTGGACAAGTTTGCTGGCCTAGTCCAGGAAACTGCCACACCTTTGTAGCATTGTATTTTTTTTGTAAAATGCTTAGGAACTTAATAAATGAAGGGGAAAAATGTCTTGGGGACTTCCCTCTCCCATCGTAAATTTGTGTTTACTATCATATTTGTAATATCAAATTTTTTCATTTATGCACTATTATATTGATGTTGATGTTTATCACATCATTATGAAGTAAATGTGAATGAAGTAAACAAATTGATTTTTTTTTTCATAATTTAAGTAAATAAAAATTGAGTGAATAATTGACTAAGTATTTGAAGTTAGGTGTAGTATAGGTGAAAGTAATTTAAAAAATGAAATCTCACCAGTGCTACAAAGCATCCATAGTGGTCATAAGGTGCCACATCATGGGGCCATGATAGTTGGTATCAAAGCTTGTTTTGAAGAAAGTGGGCGTTGACTAAAGTTGGTGACACATCTGCACACTTTGTGAGCATATGGTATCAGGACCTACTTTGCAAAGGGTGGAACTTGGAGAATTTTGGAAGAACTGCAATCAAGGATGTGAACATATTAAAGGTTGGGAAGTATGATGGTAGGTTTGCAAGAGGTTTGTGATAGAATTATGTGGCTCATGGACAGATTGGGCCACATGAAGAAAGAGAGGCCACAGTTGTGAGAATAACTTGAAGTTTTGGAAGACAATGTTAGGCGGGAGATTATTCGACTTGGTTGGGCAGTTGGGAAGCTTAAAGTTGTTGATTGCGATGAGGAAGAAGAAGTTGTGATATGTGAGGAATAAGATGTTATAGATTTTCCAACGAAAGAGGAGAAAATTGGTACAATGGATCATGGTGAGGTTGAACTAGATTTTGTTAGGTAAACTTGACTCAGGATAGATTCAATGTGGACTAGGGTAAATAGTAGTGGTTTTGGGGAACATGGTATTGTGCACCCATGGTTTTCGGCCCATGGTATTGCATGTAATGAAGCATATAAAAGGCTGGGAAGACTTCATTGTAATGTAGGCCTGGAGGTGAGCGGAGAAGGCTCACTTGGCCAGATTGGCCAGGGTTTTGGCCAATGCTTAATGAAATTTCATTGGTTGGGTTTTGTTGGATAAACATCTATGTTTATGTTTATGATTTTTTGTTGGATTTTTATGTTTAAATTGTTTATTATTTCTACTCTAAATTTCTAACAGATTCGTGCACAATGCAGCCATTGAAGGAAGGAGGCACTCACTTGGAGAGATCTCATGAAGATGTAAGTATTGTAGTAACTTATGTTTCATTGAAATATTTGGAAGATGGATCACATGCAGATATGAGTGAAGGAAACGTGTGTTTTCCAATTCGATGGGAAACCTTTCCTTGGAAGGTTGGGATTATTTCTTGTGTAGTTGGGAAAGAAGGAATGTTGATTTTTTCAAGTCTTGTCTTGGCAGTGTGTGACCTTAGAGCACAAGTTGTGAATGGAAAAGAAAAGGATGGAATGTGATGAACTGATGTGATGGGCGAGTCATGATTAACTAAGTGGATATTTTGATAAGTGCTTGGCATGAATCATAGACAGATTGAAGTAAGGGCACTCTGAAGTGAAGAAGGCAACATGATACACACATATTTGGGTGGAATTCTTCATTTTAGTTTGGCTGGATATAAGAGGCAGTCTTGGTGAACCATTAGTGGGGGAGACAATGATGAAGGAAGGGTCCCATGACAACAGTGAAGGTAGGGTGACCAAGGGTGCTAACCTAATTGAAGACAAGGATGCGATGACTGAGGTTGTGTTGGTTCTAATGAAGCAGAAAATTTAGGAAACTAAATTCATGTGCATAGAGTTGAAGAAGATGGGCATGGAAAAATTTGTACAGGTACATCAAGCAAGAGCACTTGAAGAGGATGTCACATACGAACATCAAACAAGAAGTGACAGGTGAGGATGTTGTCAAGGATGGACTTGTTGATTGCACATGAAGATGTTTTGCAAATGGACTGATGGGGATGTTGGGTGCATTTGAAAAACAAGGCCATGGTCATTTTTGGAAGAAGACATGGGAAAACTATGATAGCATTCATGCAACGAAGAGGGAAGATGAAACTTGCGATGGAAATTGCGACCGAGACAAGTGTGCCTTCCTAAAGTGTTGGATGAGGATGGTTCATAGGAGCTTATGATGACTTGAAGAGATTTGTAGTCAATGAATCACATCATGCTATAGTGGTCTTGGAGTATTTGGTTCATTGATGTGCTGAGTTCAGCTTTAGACTTGAATTTGATGTGGTATGGGACGCATAACCTGGGCACAATATGGGATGTGTTCATGAGGAGTGATTTGATAGATGCGATAGAGATGAGACACCTTGGAGTTGGATGGTGGTTGCGATGATGAAGGTGCCTTGGTGGGATTAATCAAGCATGGGTTGAGTCTAATGATACTTAACCATTTTTAATGGACATGGATGTTATTGGTCTATGACCATGGGCAATACATGGCCGACAAGATGATGAGGTGAGTAGAGAATTTCCCCTTTGACAACGTTGATGAAAAGCATATTGTAGATGAGATGGAGTTTTCTTCATGGATATGGATATGGTACTATGAGTGTTGGTTCAAGGACATATGGGAAGAGTTTTAATTGAAAGTTGAAGATGTGAAAAATTATTTGAGAAACAATTGATGATGGCATGAGGAGGTGGATTCTCATGGGTTGAACACGATGGTTGGATTAGCTACCCAACTAGATCGAGTAATGGGATAGCCAAGCACACACATGCATGTCAAAGTTGAGTTGGAGTATGAAAAAAATAGTTCACATGAAGACAACCTATGGTAGATTGGCACGATATGAGTTGCGAACGAGTCATGCAGTTAAGTTGGAGGGAGCATCCTTTTGTGAGTTGAGGCAGTACAGAAGATTGCGAAAATTTGTGGCTCACGACTATAGGATTGAAGAGTCATTCCCATGCTGATTCATGAGACTTGATGAAGGTTTGTGTGGTGATGAAAATTAGTTCATGTAGCAAGAATGAAGGGAGATGGATGGTTATTCTTAGACATTGGAGCTGGTGGCACTTTGTGACATTTGGTATTGGCAATAGAGTTTTTTGAGATGGTGTTGTCGAGGGTGAAATAATTTTCAAAGTGGGGGAGCATGTCAAGACCCTAATTTGGAACCAATTCTAATGGGCACCCATGACAGTCCATTCTCACTTAGAGTGTCGAAAAACAAAAGTTTCTATTGATTTGGGGAGATTGGACGATGAGGCATGCCCACAAAAGGTAGGGTGCCCACCTATGTGACGAGGACGAATTTGTGAAGAATTTTCAAAGAGCACATGTCAGAGGGTGAGTTGAAGGGAATGGGTGCTTTATAGTGAAGACTACACACTTAACTCAGCAGGGGCGTGCAACAGGCGATATGGAGAAGGTAAGCAAACACGATCGCGACGAATGAGGAAAGCGAGTGGGGAGGAAATAGGGTAGTGTGTGACGTGACATGAGTAACAAGCGAGTGACCTATAAGAGATAATGTGTGCGACAAGGTAAGGTGGAGCTCCGGGTAGGTGTGTGCTCACCTAGCAAGGGGTGTCCATATGCCCATAGATAGGTCGGCCCAAGGGGTGCCCATGACAAATAAAAGGTTGGCTCAAATAATGAAAAGGGGCATTGGCCAAGGTAATTGATATTGGTTGAACTCATATATATTGGAGAGAGGAATTTGGCCAAAAGGGTAGCAGTTAGATAAAAAAACAAGAAGTGAAAAGTCAATGATATTGCAGAGTGGGAAAGTTTGTGATATTGTAGAGCACATGAGTTTATGATATCGAAGAAACTCAGGGAGGTTTAACATCAGAAAAAAGGAAGAAATGGAAGGTGCAGTAAAGGTGGGGCTTGCCCAATGAGGCAAGTGAGTTGTGAAAATTTTTTGGTTCTATTTTGGGGCGAGGAAGTTGGCGTTTCTAGGCAGGTCAAGTATGCATGGTAGGACTCGAAGACGTGGGCAGAATTGAGTGGACGAGTTTGTTGGCCCAGTTAGGAAACTTCCACACCATTGTAACACTTTATTTTTTGTTTTAAAATAATTTGGAACTTAATAAAGAAGGGGTGAACTATTTTTGGGAGTTTCCCCCTCCCATCATAAAGTTGTGTTTGTTGTGATATTTACGATATCATATTGTTGCATTATTATACAATTATATTGATGTTGACATTTATCTCATTGTTATGAAGTAAATGTGAATGAAGTACATGAATTTAATTTCCACTGCATAATTGAAGTAAAGAACAATTGAATGTGTTGTCACTCCTAGAGACAACCTCGAGTTGCCAAAGACCAGTGCCTAGGACATCTTAGGACAGGAGATTTTTCAGATTATTCTACATGCTTGTGGGAGGCAACCTCCTGATATCAAATGGATTTGAAATATTTTGAATGGTGGTGATGGATCGTAGAGAAGGAAGACTAGTAGCTTGGAGCTCTAGCTGTAGAGAGAAAGGCCTGCTCAGAATGGGTCTGAAGCAGTCATGAAATGGAGTTTTTGCAAACAGGGCTGAATGTGAGACAAATAAAAAGTTATAAAAGTTAATCGAGATGTGAAACTGTGTGGAATGGTTGGATAACGTCAAAGTGAGGTGGGCTTAGAAAAGGACAAGAATCCACCCTTTAAATAATTTAGAGGGAAACGATATGAAAAGGGAACTTGGAACATAAATCATGCCTCGAGCTATATTTAAGATGTTATTGTAAAGTATGATATGAGTATCATTAGAAGATAAATTCATATCCAACTCATAGAACACCCACATTCCGAAAGCAACGATAACAAGAATGAAAATATGAGTACAATGAACATTAAATTGAACAACTATATCAAGAAAATACATACTGTCCATCCATTTCAGTAGGAATCCATTATTGCAAAAGACATGCTTTATATTATTTTTCAAAATGGCTCTTCATATATACACTAAGAGAAAAACCATAAAATTACAAAAGATGATACGCAGACTAGAAATTCTTCTGCTAGAAAATCCGAAACCTTTACTTAGTCTGCAATTTGTTCTTTTATAGTGTTTTACATGGACATTCAGGCCAGATATTTTGGGACAAAATATTCTCTGGTGAAACGATAGTTTTCAATGCTAATAAAAAATGATGAGGCATAATGACATCTCATCCTAAACAACATGGTATGACATAGACTGTAACAAGGACATAACATAAAATAGAAAACATAAAGAGTGCATAGGGTGAAATCGAGATTTAACCCATTTTTACATTACACAGGAATTGGAAAATCAAAAGTTTAAAATAGGTCACGTGGGAAAAATCATGATATCCAACATTTATTGTTACGTCGAGGAGTGCCTTAGCTTTTTGGATGATGTGGCTGAGCTGAAGATGAGGAGGATCTGAGTGGATGAGGTGGGGGAGCTGGCGGTTGCTGTGAAGTAGAAGAGACTGGTAGATTCACATACTCACAACACTTTTTACACAAAGTTTCCTAGTTGATGGTATTGTGTTGTAAGCCTCAAAAAAAGTCTGCATGTTAGTCAGCTTAGTGTAATCCATGCAGACAGCAAGGAATTTCTTCACCTGACAGAGAAGGAAGAATCATTTGCGTAGTGTAGCTATTATGGTCTCAGCCTTTAGCCAGGTTGTTTTCTCCAATGATATATCTGCATTACACATGATTTCTGACATCTTCTGATCATAGGCCGTTAGTTCATATAATGCTCCTAACTATGGATCCCATCATGGTGGGAGGCCAACTTCTACCAGCTTTCCCCACTCTTGGTCGAACTTCTCCACTCCCTTTGATACGAGTGCCAAACAACCCAGCATATTTGTGCGTGTAGTTTCTCTTTCAATTACTCTATTGACCTCCATAACGGTCCTAAAATGGTCACATATTCCCTGTGATTGGAATTCTTCAGGGGAGAGTTCATTGAGATATCTGATGTACTTCTTCGCCATTGTTGCCTTTTTTCCCCTTCCCTACATCCAGCCTACAGTTGAGTTTTGAACTTGTGAATTGTGATCTTCTTTTCATTTATCAATACGAGGAGTTCCCAATGCAGCTTAACCTCTACTTTGATCTCTTCCCAAACCAGTCGCCTCGCTTCCACGATTGACATATTACCCTTGATCTGCCCCTTTAAGTCTTTGATGGACTTATCCTACTCCTAGGTTTCCCTACAGAGGTTTTCGACCTCTTTTTGTAGGGATACCATCACCTTTTGGTTTGCTTCTAGAGCGGCCTCATACTGCTATACGAGCTGGCGAAATGTGCGTACCTCATCCTCTGACACCCTTAAATCAGATAGGGCCTTGGTAAGTTATTCAGGGGCCATCTTGGGATCATATGTTATAGGGACCATGCATGTATGTTGGTCCCATTTGACTTGCCATTCTGACAGCCTTTATTTAAGTCTAGAAATCTTCGTGTCCTTTTGGGCATTCTCTTCCAGTTTCTTGGCAAGTGAGTCACCGAGAGTCGTTTTCTCCTTCTCTACCTGGACGAGCTCCTCCTTCTGTACATGTTCCTCACGAGACATGTTCAGCTTTTGTTTTAGCTCCTGGTTTTCTAGTTCTACCTTGGTAATAAGGTTTTGCAGTGCTGCATTATTATCAACCCCCTTTCCTCTTATCGATCTCTTGAGGCTCTCTATTTGGGACGTGGTGGCTCTGTTGCTAATATTATCTCTTTTTTGATGCTCTATTACCAGCTTGAACCTATTTTCGAGCTTATTTAAGGCCACTACATGTTTCACCACCTCGGTCCTTAGCATATCCCTGATACACTGGTGTAAATCTAGTTTTTCTAATAGGGGAATGTTGTTTAGATAAAATATTATTTCTAAAGCTCAGTATTGGGCTCCAGAACCAGAAGGCTGCAATGCTGCATGCTGAATGGCTAATATAAGCTACTCCTTATCCATATCTAGCATTGTAGAAAGCCTAGAATGGTGCTTATCCACAAACTCTACCAGTTTGGCCCTCAGGTTTTCCCTGGTGAATCTGCTTTTGGTATTGATCTCCTCCCTTACCTCCTTCTTGTCCACCGTGACTGCTTGCGAAAGTTCTGAGGGGGCTGATGACGAAGCATTGTCAAAAGAAACATGAAAACCTGGCTTGTCCTTGTCAATACCCTTTCACTCAGGAATCTCATCACCGTATAGCTTGACCTCTATGTCATCTGGCCCTTCAGTCCTCTGTATTTTATAAGGGTGAGCTTCTTCATTAGTGTCCATGACCTCCTAGCTTCCTGAGGGGTCTTCCTGTCCCAACTGACACATTATCTCCTTTCCATTTGACAGCTGAGGACTCGACCTCCATCTGTGCTTCCAAAGGCCACACATCAAGGTTAGCTTTCCATTCAATGAGGGGCCTAGGCTCATGTATATAAGTTGTTGATTTTATTTTCCTCTTCCTACTGGTGAGGAATCCCTTAGGGTCATAGTGCTAGACGTCTCCCTGAGGGAGGTTCATATCTTGCAGCATTTTTTCCATGGTTGAAAGGGCATGCCTCGAATATATGGTGAAGGGGCCAATTGAAGTTGGGAGTTTGAGGATGTATCCTTTCTTCGCAGGTACGAAGTGAACCTGGTTAGCCTTCAAGGCCTATAGGATGAATTAGAGGGAAAAGATTCGCATAGCTAGAAACACCGACAGGTGGTAGGGAGGCACCTCTACACCGTAAACTCTGATCTTGGTATGGTCATTAAACAGATACTAGTCCCCTGTGCAATCCTCCTCGTTAAACTGTAGCCAGTCCTTATGCTCAAGAAAGATTATAGGCGGAGGGCTGTCATGTATAATGGAATAAGCTATGGACATGAACTCATTAATAAATGTTGCATACCCCTTCCCCTCTGGCTGCTGGCGAACTGTCTTAGTCCACTTGAAGAAGGTTATGGGTTGGGAATTTATCCTTGAGAATCTGCTCAGGCATAGACCTTTGAATCTACCCGCATGCTCGAATAGGAACAGGTAAAACATAAGGGAACAATACTTGAAAGAATGAGCTGAGGAAATTTCTTGAAACTAAGCCTAGATAGCCAAAGCTAAGAAAGAGGAGATATCCAAAAGGATGTCCGCCTACATCATGAGCCATAGAAAAGCTATGCCCTCCTTAGTCACATGATCAAACTCCTTAGACCCTAACAACCTCGAGATGTGTGCTAGGACGGGCTGTACATTGGTTCAGAAAGTCAACAAGGGAACATAGTCTATGAGTGGGAAAGATGACAGGAGGGAATGTGAGAGGAGGCTGAGGAAACTGCTTTGTTTTTCCTAGGGTGGCTTTAAAAAATGACAGGAGAGGGAGGCCTCAGAGAATTCAACATAATATTGGCTAGGAGGGTAGCGAATGGATTTCCTTATGAGTTGGGGCATAATGTGAAAAATATTATTGCCCTGGCTAGAAAGAAAAATGTCTTTGCGCTCGTCATAGGCCTCCCCGAGCCAACTAATGAACTTGGGAACATGGTACGTGGTTGGAGCGATTTGGTAATATAGACCCGACTTGACGACCGTAAACATGTTCTCGCCTTTTTGATGATAGTCAAAAATGTTGTCTTTGGTGCATGATACACTAAACAGGTAGACTCGGTCATGAATTTGTGCATGGGAATTAGTGAGGGGCTTAGGTCTAGGAGAAGTCCTGACCTCACGTGCTTGTGGGGTTTCAGGCGCAGACTTCGTGGTTTTCATTTTACCCATAACCATTTGAAAATAAAAATAGAAGGGAAATAGTGAGATGGAAAAATGACTAAATACCTGAGAGTAGTGAGGTAGCCAAGGGGAAAGAGACATGGGTTTGAAAATGACCTTGCACTTGAATTTTAACCTGTCTTGCGCGAAAAGGTGGTTAATAACCAGTAATTTACACAGTCGAGGATAAAAAAGGCTTATATTAGCCCAGGTTTTATGGAGTATGAGATAGGGTGAAAATTGCAGGGTTAGTGTCATAAGGACGCTGACAATGGGACACGTGGCACCAGGTGATTGGATGGCAGCAGCCAGGTTGGTGGAAGCCACGTGTCGAACTAAGTAGGTACCGGCCTTCGTACCACTATCCTAGACTTACCTTACCACTTTATTTACCTACGCCAACTGTCAAAGATCAGTGGGCCCCTCTTGAACAATGTAGGGGCATACAAGAGTTTTCGAGCCCATTTTCTAACCCCGCAGAGTGCTTGTGATTAGCGCGCCGAAAGGTGACATCACCTTTTCCGAGGGCCCGACTTTTCACATCGCAAGGCTCTTTTGATGCCAGCAGAAAGCCTTTCCCATGAGATATTTTGCTGATGGTTCCACCACGGAGCCATGAGCATTGCTTCTTGCTCTTGCATTAGCCCCGATAGATCAAGTTATCACACCTATCCTTTAGGGACCTTCTCTCCAAGACCCTCATGATTTTTTCGATCTACCATCCTTTTTAGATTTTTGGTTTTTACCTTTGGCAACTCCTTTTGTTTGATATATGAGGTGAATAAACAACATTGGCTCCACTTGGGGATGACATGCTCGCTCCTGAGGGTGTCAAGAACTTCATAGACCATCGGCCTATGCGTTAGTAAATATATCTGGGGTTTTTACAAAATTTCAAGTATTTCTGTGATGAGTCTAAACAAAATATATGCGGAAAATTTAAAACGAAACATATACAATATGGAGGATATATACAACAGGTAGCCGAGGTCATTGTTAGTATTGGAAGTAAGGCTTTAGGAATTTCCCATTCATAGGTGCTTCGACCAGGTCGCCTTCCAAGTTCTCTAATATGAACATGTTGTTACATTTGACCTCAACGAATTTGAATGACCCGAGCCACAATGGGTCAAATTTTCCATGTTTTCCCTTGTATGCCCTTCTGACATCCCATCTCAGCACTAAGTCTCCTACTTGTATTTCCTTATCTTTTGCTCATTGATCAAGCAAGCGTTTCATTTTCTCTTGGTAGTCTGACAACCTATTGTTTACTTGTGCTCAGGTTTCTTCTAGCTCGACCAGCTGATTGATCGTCCTGATGAGATCATTTGACTCCTCCTCATTATCTTGTAGGAACCTAGCAATGGGTAAGGCAATTTGGATGGGAAACACTACTACTAGGCCATATACCAGTTCGTAGGGAGATTTTCCTATGGACCTCTTGCTGGTAATACGATTAGCCCAGAGTGAAAATTTAAGTTGAGTCCCAATTCTTTTGGTTCTTGCTTATGGTATTCTTCAGAGCCCTCACCAAAGTTTTATTTGATGACTCGGCCAACCCATTTCCCTGGGGATAGTAGACCGTAGAGTGTCCCAAAGTGATGTTATAGTGTTGACAAAAATTAATGAACTTGGCAGACTTAAAGTCCTGAGCATTATCCGTGACGATATTGATTGGGCATCCGAACCTTTCTATTATATTTTCTTCCATGAATTTGATCACTACTCCATCTGTGGAATTTATAGCAGGTATTGTCTCTACCCATTTGGTGAAGTATTCAGTGGCGGCGAGGATCCATTTGTGTTTACTACTGGATGTGGGATGGATTTCCCTAATAAAATCAATACCCCACTGTCGAAATGGCTCTTCAATATGCACTAGTATCAGTGGAAAAGGAGCGAACTTCTACTTTTCAGCGAACATCTGTCATTTTTCACATGCCCGAAGACGAGCATGAATGTATCTAAATAATCGAGGCTAGAAGAAACCAACCTTCAATTTTTTATGGGTTGTGGACCACTAGCTGTAATGTCCATCACATGCGCTTTCATGAAATTAATCCATCACTTCATCCACCTCCTGATCTGTAAGACATAATAGAAAAATTCTCGAGGGATCCCTCCAATACAATCGCCCATTAGCTACATCGTACTTCTAAGATTTTAATCTCAGGCTACAGTAATTTTCTTTGTCGAAATTTAGGGGACATCTTAGAGTAAGGAGGTACTCCATGAAATCTTTGTACCAGGTGTTGAGGAGGTAGTTCATATGTGTCTTCTGCGCCGTGGTTTCTCCTCCGGGCTGCACTTCCACACCCTCTGGTACTTATCCCCCTTCCAAGGAAAAATTTATACCCAATGCCTAGAAATTGGACTCAGATAATATTTTTTCCAACCCCTATCCTTTAATGAGCTTCGTAGGTCTGATATCCAGTTCATACTCCTGAATTTTGGTAATCCATTTTCCCCTCTTACCTTCAATATCTCCCTCAATTAAAATATCCTTGACTGCAGCTATGTGGACGAAGGCAGTTATGGCTGACTGAAGCACATATATTTGAAAGGATTTTAAGGATTTGACCAGGGCATAAGCCTGCTTCTCCATAATTTTGTATTTTAGCTATACATCCCGCAACACCTGGCTAAAGAAGGAAATTGGTTGTTCATGCCCATTCTCATTCTTCTACAGTAATACTGTGGCTATCCTATGAGGTGATGCAAAAGAGGATATCATGAAAGGTTTATTATAGTCAAGGCCTGCCAATACCGGTGCCTTAGCGAAAGCTTGTTTAATCCTATTGAAAGCAGTCCTCGACTGAGAGGTCCATCTTACCTCATTATCTTTCTTAAGCATCTCCATTATATGTTAGAATATCTCAACATAGTTTGGGTTAAACCTTCTTAAGAAGTTTATTCTTCCCATAAACACATAAACTTCTTTTTTATTTCGGGGCAGTGAGATATCATTGATTACTTCAACCCTTTTGGGGTCAATATTCACTCCCTCTTTTGTTACTATGTGTCCAAGAAAATTCCCTTCTTCCAAAGAAAACATATACTTTTGAGATTTCAATGACAAAGCATACCTGCGACATTTCTCAAAATTTCGACACAAATGTTCGATGTGCTCAACATCATTTTTTGAAAACACAATGATATCATCTAGGTATATCACCACAAATTTATCTTGTTCCCCTACAAAAGCAATATCCATTGCTCATTGAAAAGTGGCACCTGCATTTATTAAGCCGAAGGGCATCTAGGTGTACATGAAATTCCCCCATGGCATGGTGAACGCTATTTTCTTCTGATCCTTGGGGAGGACTGCCACTTGATTGTATCCCAAGAAGTTGTCCATCATGGACATCTGGGAAGATCCTACCACCTTCTGCAAAATGTGGTCCATCTTTGGAAGGGGGTAATTATCTTTGAGGGAAGCCTTGTTTAAATTTCGGAAATCCACACACAACCTTATTTCTTCGTTCTTCTTCCTGACTAGAAATCATTTTTCCACCCACTCCGAGTATCTCAGGGGGGACTATAATTTTAGCCTGCAACAATTTTTTGATTTCCTTTTCGATAGACGGAAGCAAAAATTGATTGATTTTCCTCAATTTCTATTTATGAGGCTTGGCATCTCCCTTGAGAGGGATCTTGTGCTGTATGACCTCCACGTCGAAAGTTTTCAGGTCTTAATACGACCACAAGAAAAAATATTTATAAGCCTGAAACGACCAGAAATATTGGTCTAGATATTCCTCCGGAACTCCTTTAGACAACATCACTACCTTCGGGTCTCCTTCCATTCTGATGTTGACATGATTCACTTGATCGTCTTATGCCCTCTTGTCGGGATTAATTGGGATATCATTTTTTTCAAACAACTTGTCCAAGGGCACGAGGCCTCTAGGGATGATATTCCATTTTAGTTGCAACACGCGATGTCCCACCACTGTTTCTTCCCACTTGGTTTGGGGTTGTTCCTCAAGATCTTCCTCCACAACATCTATCACTATATTAGAGAATTCCCCAATAGTCTCTATGAAATTTTTAAATTTCTCTTCATAGTCAAACACCTGCCAGTGTTTAAAATTATCTGGGATGGAAGGATGATAGCGTACCTCAACTTCATACCTGAACAGTGGGTTCTGCGACGGGTGAAAGTTGCTAGCTGCAACAACGAGCGAATCAGCCATCCGATTTTGGTATCTTGGCATGGAATGTATGTTAAAGGCAAAAAATAAATTCTCCACCAGATCCCACACTTCATTTTTGTAGGCTCTAAGCTAGGGGTGCTTAGTTTGGCACTGATTCCTTATTTGTATCACCACTAGTTTTGAATCCCTGAAGACTTTTAGGCTTTGAGTATTCATATTTTTAGCTCTCTGCAGCCCCAGGAGTAGTGCTTTGTATTCGGCCACATTGTTGGTGGCTTCATACTCTAGCTTAAATGAGAAAGGGACCAACTATCCTGTGGGTGAGATTAATAGCACCCCAACTCCATTCTCTTCTCTTGAATTGGCCCCATCAAAGTGTAGAGTCCATATATCCCTCTCTTCTTTACCTAAGGATTGCTTCAGTTTTAGAGGATGGAATGTTGCCTCCTATAGGAAATTTTCATCCTCTTCGAACATCCGGCAAGAGAACTCTCCTTCTTTGTCATACACAGGGGATTTTACTAAACTATTAGCTTTAGTAACCATATTTACGAATCTAGACTCCCAGTATAACCTCCTTTCCTCTCCTCCGAATACTGGGATGGTAGCATAAGTGAGGTCGAATTTAATTGACCCACCGATATTTGAACCCCATGATCTGGACAACAACATCCCGAAATGCGCTGGGACATCGGCAACCACAATATCCATCACCACACTTTTGGCTGGGATCTGAGCCAAATTCGCCACTAAATCTTTAATCATCCCCAAGCACTTGACCCTCTTGGAGTCGAATGAATACAAATATTTATATGGATGGGTAATCTGTAGCCCTAATTTCTCCATAATAGATAATGGAAGTAGGTTGTGTGAAGCTCCGAAATCCAGCATGCAATTATGCAGCAGTAAATCATGGAAGACCAGAGATACATAGAATGGGGGGGTTGTTGAATCCAAATCTTCCACGTGAGGGCCAAAAACTACCATTAGCCTCTCTTCTTGAGGTTAAGATTGTCAGGAAGAGGAGCCACTCCATGAGGGAGCATGAATTGAGATACCTGGGCTTTATAAGAAGGCTGCTTCAAAATCTCGACTAGGGAAACATGAATCTTAAATCTTTCTAATTCTTTTTGAAGGTTGAAGATAGTAGGGTTATTTTTTGTAATGGCCTCCTTTGGTTTTTCTTTAGGGGGAACTAGTTTTTTCGTGACAACAGTGGTAGCCTTAGGATTTAGTGGGGAGTTAGGGATTGACCTGGAGGAGGAAGAGGCGGTGGATTTTTGGTGTGAGGGATATTCTATAGGCTTTTTACCTTTGCTGACAGAATATTAATGAGTGGGCTCCTTTGATGGGGATTCTCCCTCCTACTCTTGCACAAGAGTCCTCTTTCTAGAGGATATAAGTTCATACTTCTTATGCAGCTGGGCTTTCATGAAGTCTACAAATTGCCTGCAATAGTCATCAATATCTGGGTATTCTATGGATACTTCTTTCTTCCCTTGCTCTTCTTGCTCTTCTTGCAAGGTAATTTCTCCATATTCATCCTGTGAATAAGTCAGAAACTGATCCTCCTGACAGTCATAAACTCCTTCTAGTGGTCCTTCCATTTTTCCTTCCAAATAGAAAGGAGGTTGGATGTGATCCTACTGCTCCTTTCTATCTCACTGCAATACTTGCAATGGAGGTTTCCAGTATTGTGGGTTGAAACCTCGGTTATGAGCCATTTTATTGGGTCGGGAAGCTGAGTTTTAGTCTCCAACTCCAGTTTCACCAGCTTTTTAGAAAGGTTTTCGATCATCTTGTTAATCTCTTCTATCTTGTATTCCGCTGCTTCCCTTTCCTGGTTAGAGGAAGAAGCTTCCTCTTTACCTATTCTCCTGAAGTCGTGGTCTATTCTCCCCTTAGAATTTCCTAGAGGCGAAGTTTTCCTCAACCTCTAATGCATCAATCTGGATCTGGCCTAGGGAGGCAAAGTTCCTTTCTCTTAAAGTGAATCCAAACTCGGACTCAAATGCTCCTGCAAAAACCACCTTGGGTGCTGCTTGAGGAGGCTTCATATCGGTAGGTAGGTTATTGTACAACTTGTTAAACCTCTTGATAAATTTGGTCATAGTTTTATTGTGCTTCTTTTTCAATATATTGAACTCTGTAAGAACGTAACCATGATCCCTCTTTTCCCCCAATTTTTGAGTAAAATCATTTTCCATTTCCTCCTAGGTAGTTACTGAGTTATCAACAAGAGTCTTAAACCACTTTTGGGCTTCTCCATAAAAATATTGGATGAAAAGCCTCAACTCTACATCCAAGTGTTCCACATTGAAGTTTTCAGCAAAAGAAAAAAAATCCTCAATATGTTTCTGAGCAGCACTGCTATCCTCCCCCGTGAATTAGGGCAAGAGCTTTAGATAATCCTGAGGCATATCATTCAACACTTGAGGCAAGGCCAATGGGGCATATTTGTTAAGGAGGAAGCCCAACACAGCCATGGGAGGCAGTGGATTCTGAGGAGGGTTCTGATGGATGACAATAGGTATATGCTGGGATGCAATTTTCAAGTTTATCTGAGGAGAGCTCTCGAGTATGGTGATTTGTTTAACTTTCTCAACTTTTGGTGTAGGGTGAAAAGATAGCCCAAAGGTATTCACTGATTCAACCTCATATTTTATCTCAATATGGTCTAGAACATAGTTATCTAGGGGATATTGAAACACTCAGGCGGTGGAACCAGGGCCGTGGACTTAAGCCTTCTGAGATGAGGAAGGGGAATATTCTAATGAGAATGTGGGTATGTTAGTCTGAGTTGGTTGCTTTTCTTTCCAAATTCTCTTGAATATAATTTTTTCAGGGTAAAAAATTGACTATGTTCTCAATTGAGAGGTGTCTGACCTAAGATGTGGCTTAGTGTAAGCCAATATTGCAGTTGATTTAACTTTAGATAACAATGGAGTCGCTAAGGTGAGGGTTGTGCAACTCTCAACCCTTCGTGCTCACCTAATTGAAGGGTGGATACAATGTCGTATTCCAGGGAAAAGGATTTTCAACTTTGTTGCCAAAAATATGTTGTCACTCCATGAGACAACCTCGAGTTGCCAAAGACCAATGCCTAGGACATCTTAGGAAATGCGGTTTTTTAGATTATTCTGCATGCTTGTGGGAGGGAACCTCGTGATATCAAATGGATTTGAAATATTTTTAATGGTGGTCCTAGATCATAGAGAAGGAAGACTAGTAGCCTGGAGCTCTAGCTGTATAGAGAAAGGCCTACTCAGAATGGGCCTGAAGCAGTAATGAAATGGAACTGTTGCAAACAGGGCTGAATGTGAGACAAATGAACTGTTATAAAATTTAATCAAGATGTGAAACTGTGTGGAATGGTTAGAGAACATCAAAGCGAGGTGGGCTTAGACAAGTACAAGAATCCACCCTTTAAATACCTTAGAGGAAAATGATATGAAAAGGGAAATTGGAACATAAATTGTGCCTCGAGCTATATTTAAGATGTTACTGTAAAGTATGATATGAGTATCATTAGAAGATAAATTCATATCCAACTCATATAACACCCGCATTCTGAAAGGAATGATAACAAGAAGAAAAATATGAGTTCATTGAACATTAAATTGAACAACTATATCGAGAAAATACATATTGTTTATCCATTTAAGTAAGAATCATACAAGATTTATATTATTCTTCAAAATGGCTCTTCAGATATACACTATGATAAACAACATAAAATTACAAAATATGATACGCAGACTACAACTTCTTCTTCTAGAAAATTCAGAACCTTTACTTAGTTTGCAGTTTGGTCTTTTATAGAGTTTTACATGGACATACAGACCAGATATTTTGGGACAAAATATTCTCTGGTAATGTGACAGTTTTCAATATTAATAAAAAATGATGAGGCATAACGACATCACATCCTAAACAGTATGGTCCGACATAGACTGTAACAAGGAAATAACATAAAATAGAAAACATAAAGAGTGCATAGGGTGAAATCGAGATTTCACCCATTTTTACATCACATAGAAATTGGAAAATCAAAGGTTTAAAATAGGTCACATTGGCCAAATCACGATATCCATCATTTTTTGTTACGCTGAGGAGTGCCTAAGATTTTTGGACGACGTGGCCGAGCTAAAGATGAGGAGGATCCGAGTGGACGAGGTGGGGGAGGTGGCATCTAATGTGAAGTAGAAGATACTGCCAGATTCACATAGTAACAGAATTTTTTCCAAAAAGTTTCCCCAGTTGATGGTATTGTGTTGTAAGCCTCGAAAAAAGTCTGCATGTTAGTCAACTCAATGTAATCCATGTGGACGGCAAGGAATTTCTTCACCTGACAAGAAGGAAGAATTCTTTGCGTAGTGCAGCTATTATGGTCTCAGCCTTTAGCCAGGCCATTTTCTCCAATGATATATCTATATTACACATGATTTATGACATATTCTGATCATAGGCCGTTAGTTCATATAGTGCGCCTGACTGTGGATCCCAGCATGGTGGGAGTCCAGTTTCTACCAGCTCGCCCCACTCTTGGTCGAACTTCTCCACTCCCTTTAGTATGAGCGCCAAACAACCCAACGTATTTTCATGTGCAATTTCTCTTTCAATTTCTCTCCCGACCTCCATAACGGTCCTAAAACGGTCATGTATTCCCTGTGATCACAATTCTTTAGGGGAGATTTCATTGAGATATCTGATGTACTTCTTCTCCATTGTTGCATTTTCTTCCCCTTCCCTACGTCCAACCTGCAATTGAGTTTTGAACTTGTGAATTGCGATATTCTTATCATTTATCAATACGAGGAGGTCCCAATGTAGCTTAACCTCTGCTATGATCTCTGCCCAAAATAGTCACCTTGCTTCTACGATTGACATATTACCCTTGATCTGCCCCTTTAAGTCTTTGATGGACTTATCCTGCTCCTGGGTTTCCTTGCAGAGGTTTTTGACCTATTTTTGTAGGGATTCCATCACCTTGTGGTTTGCTACTAGAGTGGCCTCAGACTACTGTAGGAGCTCATGAATTGTGTAGGCCTCATCCTCCAACACCCTTAAATCAGACAGGGCCTTGGTAAGTTGTTCAGGGGCTGTCTCGCGATCACCTGTTATAGGGACCATGCATGTATGTTGGTCCCATTTGACTTGCCATTCTGATAACCTCTATTTAAGTTCGACAATCTCCATTTCCTTCTAGGCATTATCTTCCTATTGCTTGGCAAGTGATTCAGTGAAAGTCGTTTTCTCCTTCTCTACCTGGACGAGCTCCTCCGTCTGTACATGTTCCTCACGAGAAATGTTCAATTTTCATTTCAGCTCATGGTTTTCCACTTCTACCTTGGTAAGAAGGTTTTTCAGTGATGCATTATTATCAACCCCTTTTCCTCTTATCGATCTCTTGAGGCTCTCTAGCTGGGATGAAGTGGCTCTGGCACTAATATTCTCTCTTTTTTGATGCTCTATTACCATCTTGAACCTCTTTTCGAGCTTCTTTAAGGCCACTTCATGTTAACCACCTCAGTCCTTAGCATATCCCCAATACACTGGTGTAAATCTAGTTTGTCTAATAGGGGAATGTTTCTTAGATTAAACATTATTTCCAAATCTCTGTATTGGGATCTAGAACCATAGGGCTACAACGCTACGTGCTAAATGACTAATATAAGCTACTCCTTATCCATATCTAACACTATAGAAAGCCTAGAGTGGTGCTTATCCACAAACTCTTCCAGTTCAACCCTCAGTTTTTCCCTGGCGAATCTATTTGTAGTATTGATATCCTCTCTTACCTCCTGCTTGTCCACCGTGAGTGCCTGTGAAAGTTCTGAGAGGGCTGACGAGGAGGCATTGTCAAAAGAAACATGGAAACCTGGCTTGTCCTTTTCAAGACCCTTTAACTCAGGAATCTCATCATCGTATATCTTGACCTCTATGTCATTTGGCCCTTGAGTCCTCCGTCTTTTATTAGGGTGAGCTTCTTCATCAGTGTCCATGACCTCCTGGATTCCTGAGGGGTCTTCCAGTCCCTATTCTTCTGTCCTAACTAACACATTATCTCCTTTCCCTTCGACAGCTGAGCAATCGGCCTCCATCTGTGCATCCAAAGGCCATGAATCAAGGTTAGATTTCCATTAAATGAGGGGCATAGGCTCATGTATATAAGATTTTGATTTTATTTTCCTCTTCTTACTGGTGAGGAATCCCTTAGGTTCATAGTTCCAGACGTCTCCCTGAGGGAGGTTCATCTCTTGCAACATTTTTTACACAATTGAGAGGGCATGCCTTGAATTTATGGTGAAGGGGCCAATTGAAGTTGGGAGTTTGAGGATGTATGCTTTCTTCGTAGGTACAAAGTGGACCTGGTTTTCCTTCAAGGCCCGTTAGATGAATTCGATGGAAAAGACTCGCATAGTTGGAAACACTGGTAGGTGGTAGGGAGGCACCTCTGCACCATAGACTCTAATCTCGATATGGTCATCAAACAAATACCAACCCCCTGTGCAATCCTCCTCGTTAAAATGTAGCCATTCCTTCTTCTCAGGAAAGATTCTAGGCAGAGGGCTGTCATGTATAATGGCATAAGATATGGACATGAAATCATTAATAAATCTTGCATACCCCTTCCCCTCTGGCTGCTGGCGAACTGTCGTAGTCCACTCGAAGATGGTTTTGGGTTCGGAATTTATCCTCTATAATCTTCTCAGTCCTAGACCTTTGAATATATCTATGTGCTTGAATAGGAACAGGTAAAACACAAGGGAACAATACTTGAAAGAACTAGCAGAGGAAATTTCTTGAAACTGAGCCTAGATAGCCGAAGCTAAGAAAGAGGGGATATCTAAAAGGATGTCCACCTACATCATGAGCCATAGAAAAGCTATTCCCTCCTTAGTCACCTGATCAACCTCCTCAGACCCTAACAGCCTCGAGATGAGTTCTAGGATGGGCTGTACATTGGTTCAGAAAGTCGACAAGGGAAAAAAGTCCATGAGTGGGAAAGATGATAGGCGGGAATCTAAGAGGAGGCTGAGGAAACTGCTTTTTTTTTCCCAGGGTAGCTTTGAAAAATGACAGGAGACGGAGGCCTCAGAGAATTCAACATAATCCTAGCTTGGAGGGTAGCGAATGGCTTTCCTTATGAGTTAGGGCTTAATGCAAAAAATCTTATTGCCCTAGGTAGAAATAAAAATGTCTCTGCGCTCGTCATAGGCCTCCCCAATCCAGCTAATGAACTCGGGAATAGGGTAAATGGTTGGAGAGATTTTTTAATACATACCCAACTCGATGACCCTAAACATGTCCTCGCCTTTTCAATGATAGTCGAGAAGCTCGGCTTGGGTGCGGGCTACACTAAACGGGTAGACTGGGTCATGAATTCGTGTATGGGCATCAGTGAGGGGCTCATGAATTCATACTGGAACATGATCTACATCCTATGAAACACACATTGTGTCATGGCCCCCTACACTGGATGTTTTAACTCACATCGAACTGCGTCGTACTTGCCTGGGACCCCCTTCCAACATTGTCACTGCTTGTTGTTAAAATTGAATCTTCTTTCTCTTCCTCTGAAAATTCAATTTCAACAACAGGGAGTGGAAGGGGGTCCTAGGAAAGTACGACATAGCCCAATGTGAGTTACAAGATATATTATATGTTGCAGGTAGGATTGTGAATAGTAGAGAGTAGAAAGAGTTTATTTTTTAGAAGGAGAAGGATAATTCCAAATTTATTTCTCCATTTTTTAAGTTTTTCAAAGATGGCCACAACAAGACTCAAAGATCAGGCTAGGTTGGACAAAGCCTCCAACTTTGGCATCTGGAAGGTTAGGATGAAATTCCTTTTAGATGAACATGGTTTGAAGGAGCTCATTACAAAAATTATAGTTGTATCAACAGATCCCATCCATTTACATTATTAAAGGAGGGACATGGCCAAGGAGAAGGGGATAGTCCTAGAGAGGGTTTTGGATCACATCATCCAACATATTGTAGATAAGAGAACAAAAAAAGAAATGTGGGATTCCATTAGCCAGATGTATCAAGATACATCTAAGAATCAAAAAATGATTCTCAAGGAGAAATTGAGAACATTCAAAATGTATAAGGGCTAGAATTTTATATGTTATCTCATGAGGATTTAGGCTGTCATATATGAACTTGTAGTTGTTGGAGAGAAACCATTAGAAAGTGAGTTAGTACGCATAACACTCAATGGGTTTGCCAAGGAATGGCATATATTAATCCAAGTTATTTCTGGGTGAGGTACACTTCCTAGTTGGGAGCGCCTATGGAGTGAATTCACTTGTGAAGAGCTTAGGCTTAGTCTCGTAGGCGGTACTAACAGTAGAAGTGGTAAGGGACCAAAGGTAGAGAATGAGGAGGATAACTTATCCCTTGCAAGAAAGGGAAAAGAGAAGAAGGGTCCTAGTCAGGGACAAGACTCAAAGGGAGAAAATAAGAAGAAATACCTTCCGAAGGTCAAATGCTTCAATTGTGGTGAATTTGGTCACTACGTCACCAAGTGTCTAAAGAGGAAGAAGGAGAAGAAGGGGAAGAAAACAGTAACTTCGACAGAGATTGATGACTTGTTGACCAGGTTGGAGGATGAGTTTGCTATGTTTGCAGCATTATCCTGATATGGAGGATTATGATGCTCCAATATGTAAGATTAGGCCCAAGGGCAGAGAAGCATGAGGTCTCAAACTAGCCATGAAGAGCTTGATCAATAGATCAGATCCAGTGGTTTTGTATTCTTCACATGGATCAATACCTTTGCTACGAGATCCCATAGTAGTATTATAACAGGAGGATCAAAGTTTCATCAAGGCACAGTCAGATACCTGAGAGACAATGCAGATCCATGGTGGTGTAGTTAGAGACACAAGGGATAATTGTAAACCCCGTTGCTATGACACAATATATTAGTGAGAGGTTGAGACTTAGAGAGATTCTAAGTTAAGAGGGATAAACCCTATGTAACCTTGATTTTCATGTTCTAAGTAGATAAGTACATACAGTTACAGTGGTTGTAACAACACAAAGGTAGTGCAAAGGCATCAACAATGTGAGATCATATTATGTGTAGTAACATGGTGGACTGTCACTACTAGATATTTTTTTCATAATGATTTCGAGTAACAGGGAGTCAAATTAGCTTGAAGAAGTGAAGGAAGGAGGTATCCCATATATCAGACACCAAAAGCGTGGAGTAGTTTGGCTACAACAAGTTCCCACAGATTATCAGGCGACTAATATACTCACTAAATCCCTAGGGAGGTCTAAGTTCATCTACTTCATAGAAAAGATGGGGATAGTGGAGAACACCTTCCTCATTAAGAGGTACTTTTAGTTTTTGATGGATTTGGTAGGATTGTATAGTTTTTCAACTCTCAAACTATGTCTAAGAGGCTAAGTAACATGATATATCCAAAACAAAGAAAAGGTTTCGCAAGTTAAGACTTAGAAACACCTTAATTAAATTAGTTATCCAATAATTTAATTATTTCCTAAGTCTAACTTAGGGAAGTTGGTCAATTATTGTTAAATAATTGAGGTAACTCAATTTTTCTCTAAATAATTATATTGATGGAGTCAAAGTGATATAATCCATTAATTGGTATTAGATCATGTCCATTGGTTTCCCAATAGAATATTATAAGAGCAAGTTGAGGGTTTAAAGAAGGTGCATTAGAGAGGATTAGTGGTCATCAGTTTGACTACCCAATTGTAAGTATTTAACAAGGGCATAGTTTAATCTAGAGAAAGCATCGGAGTGAAGGACCAGAAGATATTCCAAATAAATATTTCCTTAGTATTTCCATTGTCTAGGAGACAAGAAAGAGGGAGGCTAAACTATATGTAGAGGAGGTTGAATATAGCATTGTGAGTTATCCAGAAACCCCTGTGTGAGTTGCAGGAAGAGATAGTTTAACTTGCTAGTAGTTAGATTAGTGTCCTAGAGGAAGAGAGAGTATGTTCCAAAGGAAGAGGGATACTAGATGTCTCACCTAGAGATATTTTAGGGGTTGTAGGAAATTATCTGTATATGCACTGTACATTTCTAGACTGCAGAGTTAGCAGGAAGGAAGTGTGAGTTTTCCAAAGAAGGTTAGATTAGTGGCATAGGGAGAAAAATGTGTATTTTAGTTAATTTTTCTAATTGAATTTTGTTGGAGCCTTTCCAATTTGGAAAACATGTTATTGTAATCTTGAATTTTTTGAAGAAATAATAAAACCCTCATCTGTTGCACTGGTTTTCCCTTCAAGGTTTTTCCAAGGACATTTGTTCAAAAACAATGGTGTCAATATTATGTGTGTGCACCTATTTCTCAGTTTTGTATTTTATAGTTCCACATTTTTTTTATGAAGAATGTAATTGTGAATTTATCATTATTTTTCGAATAATAATTCATAAGAAAAAAAAATGCTAACGATAAGAAGATAAATCTCCAGTTAATTTCATTCAAGGAATTTTCACATGGATATTTGTGGATAGTGGATTAATAGATAATGATATTTATGAATAAGCTAAAGAGTAAATGATGAAAGAATTGTCTAGTTCAGATCTTGAGAAAGTAATCTAGTGTGATACTTCCAAAGAGATATAGAATTATTTGCAGTCCATCTATGATATAGATATTCAAGCTACATGTGATGTCAAGAGCCTTTCTCTAAAGGATGTAGCAGTCAAATTTTCGAAGAGTATTGAAGATCATGAATCAGAGGACGATCCCACTATATCAAGAGGAAAAAATGTTGATTAATAGATATAGAATACCAAAGATATCTAATCTACAAGTAAGTTGTTGTTATTTTAGAACAATAGGTCGTTTATCTTTAAGTTTATCAATTGGCAGTACTGGTGAAAGTGATATTTTCTCATATAGTAGTAGTGAAGACGTAAATACCTTGATAGAAATATCAGATCTAGACAATGTTCAAGAAGTCAATGGGTTCACCTCTAGTAAAAAGGAAGAAATAAAATATCACATGTCTATAGAAGAAACCTTATTCTGAAAGGAAACGAATTATTGAACCAAATATAAGTGAAATAGATGATTTCGATGAATCTAGTAACTCTTCTATTGAGTTGGAATATCTAGAAGAACATATTTGTTTGAAAAGGAAGCTCATAACATCCCTTGAGGAGATCAAGAATCTCAGAGCCATAAATCTGGAGCTGGAAGCAAAGAATAGTATATTAAAGGAGTAGTTGGCCAAGGTTAATAATTATGAAGTTTTGGAAGAGATTTAAACTAATCATAGTTCCACTTAGGCTGAGACAATATTGAAAGGTGAAGTGACTTAGCAACAACATTAAATGGATCCACCATATTTGTGAAAGAAATACCTAACAACACTCCAATAACATAGAAGTTAACATGACCACAAGAAGGAAAACATAATTACAGAAATAAAGTAAAAGGTATGCAACTTCTCATATGCCTTTATTTTGGTAATGCAAGGCACTTTTCCTCTAAGTGTCTAGAGAGGAAAAAGAAGGTGCAACGACATAGGTGGAATGTACAATTTCATAAAAATACATGAGTTGCTAAGTCTAATTCGAGTAGTCATGAACATAGAGCCTTTACCACTCAAAGATAAACATTCCAGTGGCCCAAAAACACCAGGAAAGTTTAGTCCAAGAATTTCGATGGGAAGAAGCATTATTAAGATGGATAATTCCTATGCTCCTTTTCAAAATAATGTTGAATGCTAAAAGTGTGGAAATTATGGGCACAAAGAAGATACATGTAAACTTTGAAATCCCCTTTCTAAAGCATCGCAATAAAAGATATGGATTATGTTGGGAGCCAGGAAGGACAAGTGTATAGGAGTTATTATAACAATAATAGGAGAGAAAGGTCATATGATGCATGCAAGAAACATATAGCATTGTTTGGCTTCGAATATATCCAGTAGAATATTAGCATATCAGACACTGAAATACCTAATGTTGTCCTCTCTTATATAACCTGAAACATACAAAGACTTCAATCAAATAAAAGAAGTAGTAGCAGTGTAGAAAGTTCTCCAAAGCAGTACAAGAAAAAAACAAGAAAAAAAAGTGAGAAAGAAGAGAAACATGTAATTATCATATTGGATTTAATGGGTACTAACAATAGGAATGATCAGTGGTTTGTATGCTCAAACTATGGCAGGAATTCACTCAGTCAAGAAAGAGTACCAAATCAACGCATGCAATCATCTCATGGTGTTGACCAAGTAAAAACTTAGCATACACAAGTGCGGGAGAAAACAGGAGATAATATACTCAGGGGGAGTATATCCCTTGTTCCTCTTCATTGAAAAGGCAACACTAGATTCAATAGAATCCAAAAATGACACATGTAAGGAACATAAAGGAACATGCCAAATAATGCATCTAAAGGATAATGGAAGTGTGGCAATTTTTTTTTCCTTAGTTTATAAAATTGTTGAAGTAGACTAGTGTCGCTGAGAATTGTGGTTGATTGTAAAGGACTTAAGAAGTATATATTTTGGTTGATTCAATGATGTTGTCAAATCAAATTATTAGTCTGAGTATATATAGTGATGACAAAACAAAGATAATGAAATGATTATTGTCAAAGTTTCTTTGTCTTGTGAAAATATGTTTACAAATTATTAATGACAAAGACAAATCATAACCATAGGGGGAGTATACTCAAGTTAACATTTGGGTATCAAATTAATCCATTAAAATTTGGTATAAGTTATTTTTTTCTTCAGGACAAGCATGGAAGATGGAGGCTAATGGTGTTTGTTGCAATATAAAGTTTCCTGAATGATCATAGTTTAAGTTGTAGATATGATGAATGGTATGAATCTTGTGATGCTTCCAGACTATTAAATTAGTGATTGGTATCAAACATCATATCTATGATGAAAAGAGGATAATTATAGGGGGGATAAAACTTAGTTATAAAGTGCTAAAAAAATATTATCAGTTAAACTATTGATATCATTGATCTCAAAGGTATTAACTCTCATTAGATTTTTGTTAGAGTGTGGTATTTTTTAGTCCAAGTGTTGGTGAAAGAGTCCTTATTTGAATTGTTGGTGAAAGAGCCCTTATTGTTAGTCCAAGTGTTAGTGAAAGAGTCCTTATTTGAATTTTGTTAGTGCTCATGTTGAGTCAAAATTACATGGTGAGGTTGCTACCATTAAAATTTTGTCAAGTAGAGTATATTCTGAGATGTTGGTCTAGGGATGCATTTGTGAGAGTCCCTCTATGATTGTCATATAAGAAATTTTAAGAGGCATAATTAAATTTTTATCATTTTACAAGTTGAGGGTGTCATTCATGCATAGGATTGATTGTTGTTTTTGTTAGAGGTTAGGTGTATGTGTCCAGAAAGAGGCATTATTATCAATGTAAGCCTAGTTGAGACTTCGACCAACATGCATGATTTTTCGTATGGCTTAGTTTTTCAAGCATGTATTGTTTTATCAAGAGATCCCTCTTTAATACTTGAGGCGAAGATTGGAAATAATTACCCCTCTCCTTTCAACTCAATATTATCCACGGGATAGAAAGGAAGTTGCTTAGGTCAGATCATCAAATACCTGAAATTTTTAGCATAAGAAGAAGCAGTTGATAGGTCCACATGATCAACAAGGGAGGGGGAGATTATTTATAGGGGGAGCATGTTGGTGTATTTTCCATTTATTTCAAAGGGGGATAAGTATTTTTGATAAAAAAGAAGAAGCTAAAAGTGCCTCAAATATAAGGGGGAGAAGATAAGAGACTCAAACATAAAGGAGAAGGAGAAAAAAGAAGCACACTTTGCTTTTGTTTCTTTATGGTGTTGTTTTTGTTTGATAATGGTGTTTCCATCAATGCCAAAGGGGAATATTGTTATAAATATGTTTTCATTAATGGAAAAGGAAAAGAATATGATGGGATATTGTTATAATATGTTGTCAAAGAAGGTGCTCATTGATATCAGGTAATTGATGTCAAGTATTGATATGTTGTTACTATCAAAGGTGTTGTTGTAATAAGGAGGATGTTGGAGTAAGGAGGATGTCATAGGTATCAATGGTGTAGTATCCATATCAAGGTTAATGAAATGTAAAAAACATAGAATATTGAAATAATAAGGAAGATAAACACATGTATGGAAAATGAAAAGCTCATATGTTTCCAAACAAATTCGTGGACAATAGTGGTGGAGCTAATTAGTTAAGACGCAGAGTCTTTGGATCCATTTCTAGAATAAAATATCACCTCAAATGTAGTTATAACCCACTCAGATGGGTAGAGCTCTTAAATATATTTTCACTGGTAAATATAAGTCTAAAAATTCCCTCCTAGATCACAAGTTATTGCTCGTAAAGTTCGGGTACCTGAAAAGTCAAAATGCAGAGTAAAGTTGGAACAATAGCTAGTTGATGACAGAATTGGTAGTTGGGCAGAGTTACTAGATTTGTTGGAAAAGTCAGTAAAGGATAGTCAAGAAGATGTGTAGCAAACAACACAGTGGTGGAAGTAATTTCTATTGGCCAACGATGGATCCCATTACATAGTTCATCCTAGTGGCGTTTACCCTGGAAGAATCAAAGGTGAGCACAAAGGAGAGTGCTCAAGATGATGAAATCCTAGGAGGATGTTAGTGAAAAAACAAGTTTTGTTTGGTTGGATAGAGGTCCCACTATACATCTCATCCTAGCAGATGTACCCAAAAAGGATTCAAATTTGAGTGCAAAGGTAACAATTGGGGTGACGTAAGCCTGAGTGGAGGTGGAAAATCCACATTGCGGCAGAAAATGATCTCATTGGAAAGTTTTTAAGAGTAAAGGTCCACATGGGACAATTAATCCTAGGAATATTTCCCCAGAAGAGTGTTGGGTGTGGAGCCTGATTTTCATCGTGATTCAGAGATCCTTGTTTTAGCTGGATGTATACCCCAGGAGAACTATACACCCCTACAGTGAGGGGGGGGCTTGTCCCCCGCACGGGGTCCGGGGGGGCTGACCCCGGCTGGGGGGTCCGAGGGCCAGCGGTCCCTCGATGGGGGTTTCAGGGGAAGCGCCCCCGAAGCTAAAAATAGAAGTAAAATTGCCTTGTAAAAGTATAGTATATAATTTCTATTCAATCTGGGTCATTCATTAGGTGGATGATCTGACGGTAGAAGTTATGTTTAGTTTAAGGTTTTTTTCCCTAGAAGGAAAACCCTCGCTTTGTACGAGGGTATTATATTGCGGCTGTGAATTGTATTAGTATTCTCAGAGCGAGACACAGATAGGGATACTGTGAGAGAGAACAAAGGATATTACAACGGATTTGTTGTAGGTTGTGTCTCTTCATTTTGCTGGATAATAGAAAGGAAGGACTGGTTGTTCAGGGTGGACGTGGCCCAAAATGGGTGAACCACGTATATCTGTGTCTCTATGGTTTTATGTGTTTAGTGTGATTATGTTTTCCACATATTATATGTGTTTCATTGCTCTGTAATATATAATTTTCTAACAATTGGTATCAGAGCCAAAGGTCTATTTGGCTGATAAACTCACAGGAAAGAAGGGTTCCTAGTTCGAGTGGGAGAAATGGCGGAAGATGGTAAGTTTAGGGTCGAGAAATTTAATGGCGAAAACTTCCCGCTGTGGAAGATGCAGATGGAAGATTATCTGTATCAGAAATATTTGTACCTACCATTGAGCGGAAAAACAAAGAAGCCAACGGCTATGACAGACGCAGAATGGGAGATTCTCGATAGAAAGGCACTCAGAACAATATGGTTGTGCCTCACGGCATCGGTAGACTTCAATATTTCGAAGGAAACAACAACAGAGGTTTTTATTACGGCGTTAGTGAAATTATATGAAAAACCCTCAGCCTCAAACAATGTATTTCTTATGAAACGTTTATTTAATATGAATATGTGGGAAGGCGGATCTGTTGTAGACCATTTAAATGATTTTAATACAGTTACCAGTCAGTTCAGTTTTGTAGGGGTAAAATCTGATGATGAAGTTAGAGCTCTATTATTTTTGTGCTCATTGCCAGAAAGTTGGAATGGTTTAGTTCTGGAAATTAGTAACTCTATCTCTGGATCTAGTACTTTAAAGTTTGATGATGTTGTCGATGCTATCCTTAGCGAGGAAATGCGACGGAAAAGCTCTGGTGAGACATCAGGTAATGCTTTGAGTGCAGAGTCTAGGGGAAGAAAAATGGAAAGTGGAAAGAGCTTAGGATATTGTAGTAAATCAAGGAAAGGCAGATACAAGTCCAAATCGGGGATAGTGTGCTGGAAATGCGGAAAGAAAGGACACCTAAAGAAAGACGGTAGATCTTGGAAGGGAAAAGAAGGAGACGCACAATAAGAAAACAATCATGAAGCCAATGTGACAGGTGATGTGTTACAATATGCTTTGATTCTTTATTTCGAAAATGTTACTGATTCCTGGGTAGTAGATTCAGGGGCCTCATTCCATTCCACACCTGACAAGAAATATTTTCATGACTATGTTCAAGGAGATTTTGGACAAGTCCGTTTGGGTGATGATAAAGCCTGTAAAACTGTTGGAATGGGTAAATTTCTTGTAAAACAACATAATGGAAAAAAATGGCTATTAAATGAGGTAAGGCATGTTCTAGATCTGAAGAAAAATATGATCTCAACAGGGTAGTTATGCGGTGAAGGTTGTGTGACAAATTTCATAGATAAAACTTGGAAGGTAACCAAAGGAGCCCTGGTAATAGAAAAAGGCGAAAAGGTTGGTACATTGTATTTATGCAATGGTATTTATAACTTTGTTAATGCTTTAACTTCCAAAGGAGAAAATGCAACATTATGGCATCATAGGCTCGAACACATGAGTGAGAAGGGTGTTACACATCAATTTGTCACCGTCCCTACCATTCCCTGTCCCGCACATTGGAGGGCTTATTCTGTGACCTGTGAGCAGAGACAAGACTTGAAAATACTTTCATTGCATCCCTCTGAAGATGAGCTTTCATTGCCCTAAAGACATCTCCCTGCAAAAAACCCTAAAAATAGCTCTTTTTCCATTGGCGCGGTTCCACAGTTCAGCCCTCGCGCCAAGGGGGCAAATCCTCCAAAGAGGGCGCGCCAATTGGCGCTCTGTCATAGAGCCGCACCCGCGCCAACCATATTAAGAGGTGTTTTAAAAAAATAAAAGGCGGAAGTTTCATCCTAACAAATTCCTGGACTGATTTCTATCTTGAGTTGGGAGGTTTGGCTACGGATTTCCATAGAGAGGAAGTGGTTTGCCACCTCTCATGGAAGCTTCCTTGATGATAGGGCCAATCCCATAATTATAGGGATCCCAACTCCCTTTCCTCCATCTATAAAAGCTTGCTCATCTCCTTTGCAAGCTAGTTCCCAAGAGCTTTCACATCCTTATGCTGCAAGAGCCTTCTTGATTCCCTTAAGGCCAAATCCAAGCAAGGAGTCTATTGTCAAGTATCTGGAGAGAGAGGCTTGTCCCATCCTTGACAGGCTTTATCGAGACATGTTTTGCTGACGACCCGCCAAAGGAGAGTGTTGCGTCGAAGCTATGGTTGTATTCTTCTTTTGACTCATTAATGATAAGCGACTATTAGTTATGGTTCCACTCTTGTTCTTGATTATGTTCATGAGTTATGTCCTCTTCGACTGACATATAGTTGTATATACTAGATTTTATGCTTGCGTTTGTGTTGTTTCTTGCATGTGCAGGTTTCCGACCACTGAGATCGTGAGGATTGTGATCTGCCAGGGCAAAGGAACGGGAGCACCACCTCTTCTACAAACGACAGCGTTGGATTCTAGGTAAGCCTTCATCGCAAGTCGGTTTATTTGCAATTAGGAACCTGCACTGCAGCGTGTTTGATTGTTGCTAGACCCGATCTGGGCTAGTAGGGATCGCCTCTGTCCGCAGAGGGTATTTACCTCTTCAACAATTTGGCGACTCCGCTGGGGACTCAGATTGTTGTTTGATTTGTAAGCTATAGATGGAGCCTGAAGCACAGCCAGATAGCCTTCGAAATGCTTTTGCTCTGCATTAGCGGAGTAGATCAACGCTCCTTCAGTCAATCTCCGGTTTAGTTTACGGACTGAACAACTTGGAGTATTGTCTTCTCTTTTCGGTCAACTTCTTGGCATTTCTTGCTTGGTCAGCTCTTTGGACTGGTTTTTCTATTTGTTTGGCTTTGTTTTAGCCTTGTCATCACTTGCCTGTGTCTGAGATTGCTTGTTTTTCTTTTTCCCATAGTAAACTCAGTTGGCGCACTTTTCAGTGTGACAGTCGCGCCCGTTGGCGCAGGTTGCTTGTGTATCACCTGAGCCATTGCCTTTCTGGCGCTAATTTCAAGCTCACAGTCGCGCCAATCCTGTGAGCTATTAGGGTTTGATGTGTTTCATGCTTTCTGGGACTGAATTGTGATTTTGATCTTGTTTTCTCGGTTTTTTGAGTGCACTGGGGCCTATTTTGACTAGTTGTAACCTCCATCCTTTGGTTGTTTTCCTATTTCTTTCGATTTTGCATTCGAGCCCTAGGGCATCTAGGTGCTTTTGTGAGTCGAGCCTCCCTTGGGAGTTTGTTGGTTTTTGTTCATTCAGTCGACTTTGGGATTTCTTCCTTGCATTCATTTGACAGTTGTCTATCATTTTATTGCGCTTTTTGAGTGACTGATTTCGTTTTCATTCGAATTTCGCTTTGCTTCATTTTGGGCCTAGATTACACGGCTCATTAGTGTCTTTGGGACTTTTCTTGGTTTTGAGAGACTTTTGGTCAATTTGAGATCTGATTGTTTGTGCCATTGAGTGAAATCTTCTTGTTTTTGCTCTCTTATTATCATTTCTCAAATTGCTTTTCATTTGTTTTCAGTTTTTTTAGTGCATCTAGCTCTTAAACATTGAAAATAAAAAGATCTCTTCTGCTTCTAATTGATTAGTGCAAATTAAAATCTTTTCGGTGTTATTAGTAATTAGTGACTTTGAAAGAAAAGTTTTTAGTTTCATTAGCTGCATTAGAGATATCATTGGTTGTCTTCTGATCATTTTGTTTGTGTAAAAAGCTCTTAACTCTTCTGTAGCTAGCTTTCATCGAACGAAATGATATACTGTGGCATGTAGTTTTGCATTTAGGAGATTTTTGAGACATCACATTCATTAGGGCCTGAAAACTGAAACGTAATTGAAGATAAACTTTAAAATTTACTCAATTTACACTAAGGCAGCATTGAAATCTAACGAAACACATTTAGAGGTCTAGGCTAGAGACGTGTTTCGGCGTCTTAAAACCTAGTAGCTGTCGTTCACCTCTTGGCTTTAGACAACGCTAGTACGGACTTGTGCTCCCTGTACCGTCGCGTATATAAAGGGAGACCCCACTAGGTTTCAATCCTTTATCCATAGGAAGCCGAGTCTGCCGCCCTATACCCGTGATACATCGAACACAACATTCGGGGAGATTGCCTGCACGTACGGAAAGTCCTTGGTTGATTTCTCTTTCATTATTGAAACCAAGGTGTATATTGCAGTTCAAGGTTATTTGGTACACCCTTTTGCCTAGTATTCCTGAGTAGTCATTTGATCTTTTCTGACTCCCTAAATTTGAAAGGATCACCAAGCGCTTGTCCTTTCACGCTTGTGTCAAATCTGAAAGAGATAGAGTCACCTTTTCGACCGTTTCTTGACTCTTAAAACATGAAACGGTGAAGTTTCTTATTTTTCAATGTGGTAAAAATTAATCACCCACGATCACACGCCTTGTTAGATTATGCTTGTTGACCGTTTGATTGTGTGTCTTGACTCTTTTTCAGCCCATGTGTGTGTTTGACCTTTTTCTCTTATCGTTGCTACCACAGTGGCGAAACCCTCGGTTTCGTCCACTGGTAGTCCTTATACGGACGATTCATCAGAGGTTTCCCAATCCTCTGCTGAACTACAGCAGCCCGTTGTTTCTGAGTTTCTCGACGGGGGACTGGTTCTTGCTGAGAAACCCTTTGGAGGACCAGTTGAGTTCAATTGGCCCTTTTCCGACCCTTTGTCTGAATTGAGATTAGGAGCTGATTTCCTTTCTCTTACATCGGGTTCGCCTTTTATAGCTGTTGTTTTTCCTCCTAGTCCTCATCATCTATTACGAGATCTAGAGGCAGGCTCAAACATGAGTGATTCCAGTGAGGAAGTCTCGACATCCGGTGAAGATTACCAGTTATTTCCTCAGAGATTATTTCCGGGGGACGACTCTGAACCTGCTGTTATGTCATCATCCGGTCTCTCATTGCCAGCAGGGTATAGATCCTTAGGTCAGATCATTTCCGCCGCAACCTCTATGGGAGTGTCAGCTCTTTCTATGAGGCTGGTTGCTCCTTCATTGGTGGTGTCTCCTCGGACACCCGTCACTTATGTACCCACTCGGCCCACTGTCTGTGTGGCCGCCTCTGTACCCGCTATCATGGCACCCTCCGCGAGGGCTATGCCGCTTCCTGAAGACGTTTATTTAGCGACTGCTATACCGGAGAACATCTCTCCGGATGAGTATCGGTTGTCCCTACAACAGCCGAACCCCGAGGTTGGACCATCCTCCCAAGATCCCAACCGCTCTTATTTTTCGCACTATGCACAGGATGGTACACCCGTGTATGCTTTTCCAGGTTAGTATGATGAGCACGGGGACATTTTATGTCTACCCGCTCCTGAGGCTCACCTCCATGCTCAAGGTTTACCTTATAACCAGGCTTATAACCCGCAAGGGCAACCTTTCCAAGGCCAACCTTCGGGCCAACCTGGCTATCCTTATGACCCACAGGGACAGCCCGTGCAAAGCTATTCTGCAGGCCAGCAAGGGCCATCGTACAGTCTGCAAGGACATTATTACAACCCTTCCGGTCAACCTATGCAGCCTCAGCCAGGGTACCAACCGGGACCAGTCTATGGTCCTGGGGGGAAAATCCAGCCTTCTCAACCTATGCAACCGCAGTATCCCGTTGTTTCCAACGTTACATATCAGCCGGGACCATCCTATGGTCCTGCTCCAGGTCAAACCGGTTACCAGCAACCACCTGGCTCTATTCCTCCACCAAGCCAACCGACCCATCCGGTACAACCTGGTGTTCTGCCTCTACGCCAACTGGCCCATCCGGCACAACCTGGGGCTCCTTTACAGCCAGGTCAACCTGCGCAACCAGCACAGCCTATCTATCCGGGTCAACCTATTCACTCAGGGCAGCCCGTTCATACGGGTCAACCTGTTCACTCAGGGCAGCCCATCCAGCTGGGTCAACCTGCTCACTCAGGGCAGCCCACTCATTCCATTTACCCTGCCCAGCAGCTGATTTATTCGATGCCGCAGCGAAATCAGCAGCTACGCCCTAGTTATCAGGCTCCGCAAGGTTCCACCTATCAACAGCCAACTCACCCTCAGGGCGGTTATTATCCTCATGGTCAATCTCAACCGAATTATAACCAGCCCCGAGGCTCTCAGTATTATCCTCATCAACCTGGGTCTACCTATACTCAGCAGCCAAATCCAAATGTTTCTTACACTGGGCCGACATATAATCAGGGTCTGTACTCTAGTTATCAAGCCCCACACGTTGGTTACCAGTAGCCAAATCAGTCTGGTTATACGACCTATGCCCCCTACGGTCAGAATCCTACAGGACAGAACCCATGGGGGCAAGGATATTCCCAACCAGCGTGGAGTACGGGTACCGATCCTCATCCTGGGCCTAGCATGCTGGTCAATTCGCCATTGCCGTTCCTGGCCACCTTGGAGTTGCTGGATGCTTCAAAATTGACCAATGATCTGATTTTGCACAATCCTTATTGGCTTCCAGTTACTACCAAGATACCAGGTGATTGCCCCAAGTTTGAGGGTAAAGCTGGGGAGGACCCCCAAGCGCATGTGATGACGTATCATCTTTGGTGTTCGTCTAACTCTTGGGTCAATGATTCAATTCGTCTGCGCCTCTTCCAGCGCACTTTGAATGGAACTGCTGCTAAGTGGAATATAGAGTTATCCCGTGGCATCTTCCAAGATTTCAATTCCTTAGCCATGGCTTTTCTCACGCACTTTCAGTTACTGGTTCGTTATGAAGCCGGGATGCACCTCCTGACTTCTTTGAAGCAGGAAAAAGCCACTCACATTTCTGATCACATTCATGAGTGGCGGCGCCGTCGTAGACTGATCAAGTTTCATATACCTGATCAGATACTAACTCACTGGTTCACCACCTCCTTCGTGAATAAAATCGCTCAAGATATTGCGATGGGAGCGTGTGTGACGGAAGAACAAGCCATTGCGCGTGCCCAATATCTGGATCTTGTGTATTCTCAGTCCGGCACGCTTTATGATATCTTGCCTGATGCTCCACGGTCCGGAACCTCTAAGGCTCCACCTACCCCTGCAGTGGATGGTGTCATTGGTTCCGTGTCTCAGAATTCGAAGAAATCTTCGAATGGGAAGCAGAAGTCCAACTCATCCAATAATTCTGCTCCTCCCACCCCTACCGATTCTAGCAAAACTGCAGAGGTTAACGCTGTTCAGGCCAATCCTACGGAGAAAGCCTCCAAAGGGAAAAAGAAGGGCAAAGGTAAATCTAAATCCGACGCCCCAAAGCCAGAATCCAAATCTCGTACTGAGGATGGTTCTCAACGTAAACCGAAGTACCCCTGCCTCATTTGTGAAGGAGACCATTATACTAAGGATTGTCCACGACGATCCGAAGTTAGTCAACTTCTCAAAGGCTCCAAAGGGACTCTGGCAGTTCTAAAAGAGCCATTCCCGTCTCAGCAGACCCAGATGGTTGAACAGCCGTCACCATCTGCACCATTTGGGTCCCAAGTTTTTATGATGAATGGTGCTGCACCTATCTCTGTCACTACGCGTTCGAAGGATTACAACGAATCGCAACAGGCACCCAGGAAGGCAGTTGCGGATGGACCACCTCCCCCACCTGTCTCCGGTTCGTTGGAAATCGAGAAGCCTACTCCTGAACCTGTTGTGAAGCCACCTTCTAAAGGTGTTCTTCGAAGATCTTCTTATAATCCGAATGCTCATGCCGCTCAACACTACAACATTGTTGAGGATTTGGCACAAGCGCCTTCTGCTATGTCTGCACTAGAAGTTCTTCAAAGTTGTCCTTCACAACGGAAGGCTTTACTGTCTGCAATCGGTGGCATTGATCCCGCCGATTTGAGTCTTCTCACCTTCGATTTAGAGAATTTCACTCCCCGACTTCCACATCAGATCGCTTTTGTCATTCCAGTCGGGATTAACGGTCTTAACATCCATAGGGCCGTCGTGGATGAAGGTGCCTCCACCTGTGTTATGTAGTCCACTTGTTGGAAGGCCATTGGCTCTCCAGCCCTTTCATCATCTCCCAATGCCCTAGAGGCATTTGATGGTCGGGAATCTAAACCCCTGGGTGTTCTTGAGAGTTTAGCGATCACTTTACAGGGGAAGATTGTCAACGTAGAAGTAGAGGTGGTTGACGCCAGGCTCAACTACAATATACTTATTGGCCTCAGTTGGACTCATGCCATGCTCTACGTGCCGTCCACCCTCTTTCGACTTCTTAAATTCCCTCACGAGGGAAAAATCGTCACGGTGGATCAGTTGTCCTTCTTCACCTCCACCTCCGAGAACAACGTTCCATACGTGGATCAGATTCTGAATCCCCCTGACAGTGTAGGACCCAGTCTCTTCAAAGACCCCGTCCTCATGGGTATTTTTCCTGCACCACCACCGCACACCGCTCAAGTTAACATGATTTCCAGGTCTGATGACCCCTGGCTCATCCCTACGCCTGAGAAGGTGTTTGAGTTTGGAGAATCAATGCCCTTGACTCCAGTAGAGATTAGCTACTGTGAAATTGTTGCTGCATCTGATCCTCCACCTCCTCAGCATGCTCCTTTGAGCATGGCTCTAGATGTCTACTCTCAATCCCCCTGGCTTGGTCAGGCCGATTCACCTGATCCTCTCAGAGAGAACTTTCCTTTCGATGAAGCCATTATTGAAACAATGTATCTTGAGGAGTTTCCTTGGAGCGATGTACATCATCGTTCCTCTTTCATGCCTAGCTTGGGGGCAATGTCAGATTGTTTGGAGCGTTATGCATCTCAGGTTCCTACTCCTCCTCTTCAAACCCCCATTTTTACGCATGAGGTTCTTTCGGAGGGAAACCTGAGGAAAACTTGCCAGCTCATTCAGCTAGGCGAGAGGATCACCCTGAACACCTCCGCCAGATTTTCCTTCACTGTAGGCGCTACAATATTAGCCTTAATCCTCATAAATGCATCTTTTGCGTGGATTCTGGCCGTCTTTTGGGATTCATAGTCTCCAAAGATGGAATTCACCTTGACCCTTTAAAATTCGAGGCTATCATCAATCTCCCATCTCCCTCCTCATTATATCAGTTGCAGAGTCTGCAAGGAAAATCAAACTTCCTTCGACGCTTTATCTCTAACTACGCGGAGGTGGCTAAAGGATTCACGCGCTTATTAAAGCAAAACGTTCCCTTCCATTGGGACGAAATTGCTCAACAATCCTTTGAGAAGCTGAAGACGTTACTGGTTAATGCTCCTATGCTTCGTCCTCCTGATTATCACCGCGATTTCACTTTGTATCTCGCCGCCGCGTTTAGCACCATTTCCATGGTTCTGGTGTAGGATGATGATGATGGTTATGAACATGTTGTTTATTATCTATCGTGAAACCTTCTCGATGCAGAAATGCGTTATGCTCACGTCGAGAAGTTGGCGTTAGTCGCAGTACACGCTGTGCAGCGTTTTCGCCATTACATCCTGTTGCGTACGATAACAGTGGTTTCAGATTGCAACCCCATGACTTATATTCTCTCTCAAAAATTACTGGGGGGAAAATACTCCAAATGGATTGTTATCTTGCAGGAGTTTGACTTAGATTTTACTATTTCTAAGTCAACCAAATCACTTGTTTTCGCGGATCTTATATACTCGTTCCCGATAGACTCCACTCCTTCACTCTTCGAGGATCATATCCCGGACGAAACTCTTTTCCTCATCAGTACTCGCGACCCTTGGTACGGAGACATAATTGTGTATCTTTAGACCTCCACATTTCGGTCTGAGTTGAATAAAGATGCCCGACATCGGATTCGGCATCAGTCTCAACCCTACCGCATCGTAGGAGATACCTTATACCGCGTTGGAGTAGATTCGGTGCTCCATCGGTGCCTAACCTTGGAAGAGGCTGAAAGGGTCCTAAATGACTACCACAGTGGCACCTGTGGTGGACATATGTCCAGATATGCCACTGCTCAGAAAATTCTGCGAGCAGGTTACTTCTGGCCATCCATATTCAAAGACTGTATCGTTGCAGTCCGTAAGTGTCACGCGTGCCAGGTGTTTCAGCGCAAGATGCGCGCACCACCTCTCCCTTTGCATCCTGTTATTACCGTCGGCCCTTTTGCGAAATGGGGCGTGGACTTTATGACATGTAACCCTCACTCGGCCGGGGGGCATGCGTATATAATCGTCGCTGTCGACTACTTCACCAAGTGGGCCGAAGCGATGCCTACACTTGATGCCGACGGTAAGACGACTGCTCAGTTCATCTTCAACCATATCATTGCATGTTTCGAGGTCTCACAAGCCATTGTTACTGACCATGGTACTCATTTCCGAGATTATATGATGGCTGAGCTGACTTCAAGATTGGGCTTACGTCACGATAGCTCAATGCCATATTACCCTTAGGAAAATGGCCAGGTTGAAGCAGTGAACAAAGTCTTGGTCACTATGCTTCAACGAACAGTTGGTATTCACAAATCCAATTGGCACCTCCAAATTTTCTCAGCTCTATGGGCATACCGGACGTCTGCAAAGAGTGCAACTGGATTCAAACCCTTTCAACTAGTGTACGGTCTGGAAGCAACTCTTTCGGTTGAATGCGAGATTCCTTCTTTGAAATTAGCTGTAGAACTGCTACCCGGTACTTCTGCCAAGGAAGAGCGTCATTTGTATCTGGAACGGTTAGATGAAACCCGCCGTTTAGCTGCTTTAGTCATTGAAGCACAAAAGAAGCGGGTCAAAGCTCACTTTGATCAAACATTTTCTCCACGTTCCTTTATCGAAGGAGACCTCATCCTCCTATACGATCAAGCGCATGACAAGCTTGGGGCTGGTAAGTTCCAACCTATGTGGCATGGGCCCTACATAGTAAAACGCGTTTTGAAGAATGGGGCTTATGAGCTTATAGATTATGAAGGATTTCTACTGGCGCAGCCCAGAAATGGGCTGTACCTCAAAAAATACTACGCCTGAAGTGATTTTTGGTGTAGTGTGTGTACATAGGTGTGTGTTTTTCATTTGTGTGCATGTGTGGTGCGGTTTCCAATGTAAACATCTTTCTGCTGATCGGGTCTTCCTGATTGTGCAGATATCCATCCATCCATTTGTTGGTTTCGTGGATGGTGCCTCCCGCAATACCAGGAATTTGTCTTTGGCGGCCTGGGTAATCTACGATCCTGCTGGTGAGTTGGTCAACCTGCAAGGTGTGTGTCTGGGTCGTACTACAAATAACATCGCGGAATATAGTGCTGTGTTAGAATTATTAACCGACGCTGTAAACCTCGGTATCCGTGAATTACTTGTGTATCTAGACTCGCAACTTGTAGTGTTACAACTGAACGGCACTATTAAGTAAGAAACCCATCCATTTTACGTCTGTATCTGCGTATTTGTTTACTGGAAAGAAATTTTGACTATATTACATATCAACATATACCCAGGCATATTAATGCGTTAACTGATGCAGTAGCTAATTTGGTTCTAGATAGACATTTGCACAATATGTAAATCATCAACACATGTAAAAGGAAAATCCATCCAGAAATAGATATGTATATATATAGATATCAAATGTTTGCATAGTGTGCATCACATTAAATAAAAAACATACATGTTCATCTTAATACATCTGGAGACGACATGTCTCTCAAAAAATATGCATGATAAAATCCCTAGGAGTCTAATCCGCATGGTGCTCATGATAGCAAGTGACTGCACGCACTATGCGTCTCAGAAGTCGGTGGAGGCGACTAGGCACTCCCACCGTGTGTCTCTGGTACGCCATCGGTACATCTGCCAGCCGGGCGTAGTCTGGGATCCCTCGGGCTATACCCTCGAGATTCTTGATCAAATCCCCCCCTTCTGCACCCTCTGCCTGAGGATCAGGTGCAGGAAGAGTCCTCCGCGCGATAGGAGACATTCCGGCTGGTCTCTTTGGGCCCACGTCTGCATACATATAAAATGTGTCAGGAAGAACATGTATTAACAAAAAAAATCATAAAACATAAAATCAAAAAGAGAAGAGGATCATACCCAACTCTTCGTCCTAATCATCTCCCTCCGGCAGTGGGAGATCTGGGTCTCCAGTGAAATCGGTTCCTACATAGGGCCAGTCTTCCACTACAATCAACTGATGCCGCAACCACCCAAAAAACTCCGGCCTCCAGGACATCTGTTGGCCTCCTCCAGCTCTGGGCATCAATTCCGCCCAGCGAGCCATTCTTGTCTCTCGTGGAATCAGATCAGCTACTATGGCCCCTTGGCCCTGGAAGATTGGTAATCATTCCAGAATGAACGATACCAGGATAGAATCGTAGCCAAACTGTTTCGGTTTGGCCTACTTACACTTCGTGAGCTGTCTCTTGATATTTATTGTCACTGCTGTGGCCCAGTTGAACAATAGGGGACTCATACACTCTGAGGCTAGTAAGAGTTGGGCCTTTGTTTCTTTGTGCGGTGCCTGTGATCCTGCGGCCCGCGTGATGGTATGAAGCACTACCCTAAGTGCTAGATCAGGAATAGTATGGATGTCCACCTTTCCACTTCCTGATCCCAATCGTGCCCCTCGGCACACTCGTGCCATCACTTGCTCCATCTTCTCACCAGACGGTCTGCTCCCTGTCAATATGGGCATCGGACCTTTGCACGATAATCCGGTTATGAAGTATACGTTAGAAACCTCCAGTTCTAGTACTTGGTCCCGCAACTTGAACATTTGTCCATGTTCGTCCCATATGCTGATCAGGTACTGTAGGAGCTCAGGCTGAGCTCGTAAGCAAGGTGTTAGGATGAAATTTTTAAGCCCACAGTTTCTGAGGGCATTCATGCAAGTTTCATTCTCCATGGCCTGTTCATCCTCTTCCCCGTGTTCCCTCTCTTTCCACTCAATGACCATTTTTGATCGGTTGCCTGCATTCACATGGTCAAAAAAATTCAATTAGACCTCTGCTATCCTTAAAAATTCATGCAATTCATTCATTGTATGGAAATTTCAAATGGAAATTTGGATTGCGCCGCTGGCGCAGGCCCTTTGGAAATAAAATGCCATTGGCACGGGTCCATGCCAGATATTCGCGCCAATGGGCGGAGCCCTAAAAATTCAAAAATTCCTCATAGAAGTCTAAATAAATACTAAAATTCATGAAAAATGGATTAAAATGGAGCACAAAGAAGCACCTCTTACCTGAAACTGACGGGAATCTGAATGGTAGCCCGGATCGGTCGCAATCGCCATCTGAAGTTCGCACACAAATGGACCACTGCTGCTCTTCAGTGAGGTAAATAGTAAAAAGTAATTTTATTTTTACCATTTGACATATTTATAAATTTTTGAACCCAAGATAGGTTTTGAAGGTCATTTTTCTGAATATTTTAATATATTTTTGTCGAAAATGGGTTTTACACTTGCTTTTTGCGCAACAACAGGTCTTTACGCGACTTAAACAGTGAAACGAGTTGTATTTTATACTTTTTCAGACTCGGTAAATACATGAAAAAGTCACTTTGGAGTCATCTTTCAGCTCTTTTCTGACTCTCTAAACATGAAAAGATTGCCGAGGCCCTTGTCGTTTCGATCTCGTTAAAGTGGACACGAATCGACATCTACCCAGTATACGTTCACCCCTTTTTCGGGCTGGGATGGATTATTTACGAAAAAGGAATACCCTAGCCTATCGCGACTAGGAGGTTTTATCGGATATTGTTTTCTACCTTTTCGGGTCCGAGGAACTATCTACGAAAAGGGACTGCTAGAGTTTACTTTTCTGCTATCTTTTCAAACTCTCTAAATATGAAAAGACGCCGAGTTCTTCCTTTGTCAGACTCGTTAAACTCTGATGACATTGGATTCAGTCGAAATGACGTTCTCCGAGTTCCTCCTTCTTAGGGCTCGTTAAATGTACTAGGATGGATTCGCCCGAAGGGTGGACTTATATTACAAGCATATGCTATCCCCTTCAAGCTTGTTATAAAAAATAATTGGGGTACTCGCCAGAAATGGTGGGGGAAAAATGGAACCAGTATCATTGTCGTGTTGGCAGTATGTCGCTCTTGAAAATGGCACTTGTCTGCATTCGTGTCGGGTTGGGGACATATCATCTCATTTTTCACTTGCCTCCGTGGGTTTGGATAATCTCTTTTGACCTCTCATCTTCTCGTTGCCTCGTCACCATGACCTCTGATCTGTTGATGTCAAATACTGCTAAAACCACTGTTGTGCCGTTATATGTTCAAGAGAAGTTGACCTCTGCAAAGTATCAACCTTCCTCTGATTCTCATATGATCCTGATTCACAAAAAACATCATGTTACTCTGTCTCTTGTCGATGATGTGGGAAACATTATGGCCCACCTTCGATCAAGGTCACTTCCTGTCGACTTCAGCTCTTTATCCAGGAAGCTGATCTAGAGACTCCTTTATGGTACCTTGGAACCTACATGCCTCAATGGCAGGTTCGTTGCGTTCGACGCGAGGTTTTCATGATTGGCCTCCGATCGAGTGATTCTACAGGTGTTCGACACCAGCTCATTGATTCACATGCCGTAGATTGTACCTATAGTACCTTGAGGGCCATTTTCATTATTGGTGGTACCTCTCGCGTCTGTTAACAGCTCTCATCATTGGATGGTAATCAGACGATGTTCTTGCATGTTCGACTTCAGCTCACATATTCGCATGCTTGAACTTGTACTTTGTTTGGGTCGAGATGGAGCGCAAGACCCTGGATTGTGTCTGTTGTAATCCAGGCTGCGATTTTGTGGACTATTATTACATGAATCGCTGATTGGATGGCTGCGACCATACCTGAGTCTATTTATCGATCCCCTTTGGATGGCTGCGTCCATGCCTTGGATCCCGATTATTGTATACTCTGCTATGGATGGCTGTGCCCATACCACGCATCTATATCATGTATCTGAGACATCAATTGTACTTCGCTCCACAGGTTTTCCGATGGTGGTGATTTCAGTCGGCATGTTCTCGTAAAGCATTTCACCCCTCTCTCTCTCTCAGGCCTCATGCTTTAGGGGGCATCTGTTACACAGCAATTTGTCACCATCCCTACCATTCCCCGTCCTGCACATTGGAGGGCTTATTTTGTGACCTGTGAGCAGACACAAGACTTGAAAATACTTTCATTGCATCCCTCTGAAGATGAGCTTTCATTGCCCTAAAAAAATCTCCCTGCAAAAAACCCTAAAAATAGCTCTTTTTCCATTGGCGCGGTTCCACAGTTCAGCCCTCGCGCCAAGGGGGAAAATCCTCCAAAGAAGGCACGCCAATTGGTGCTCTGTCATAGAGCCGCACCCACGCCAACCATATTAAGAGGTGTTTTTTAAAAATAAATGGCAGAAGTTTCGTCCTAACAAATTCCTGGACTGATATCTATCTTGAGTTGGGAGGTTTGGCTACGGATTTCCATAGAGAGGAAGTGGTTTGCCACCTCTCATGGAAGCTCTAATGGATAGGATGTGCCTACACTATAGGGATCCCAACTCCCCTTCCTCGATCTATAAAAGCTTGCCCATCTCCTTTGCAAGCTAGTTCCCAAGAGCTTTTTCACATCCTTATGCTGCAAGAGACTTCTTGATTCCCTTAAGGCCAAATCCAAGAAAGGAGACTATTGCCAAGTATCTGGACAGAGAGGCTTGTCCCATCCTTGACAGGCTTTATTGAGACATGTTCTACTGACAACCCGCCAAAGGAGAGTGTTGCGTCAAAGCTATGGTTGTATTCTTCTTTTAACTCATTAATGATAAGCAACTATTGGTTATGGTTCCACTCTTGTTCTTGATTATGTTCATGAGGTATGTCCTCTTCGACTAACATATAGTTGTATATACTGGATTTTATGCTTGCGTTTGTGTTGTTTCTTGCATGTGCAGGTGTGCGATCACGGAGATCATGAGGATTGTGATCTGCCAGGGCAAAGGAACAGGAGCACCACCTCTTCTACAAACGACAACGTTGGATTCCAGGTAAGCCTTCCTCACAAGTCGGTTTATTTGCAATTAGGAACCTGCACTGTAGCGTGTTCAATTGTTGCTAGACCCGATCTGGGCTAGTAGGGATCGCCTCTGTCCGCTGAGGGGATTTACCTCCTCAACAAAGGGGATGAAGATTCTTCACTCAAGAAAATTGTTGCCAGTTTTGAAGAATGTTGATTTGGATTTATGTGAGAATTGCATTTATGGAAAACAGAAGAGAGTCATATTTCTCAGATTTGGGAAATAAAAGAAGAGCGAAAAGTTAGAACTCAGAAAAGGTTATCTCAGTGGCTCTCGTTATTATGTTACTTTTATTGAAGATGCAACTAGAAAGACTTGGATTTATTGTATTCAGAATAAGTCTGATGTATTTGATGCTTTCAATAAATGGAAAGCTTTGGTTGAGATTGAGACAGGAGAGAAGTTGAAGTGTCTCGGATCAGACAATGGAGGTGAATATTGCAGCAAATATTTTGATAGGTGTTGTTCAGAGCATGGAATTTGCAGAGAAAATATAGTTCCAAGAACACCACAAGAAAATGGTGTGTCAGAAAGGATGAACATAACAATCATGGAGCGTGCAAGGTGCATGAGATTGCATGCAGGATTGCCTTTACAATTTTTGGCAGATATTGTAGATACTGTTGTTTATCTCATAAACAAAGGGCCTTCAAGTTCCTTGTATGGTGGTATTCGAGAGGAATCATGGACAGGTAAAAAGATAAAATACTTTTTTTTAAAGCCTTTTGGTTGTAAGTCCTTTGTCCATTTTAATAAAGAAAATAGAACAAAGCTTGAGGAAAAATCAAAGAAACGTACCTTTATTGGATATGGTGTTAATGATTTTTACTATCGCTTATATGATTATGAAAATCACAAAATCATTAGGAGAAAAGATGTAATATTCAATGAAAATTTCTTTTATAAGAATCAGTTGCAGGAAAATAAATAGGAAAAATAAAACAAATAATACACAGTTCTTGATGAGATCACAGAAAAAGTAAAGGTGCCTAAAAATAATAACAATCAACAGGCACAACAATAGGAACCACCACAATAGTAACAGGCACCTAAAACACCTGAAATTCGTGTCAGAATATCTACCAAGATAATTAGACCCCTTGAACGATACTATCCTTCATTATATTATTTATTGTTGACTGCTTCTAGTGAACCCAAATGTTATGAAGAAACAATGCAGGTGGAAACCAGGAAGAAGTGGGAGCTAGCCATGGAAGAAGAGATGGACTCCCTAATGCATAACCAGACTTGGGACTTAGTCAGGTTTCCTGCAGGTAAAAATACATTGCAGAATAAATGCTTTTACAGGCTAAAGGAAAAAAATGCAGGAAAACAGAGGTACAAAGCTAGAATTATGGTGAGGGGGTTTTCACAAAAGAAAGGTATTGATTTTGATGAAATATTTTCTCCTGTTGTTAGTATGAATTCAATCAGAACTATTTTAAGTCTTGTAGTAGTGGAAGATTTACATCTTGAATAGTTAGATGTAAAGACAACATTTCTCCATGGAGATTTGGAGGAAGAAATCTATATGGAGCAACCAAAAGGATATGAGTTCAAAGGGAAAGAAAAATTAGTGTGCAAGTTAAAGAAGAGCTTGTAAGGCTTAAAACAGGCTCAGTGGTATCTAAAATTTGATAGGTTTATGTTTGAACAAGGCTATACTGGATGTCACTCTGATCATTGTGTTTATCTGAAAAAGCAAAATGATGACAGCTATATTATATTGTTATTGTATGTAGATGACATGCTTGTTTCAGGGTCTAACATGTAGGAAATAAATGTGCTCAAAATAAAATTGGCAAATTCATTTGCAATGAAGCATTTGGGAGTCAGTGAAACAAATCCTTGGTATGAGAATAAGTAGAGACAGGAAAAATCACAAATTAACACTGTCTCAGAATGAGTACATACAAAAGGTGTTGAAGATATTTAATATGCAGAATGAAAAACCAGTTAGTACACCTTTTTCTAGCCATTTCAAACTTAGTAAGGAGATGTGCCCCAAGACCCAGGAAGAAATGGACTATATGTCTAAAGTTCAATATGCATCAGCAGTTGGAAGCTTAATGTATGCAATGGTCTACACAAGGCCTGATATTGTACATGCAGTGGGAGTTGTAAGTAGGTACATGAACAATCTAGGAAAAGAACATTGGATGGCAGTGAAATGGATTCTCAGATGTTTGAGAGGTACCACAAATCAAGCATTATGCTTTGGTGGTTCAAACATTTATTTACAGGGATATGTTGATGTAGATATGGCAGGTGACAGAGATAATAGGAGGAGAACTACAGGATATGTATTTACTGTAGGTGGAAAAACTATCAGTTGAGTTTCAAAAATCCAAAGTGTTGTTACACTTTCAACAACAGAAGCAAAGTATGTTGTTGCTACAAAGGCTAGTAAAGAAATGATTTGGCTACAAAGGTTTATGGATGAATTGGGTAAGAAGCATGATATGGGCATGTTATATAGTGATAGCCAAAGTGCCATTCATCTTGAAAATAACTTAGCATTTCATTATAGGACTAAACACATACAACTCAAGTACCATTTCATACGGTCAGTATTGGAAGTTGGATAAATGAAGCTAGAAAATATACACACAAGCTAGAATCTTGTAGATATGCTAACAAAAGTTGTAAATAGGGAGAAACTAAGAATATGCTCAATTTCAATTGGTCTTCAAGGATGAAGATAAAGATGAGAAACAACCAAGTCCAAAGATGAGTCATTGTCCAACAAATGAAGCAGCAGTGGAGTTGCTACAATCAGTTTCTAAGTGGGAGATTTTTGGGTGTGGAGCCTGATTTTCATCCTAATTCAGAGATCCTTATTTTAGCTGGATGTATACCCTAGGAAAACTGTACACCCCTGTAGTGGGGGGGACTTGTCCCCCCCGCGAGGTCTGGGGGCCAGTGGTCCCCCGACAGGGGTTTCGCGGGCATCACCCTTGAAGCTAAAAACATATGTAAAATTTCCTTGTAAAAGTATAGTAATTTCTAGTCAATCTGGGCCATTCATTAGGCAGATGATATGACGGTAGAAGTTATGTTTAGTTTAGGTTTTTTTGCCCTAGAAGGCAACCCCTCACTTTGTATGAGGGTATTGTATTGCGGCTGTGAATTGTATGAGTATTCTCAGAGTGAGAAACATATAGGGAGACTATGAGAGAGAACAGAGGATATTCCAGCGGATCTGTTGTAGGTTGCGTCTCTTAATTTTTCTGGATAATAGAAAGGAAGGACTGGTTGTTCGGGGTGGACATAGCCCAAACTGGGTGAACCGCGTATATCTGTGTCTCTCTGGTTTTATGTGTTTTGGGTGCTTGTGTTTTCTGCATATTATATGTGTTGAATTGCTTTGTAATATATAATTTTCTAACAAAGAGCAAGGAACAACACATAAGATTGAGGTTCGAGATGATATATGGTCAGACAATGTGGTGGAAGAAGTAGTGAAGTAGGGGTCTGAGGCCCTTAATTATTTAATAAAAAAATCTGTTGCAAAACAAAAGCCCAAGATCCTTTCTCTTTCCTCAATGATAATGTGTCGTAGTATTTTAATGGCTTATAATTACATCAACATCATGTCTATACATGGGACATGTAGCATGCATTTTCAACATTTCAAGTGGTCAAAGGTGAAAAATATGAGTGACATGTGTCACCACTCATATGGTACCACATGAAATTGGTTATGTAAGAATGACATCATCCAAGTCCCCAAATCCTGGAGGGAAATATATTGCAGTAGGTGAAGAGCTCTGGACTGACTAGGCTTCGAGCGTATGTGGTAGTTGTTAGAGACAAATAACTATGGCTATTCGTTGATTACCTCACAATGAGATGATGGTACTGACCGAGACACCTCATCCTAGCCCCTGAAACCCAAAAGGTTTAAAGCAAGTGAAAAGGAGGAAGCTCTAAGTTGATTCAACATTGGGCAATGGTGGCATATAAAATTGAAGCCCAGAACCAATAATAAGACACCCGAGACACATCATCTCAGAGGATCCAACCCTGTAAGAATTTTTAACAACAGAGTAAATAAAGTTGAGGACTAAAATCTTAAAGGACTAGGACATGGTTCTATGTAGAAGTGAATACTAAGGGAAAATAAGATTATAAAAGAGTTTTAAGCCCTCTGGGTTATAATGCAATGGGACCAGAAAAATTATATTTGGTAGAATTAAAGTGCTATGCCTTATGTTTGAAGGCTTAAACATGGAACGAGTTGGTAGCATGGCTAAAATCATCCAGGACTAAAACAAAGAATGATGGTCTTGGCGGAGGACTTAAGAAACATTTCAGGCCTTCAATTTTTTGGATGAATAAGTGAGGAACTAAATAAATTGCTTTGGCCTATCTTTTGAAGGTTTAAAGCATGAATGGGTCAGTGGTGTTAACTTTGGCATATTTGGGTGTATAACCCACCAAACTGGAAGTGCTAAAAGTCATATAAAGGGGCATGAAAAATTTTCCAGTAGTATTTGGTGGAACATATAGTTAAGAGGGATTTTTAGCAGTTTAGGTTCATTTGGAGAAGTGAAAAATTTATATATTCCCAGCTAAATCATGTAAAAATACCAGAATAAAAAAATTAAGTATTTAAGCTCAGTTTTTCTTATAGAAACAGGTAAAGAGAGTTTTAAGACTTGGAGAGAGGATTCAGATGAATTTACAAAAGAAAGACAAAGGAAAAATAAAATATTTGTGCAAGCATTAAAATACAAGTGAGATGAATATAACTAAAGTTTTAATTCCAAAATATCAGTCAATAATTCTTTATAAGTTGAATATGAACAACTAAGAAGAAGGTTGTTGGTGCAATGATATACATAGTTTATTATGCATCAGGGTTGAATTAGAGATGAATTTTGGTGTATGAAAGGTTTTTGAGAAGGCAAAGAATGAATTGATGAATGGTGTTTTAATGTATTCAACAAAGATGTTTTTATGGTGAAATTTGTAAATTGCTAAGGATTGATGTTGCTAATGTGTTTGGTGTTTTTTTCAGTGATCACATATTGGTGAAGGTGTTCTATGGTGTTTGTGGTGAGTATTTGAGCTAAGAAAGTTTTATTATTATTATTATTATTATTATGAAAGAAAGTGGTCTATTGATCTAAGTCTGAAAATGGATAAAAGATGGATCAATAGGGCTACAAAATGGTAGCTTGCATTCCAGGGGAAGTATATCCTTTCAAAAATGGTTGATAAATGAGTAAGGGAAATTTTCCCTTTCAAAAATAGTTGATAAATGAGCATGGGAAATAGTTCCTTTTAGTGAAAATTGGTAAACAAGCAGGATAAATAGGACCTTTTAGCAGTAGATGATAAACGAGCAGGGGCAATAGTCACTTTCAATAGTAGTTGTTAAATGAGAAAGGGAAGTAAAATCCCTTTTAGTGAAAATTGATAAACGAGAATGGGTAGAAGTCCCTTTTAGTGGTACTTAATAAATGACCAGGGATAGAAGTTCCTTTTAGTAGCAGATAACAAACCTACAAGTTAGAGCTTGTGGGGTAGTGATGTAATAGAAAGTTGAAGCCTGTATTTGCAAAATAAATAGAAAGAAGAATGATGTCTTATATATATGTTGCACGTGTATGATAATGGTTATGATGTTATGTTTTACATGATTGAGTTATGATGTTTATTACATGAGTGGTTGCTAAAATGATTGAAAAGTATAAGTAGTCAAGAGTTGTATAATTTGGTCACACTATTGATTCAACCCCACTCTAAGTGGTTTCTCTGTTTCCATTATTTCTAACAAATATAAATTTAAAATAAATCACATCAAAGTGAAAAGAAAACAAGGTGGTATATGAATTTAGCAGAAGCCTACAAGTGGCTCAATTGGAATCTGTGAGATCTTCTGAATTTAACATCAAGGAAAATATCAAGGAAGAACTATAGGATGAATAGTTCTAGTATGTGAAGAATTTTTTTATAAAAATAACCATAAGGACCACTTAGTAATAACTACAAAATAACATAATATGAATGATAAAATTCAAATACTAGTGGTATATACCCTGCATGGTGACTTGAACAAGCTCATTCTAGACAAGTTTCATAAAATACCTTATTCAGGTCATCCTGAATATAAGAAGATGATAAAAACTATCAAGAAGATGTATTATTGGTTGAGAATGAAAAAGGAAGTCATAGGTTACATTTCCAAGTGTCTATAATGTCAACAAGTTAAGGTGGAATACATACATCTAGCTAGATTGATGCAAACAATTCCAATCCCTGAGCTGAAGTGGGAATCATATGCATGGAATTAATCATAGGGTTTCCAAAGACATTGAGACAACATGAAGTGATCATGGTGGTGGTGGAAAAATTGAGCAAGGAAACTCACTTTATACCTATCAATTCCACCCACAAGGCCATTGATATAGTGTAGATATTTAGACTACATGGCATACCCAAGAAGATAATATTAGATTGGGATGTCAAATTCACATCAAAATTTTGGAAATCATTGTTAGTTGGATTTGGAACTCAATTAGCATTCAAAAAAACATACCATCCTCAGACTGATGAACAAACTAAAAGAGTGACATGGTGTTATAGGTCGTGCTAATAATGTAAATTATGCACCAACCAAAAAGGTGGGAAGAATTATGTCTCTTAGTTGAATTTGCATAAAACAATGGCTAATAGGAATCGTTAAAGATGAGCCCCTTTGAGGCTATATACAAGAGATGACGTAGTACACCCATTAGTTGGGATAACCCAATGAACAAAAGTAACTCCTGGGCTTGATATGTCAAAGGAAATGGAGCAGGAGGTCATTAGTATTAGATAGAAGCTAAAGGTAGCACCTGATAAATAGAAGAGATATGCAGATCTACAGAGATTGCATAGATAAATAAATGTCTTTTGAATTAATCACATCATTAGGATTTGATCAATGTTTTGAACCAACTAATGTGATCCATCCTCTTGACAAGGTGAAAAATCCAATCGATCTTCAAGAATAAATAGCATGGATGCATCATTTCCCAGAGATAATCGTTGAAAACTAGTGGTTAGTGAATTAGTTATTAAGGTAAATAAAAAAATATTCAAATTGGTTGTTAGGAATTATTTATTAAAATATTATAGATTTAGTTATAAAGTTGTTGTTAGGAATTTAATTATCATAATTAATCATGTTAATTTTAATATAGTAAGAATAATTCTTAAATTAATCAAAATAATCCAATAAGGGTTAAGAATTGGTTACAAAATATTATTTATCTATAAAGTAGTTGCTAGGAGATTATCTATTTTAATTATATTAAATAAATTAATTTATAATAAAGCAAAAAATAAATAATAATAAAGCTATAGGGTCAAAATATTATTTATTTATCATAATTATATATATATTAATTCCTAGTAAGAATAATTCTTAAACTAATTAAATTGATGCTATAAAGGTTAAGAATGGTTACAAAATATTATCTATAAAGGTTAAGAATGGCTACAAAATATTATTTAAATATAAAGTAGTTATTAAGAGCTTATACATTTTAATAATATTAAATAAATTAATTTATAATATTGCAAAGATTAAATAAAGTCAAAGGGTTAAGAATTGGTTTCAAAATATTATATATTTATAAAGTAGTTACGAGTTCATTTATTTATTTTAATTAATATATAATATTGCAAAATGTTTTAATAATAATAAAGATATAGGTTTAAGAAATGGTTAAAGAATATTATTTATATGTAAAGCAGTTGTTAGGAGTTTATCATTTTAAATTATGTTAAAAAAATTAAATTATAATGTAGCAAAAATTTAATAGTAATAAAGTTATAGGGGTTCATAAATGGTACAAAACAGTAGGAAACTAATATTACAAATAAATAAGATTTAGAAATAAACTCTAAGAACTTAATACCATAAAAATACTATGAGAGAGGGGGTGGGATCATGAAGAGAGGGTCAGAATATAGCTCTTACTCAATTTCCAACCATCATCCCTATTAATATTTCTAGCATGCCTGTCAATCTCAATAGCCTCTCTAAGCTTCCTATGGTGGAAGTGATCAACCCTAGAAATGACTCCGGAGTCCTCAATACAGACGTGGTGACTGTATTTTTCCACATGTTCAGATAGAGATGATAAGCATGAATGATTGTGCCTAATTTATGTAGCATGTGTTGAGATTGAAACAAGATGAAGAGCTTAGTGGAAAGAAGTCGCCTTCACTAAGTGGGCCCACAGGCTATTTTTGGCGCAAAGTCTATTTTTAGACTATGTCTATTTTTAGACATATGGATCATGTTCTATGAGTTGCAGGATGCTATTTGTGGATGGTTGGTCAAGTCAGAAAAATAGATGGACTTCTATTTTTAGACATACTGGGCGGAATCTATTTTTAGATTGCCAGTCTAAAAATAGATATGTCGAATATTATTAGCTCTTAATAATATTTGGACTCTAAACATTATCTTATTCTATTGGAGCACTTCAGTTAAGTGCACAGATGTGGCACAGGAGCTGACAGAAGGAATTACGCTATTCCTGAGGGTTATGTGGAGCTATTGCATGGATACTTCAGTTAGAACTCATGTGACAGAGTTTGGTGGAGTTTATTGAGGAGTTAATGGAGTTGTGTTCAATTTAACTAATCTAAACATAGTTGAGCTATTTGTATCTAGTTTAACTGATTGATACAATTAGTGAGAGTGGTGTGAATTAATTATTAATTAATTCACTAATTATAAACTCATTAATCAACTAAAGAATGCATCAGTTAACTTCAATGCATGGACAATTTCAGTGGAGACCAGTGCAGAAATAGGTGAAAGAGCAGGTTAACTATCAGTTGTGACTATACAGTTGCTATTTGCAACACACAGATAGGTGGAGAAGCCCATGAGGATTGTGCAGTACAAGCCAGGTGGTTTATCTATTTAATGAAGCCATCCCATAGCATTGATTACGCAATAGAGGTTGGCTATCAAGTGGCAAAAGATTGGAGCATGTGTTTTGCTAGATCTAGCTTGATAGTGTGTAGCAATTCGAGGTTGTGCTGAGAGCTTGTGAGGAGCTTTGTACAATGATTGTTACATGATGTCCATGACATATAATATACATATAGTTGGGGTTTTCAGCTTTAATCTTTCCCATTAAATACTATGTTCATATGTGTGATTGCTTATGGTTTTAATGTGTGCATGCAATTGATTTTATTTCCGCATGTGATGATCAATGGTAGAAGAGATTTTGTATTATGCATGAAGCTAAAATAGTGTGTGATCAGGAGAATCTCGGTGAATAATATATTAGTTATTCAAATTTCTACATGGTATCAGAGCGATATTGATCATTGGAGCAATTGCAAAACATTGAAGCAGTTGAGTTTTGTGCTGGTGGAATTCGAATTTGCAGCAGTGTTTTCTTGGTGTCGAAGTTGAGATGTATTTCAACGGATTGCGATTGGAGTATGCCCTTGAGGGCAGCTCGAATTATATTGCATGGAAGGATAGGATGGAGGTGGTGTTGGATGACAATGGGTTGAAGGAGTTCATAGATGCAGAAATTCCAAAACCTACTTCTAGTGATGCTGCCGTACTTGACGCATGGCAAAAGAAGACAACAAAGTGTCGAAGGATTCTGTTGGAAGGTGTGAAGGATCACATAGTGTCCAGCCTTCATGGTAAGGCTTCTCCATTCTTGATGTGGAAAGCTTTGATAGATTTATTCCAAAGCAAGAGCGACCAGAGGAAGTTGGCGCTCAAGGATAAACTCAAGAACATAAAAATGGAGAAAGGCGACAGTATGCCCAAGTACCTCACGAAGTTCGTCCAATGCAGGGATGAGCTGGGAAGTGTGGGGGTGACTGTTGATGATGAGGACTTGGTGAGCTTGGCTCTCCTTGGGCTTCCGAAGAGTTGGCATTCCTATCAGGACTTTGTCAATGGTCGGGAGAAATTGCCAGGATGGGAGTGACTTTGGTCGGATCTTGTGCAAGAGGAGATAAGGCGAATTACCAGGGATGGATCTTCATCAAAGAACTCTGATGAAGAGAATTGCGATTTGGCTGCCAAAGCAAAGAAGGGTAAGAGCAAGAAAGATTCTCAATCTGGTGCGAAAGGCAAGAAGCAGGAGATGTCCAAGGTGAAGTGCTTTCACTGTCACCAACACGGAAATTATGCCACTAATTGTCCACAGAAGAAGAAAAATAAGTAGGCTGCTGGATCTGTAGCTGGAGAGGCCTTAGCCTCGCAGTTTGAGCTGGATTTTTCACTGATCGCATGCTTGGTCTCAAGTGTGATGGGTTTAGTGTGGTTTCTTGACAGTGGTGCATCTTTTCACATGACAGGAGATCGAGATTTGTTTACTGATCTGGATGAGAAAGATCTTGGAGTGCACATCGAGATGGGCGATGATGGTAGATACAGTGCGACCGGTATCGGTACCATTTCCTTTGAGAGGGAGTCTGGTAAACCCTTCGTATTGAAGGAAGTAATGCATGTTCCAGGATTGAAGAAGAATCTTATCTTTGTGGCGATGTTAGAAGACAAGGGATATGATGTTGTCTTTAGCGAGGGAAAGGCTTTCCTGCACAGTAAGGCAACTGGTGAGACCCAGAGGATAGGGGTTCGAGTTAAGAACCTTTATCAATTGTAGGTAGATGGCTGCACAACAATGGCAGGCAAGGCAGAAGGAGTGGTGAGCCGGGATGATGGCGAGTTGTGGCACTGGAGATTGGGCCACCTTCACCATGGAGATTTGAAGATACTGCAGCAGATTTCTACTGGGCTTCCTAAGGGTACTCTTGCGCAGTCAGATCAGTGCAAGGGATGTACCTTGGGAAAATTTGTGAAAGCCACCTTTCACGAGAAGGATAGTCGCACCACGATGATCCTTGAGAGAATTCACATAGACATGTGTGGATCTTTCTCAGTAGCTTCGACATCAAAGCACAGGTACTATGTGATATTTGTTGATGATTTTTCTCGGAAGTGCTGGATCTTCTTCATGCAGAAGAGAAGAGAGACATACTCAAAGTTTTGTGAGTTCAAGGAACTGGTTGAGAAAGAATCGGGGAAGCAGGTGAAGGCTATTAGGAACGACAATGGTGGTGAATTCATCTCTGGCGAATTCAAGGACTTTTACAGCGCAGAAGGAATTCAAAGAGAGCTCATAGCACCTCATAACCCACAGCAGAATGGGGTTACTGAGTGGAAGAACAGAATGATCATGGGTGCTGCATGGGTGATGTTGCATGATCAGGGCCTTCCCATACACTTGTGGGCTGAGGCATGCAATACTGTAGTATATGTGCAGAACCGTTGTCCTCACAGGATACTTGGCATGAGTGCACCCGAAGAGGCATTTTCTGGTAAGAAGCCTGATATTTCCCATTTGAGGATTTTTGGTTCACCTGTTTACATTCATGTGACTAAGGATGCCAGGAAGAAGCTGGAGCTGACTGCAGAGGTTGGGATATTTGTGGGGTACACTGATACACCCCACAACTATCATGTGTATTTTCCAGAAAGTTGCAAGACTGTTGTGCGACAGGATATCAAATTTCAGGAGGAGAAAGCCATGAAGTGTTCGCTTGAGAGGGAGCCACACTTGCATGCAGATGAGGAGCTATTGGTTCCTAAGGATGAGCCTCAGGATGTGGATCAGCCACAAGAGGAGGTTCATGGAGTGGAAGAGACCACTCATGCAGCACCAACCATCAGAGGGTAGAAGCACACTACAAAAGCTGAGTGACTGGCTCAAGATGCAGAGAAGGTTGTAGGAGCACCTACATCACAGCGCAGATAGAGACAGTCACCTGACCGGTATACTAGATACATGGCTCTTATGAGAAAGTGTATCATGACAGAGCCATCCTCTTTTGAGGAAGCTGTGGAGGACCCCGCATGCGTAGATGCCATGGTGGAAGAGTATGATTTGATTGTCAGAAACAGTGTATGGGAGATTGTCCCAAGGCTAGAGGGGAAATCAGTGGTGGGTTTGAGATGGATCTACAAAGTGAAGCAAGCAGTTGACGGGAGTGTGGAGAAGTACAAGGAAAGATTTTTTGCCCAAGGCTTTTCACAGATTGAGGGGATCGATTATGAGGAGACCTTTGCACCTGTCGCAAGGTATTCTTCCATACGGATGATTCTTGCTCTCTCAGCGCAAATGGGGTGGCACATTCATCAGATGGATGTGAAGACTACGTTCCTCAATGGGGTGATTGAGGAGGAGTTGTACATAGAGCAGCCCGAAGGTTTCAAGATCTTCAGCATCGAGTCGAATGCGTGCAGGCTTAAGAGAGCGTTGTATGGGTTGAAACAAGCACCTCGTGCTTGGTACACACGGATAGACAGTTATTTCACTGGACTTGGATTCTCAAAGAGTGAGGCAGATCCAAACCTATACCAGATTGTGGTGGAGGGTAAGTTGCTGATCATTGTACTTTATGTAGATGATTTGATTTTGACAGTTGATGAGCTGTTAATACTCTCATGCAAGGATGATCTTGCAAAAGAGTTTGAGATGAAGGACTTGGGCCTCCTTCATTATTTCCTGGGATTGGAAATTTGGCAGCGCAGTGATGGACTGTTTGTTTCTCAAGGAAAGTATGCCTGGGAGATACTAGAGAAGTTCAACATGCATGGCTGCAAGCCTGTTGATACTCCTCTTCCTATTGGATGGAGTAAGGAGGATGCTACTTCGGTGGAGGTAGTGGATGCCACTGTTTATCGACAGTTGGTGGGGTCGCTTATGTATCTGGTCAATACACGATCTGACATATGCTATGTTGTTAACCAACTTTCACAAGCTATGGTTAAGCCTACCAAGCTCTACTGGAAGGCAGGCAAGCATGTATTGAGATATCTCAGAGGCACATCGAGATATGGATTATGGTACAGATAGTTGGATGAAGTGAGGCTATGTGGCTTCATGGATGTAGATTGGGCAGGGAGCCCAACGGATAGAAAGAGAAAATCTAGAGGGATTTTTAGTATCGGGTCGACAACAGTTTCTTGGTACAGCAGGAAGAAGAGATCCGTGGCACTCAGTTCAGCAGAGGCTGAGTATATGGCAGCAAGTTTGGCTATATGCGAGGCTATATGGATGAGGAAGATCCTGGTCGGGTTGTTCAATTCACACTTAGAGCCTACTGTGATTTATTGTGATAATCAGAGTTGCATCAAACTCTCAGTTAATCCAGTATTTCATGATAGATCTAAACACATTGACATCCGGTATCATCATATTAGATATTGTGTGCAACGGAAGATCATGTTACTTTCATACATTCCCACAGAGGATCAGGATAATGATACCTTGATGAAAGTGCTCACTACGAGAAAATTCGAATACCACAGAGGCAGGATAGGGGTGGAAGATAATCCTTATCTTGTTGAGAGGGAGTGTTGAGATTGCAACAAGATGAAGAGCTTAGTGGAAATAAGTCGCCTTCACTAAGTGGGCCCGCAGGCTATTTTTGGCGCAAAGTCTATTTTTAGACTATGCCTATTTTTAGACATATGGATCATGTTCTATGAGTTGCAGGATGCTATTTGTGGATGTTTGGTCAAGTCGGAAAAAATAGATGGAATTCTATTTTTAGACATATTGGGCGGAATCTATTTTTAGATTTCCAGTCTAAAAATAGATATGTCAAATATTATTAGCTCGTAATAATATTTGGACTATAAACATTATCTTATTCTCTTGGAGCACTTCAGTTAAGTGCACAGATGTGGCACAGGAGATGACAGAATGAATTACGCTATTCTTGAGGGTTATGTGGAGCTATTGCATGGATACTTTAGTTAGAACTCATGTGATAGAGTTTGGTGGAGTTGATTGAGGAGTTAATGGAGTTGTGTTCAGTTTAACTGATATAAACATAGTTGAGCTATTTGTATCTAGTTTAACTGATTGATAAACTAATTATAAAATCATTAATCAACTAAAGAATACATGAGTTAACTTCAATGCATGGACAGTTTCAGTGGAGACCAGTGCAGAGATAGGTGAAAGAGCAGGTTAACTATCAGTTGTGACTATACTATTGCATATTTGCAACAACCAGTGATTGGAGAAGCCCATGAGGATTGCGCAGTACAAGCCAGGTGGTTCAAGTTATTTAATGAGCCATCCTACAACATTGATTACGCAATAGAAGCTGGCTATCAGGTGGCAGAGATTGGAGCATGTGTTTTGCTAGATCTAGCTTGATTAGTGTGTAGCAATTGGAGATTGTGCTGAGAGCTTGTGAGGAGCTTTGTACAATGATTGTTACATGATCTCTATGACATATAATATACATATAGTTGGGGTTTTCAGCTTTAAGCTTTCCCATGAAATACTATGTTCATATGTGTGATTGTTTATGGTTTTAATGTGTGCATGCAATTGATTTTATTTCTGCATGTAATGATCAATGGTAGAAGAGATTCTGTATTGTGAATGAAGATAAAATAGTGTGTGATCAGGAGAATCTCGGTGAATAATATATCATTTATTCATATTTCTACAACATGCTTATGGATTCTCTGTTTTATGGACCGGCTCATTTCTCTAATATAGGTAATACCACAAGAACAAGGAACTAGGTAAACATCGTTCATGTCCTTAGGGTCAACCAGGTCTTTAACAGATCCAAGAGAATTTCTAATGGTACTGACAGGTTTGAACAAAGAAGAGCCATTATTATTTCTAAGGACATGGACAATATTGTCTGTGGTCTCTTGGATAAATGGGAGATGAACCTTGGAGATAGGATCTGCACGAGCAGTTTTAACTCTTAAATCTTTACAGGTTCTTTGAAAGTCCTTGAGGCCTTGAGTTCTACTATACCCATTATTTTTAAAGACTTCAAGGAGATGAGATTTTTCCTGCTCTAGGTGGTTTTCATTAGAGATTCTTGAAGCACGGGTAGCAAGAGTGCTAAGAACACCAAATTTTTGGGCAAGAAAATGATGAGAACTATCATGAAGATATTGTTCCATGTGAGTTTTTTTGCGAGAAAATTGGTGAGAAACGGAACCATCATCCATTATAGAGAGGATAATTTCAAGGAAGGGAAGGAATCCTTCCACCTCAACTTCAATCATGAACTTGATGGAGTCTGATTGGGAATTAAGGTTGCTCAGAAACAAATCCAACTTCTCGCGTCCATGGGGCCATATGACATAAGTATCATAAAAAAACATCTTCCACCTTTTAGGGTAAAATTAACCTGAGGCTAATGCCTTAGTCTCAAAATATTCCATAAATAAGTTAGAAACTATAGGGGAAAGAGGGGAACCCATCACAACACCATATTTTCTCTCATACAACTCACCTTGGAAACTGAAGAAATTCGAGGTGAGGCATAGACCAACTAATTTGGCAATGTCCTGGTCCGAGATCCAGTTTATGACACCAATGGCCTCTTGGATGGGGATTTTGGTAAATAAGGAAACATCGTCATAACTTACTAACAAATCCCCTAGGTCCAACCTGATATCCTTCCATTTTTTAACAAAGGAAGTTGAGTCCTTAACATAGGAATAAATGCAACCCACATGAGGTTTAATCTTTTGAGCCAAGGATTTAGCAAGAAGATAAGTAGGCCCACCTATTGTGTTAACAATAGGTCTAAATGGGGCCCCATATTTATGAATATTTAGAAGGCCATAAATTCTGGGGGTGAGGGGATTGCTCTCGATAAGCTTTCTAGAAAGAGGATTAAGAGACAAATTCAATTTAATGGCGATTTATACCTCCTTAGAAACCAAATTAATGGGATTATTTTAAAGCTTGATGTAACTACCACTATTAGAAAGATGGTCAATCATTTTGCTGACATAGTGAGACTTATCCAAAATGAAGACAACCCCACCTTTGTTAGCTTTAAGGATGACAATGTCAGGGATATCCCTAAGGGATTTAAGGGCAAGAAACTCTACTTTGCTAAGGTTTATTTTTTGTTGCATAGCCTTCCTAAGAATAATAGCACAATATTTCCTAATAGTCTCCTTGACATTATCCAGAAGGTCCCGAATACCTTACTCAATGTTACAAATAATATCATTGATGGAAATCTTCTTAGGGGCAACTGAAAAATTAATCCCTTTATTAAGGAGACTAAAAATAGAAGAATCAAAATTTTTGTGAGAGAGGTTAATAGCATTCTTAAAACTAATAAGGGAATAATAATTATTATTGTTATTGTTATTATTATTATTATTATTATTCATACTAATATTATTGTTATTAATATTAATATTATTATTATTGTTATTATTATTATTAAGAGAAGAGAAGTCATATCATTATTAATATCAATAGATAAACTTCTATAGAAGGGGAGATAGGGATTATAAGCCTTACCTTGGAAAGGAGAATGCACGAAGCCAAGGTTTGAGCTCCAGGAGGGACCACCATTACTCAGAAAGGGAGATGGGTTGGTGCAACCAGAGGGCACATCAGAGCAATGTCAGGATTTCAAGAGAGATTAATCAGAATGGGTTGAGACGTAGATTGAGGAGCATGAGGTATCAGCTAAAATTCCAGGCTCTGATTCAAAAAAATCTTGATTCGCCGGTGTTGAGGATTGAAGAGTGGAGGCCGATTCTGATATTTTCCTGCAAACCCACATGCCCAGATGCTTAAGGTAGAGACCTTCTCATTACCGATCATGCTCGATGCTTGATTAGAGGCTTTCGAGAAAGAGTGATTGGAATAGATTGAGAAATAGACCAAGGAGCTAGAGGGATCAAATTCAATTCCAGGTTCTGATTCAGATGGAACTTGATTCACCAACGTAGAGGATTGTGGAGAAGAGGTTGATTCCAAAACTTGCCTGCAAACCCTCGAGCATAGGGAAGAGACATGCTCCTCACTGATCATGCTCGATGCTTGAATATAGGATGCCTGACAACTGGAGAAACAAGAAACAACACTCAACATTTTATCGAACTTGGCAGCGTGCTTCTTCTTTGATATCTCCAAACGAAGCACCTTTGCAGTCGAACCACCATCTATCACTTCCCAAAGAAAACCAGAGAAATAATTCCCCAGATCGAAATGGAGAAAAAATAGTTTGTGAGAAAGAAAATCCAGATCTCTCCTTAATTTACCAATCTTTGATCTATTCAGAGCCCAACTGCGTTTAAGAAAAATATACCCGTTTTTATAATTTTTTAGAGGATGAGTAATAGGCACAAACATGGGAACCAATGGTGCATCCCTACATCGCTTGAGAAACATAATATCAGATTTCTTCTTAGCAACTTGTAATCAAGCTCATTCAAATTGAAGATCATTATCAACTATTTCCCTTCCGTGTAGGGTAAGAACGTTAGATCTAAGACTTTTGTGATCCATAATTTAAATAAATGCCTTGCGGATTAATCACATCATTAGGATGTGGTCGACGTTTTGAACCAACTAATGTGGTTTATCCTCAAGACAAGGTGAAAAATCTAATCATTCTTCAAGAATAAATAACATGGATGTATCATTGCCCAGAGATAGTCGTTGAAAACTAGCTGTTAGTGAATTAGTTATTAAGATAAATAAAATAATATTTAAATTGGTTGTTAGGAATTATTTATTAAAATATTATATATTTAGTTATAAACTAGCTATTAGGAATTTATTTATCATAATTAAATATGTTAATTTTAATATAATAAGAATAATTATTATATTAATCAAAATAATAAAATAAGAGTTAAGAATTAGTTACAAAATATTATTTATTTATAAAGTAGTTGCTAGGAGGTTATCTATTTTAATTATATTAAATTAATTAATTTATAGTAAAACAAAAAATAAATAATAATAAAGTTTTAGGGTTAAAATGTTATTTATTTATCATAATTATATATATTAATTCTTAATGTAGTAAGAATAATTCTTAAACTAATTAAATTGATGTTATAAAGGTTAAGAATGGTTACAAAATATTATTTATAAAGATTATAGTTACAAAATATTATTTATTTATAAAGTAGTTACTAAGAGCTTGTACAATTTAATCATATTAAATAAATTAATTCATAATATTGCAAAGATTAAATAAAGTCAAAGAGTTAAGAATTGGTGCCCACGAGGCTTTGGTTCGACGGTGAAAGGTGCACTGTTAAGGCACTCCATGCGATAGGTCATCGGTTCCAATCCCCTCGTGGGTGTTGACTTAAATATATATATATATATATATATATATATATATATATATATAAAGTAGTTAGGAGTTTATTTATTTATTTTAATTAATATATTTTTTTTTTCCACAGAAAAAAAACGAACTTTCTATTAAATAGATAGTTTCAGAACATATGCATAGCATTTTGAAAACAGAGCCATTCCCTTTTGCAGAAGGAGATGGAGACATAGCTACTTATACACCTGTGCAGATGGATAGCAGCCCTAAGAAACCAAAAAATAGCCAGAGCAGTCATCGGTGCATCTCTTTTAGCTCATCATCGCCCGGTAACAGAGATGAGAGCAGAAAGAGAAAAAAGCACAGAAATACCAGAGCTCCACTATCAAAAATATAGAGCTGGCAGTAGAAACTATCCTAGCCCCTGAAAGTATATCAGAAAGAAACCAAAAATGGAGCCCAGAACCTCCTTACATAAGGAAAACAGTTCTGGACTCAATATAGTAGCTGTTTTAAAGTTTTTTATGAATCAAATATAAACAGATCAGAAATAACATGGCAGAATTTAAACAAAAGACGGCTGTTCATGAGCATGAACAACCCCATTCACCACCTCAGTAACTGTCCAGGACCCCAGAGCAAGCTGAGCACCTTCTTTAGATAATCGATCTGCTTCCTTGTTCCTTTCCCTGTAAATGTGAACAACAGAGATCTCAGAGAAAATGTTTTTAAGACGACGAATATCCTTAAGCAAAGGTAATAAAATGAAATTCCTGCACTGCTGAGTCCCATTGAACCAATTTACTACATTTCTTGAATCACCAAAAATATGAATCTGTCTCATATGTTTGGATATTAGCCAGTAGAGAAGCAAATGGAGAGCTTTGAGTTCAGCAAAGTTATTAGACCCTTGCCCAAGGCCAACTGAAGCATGGAGAGAGTTTTCAAGGGTGAGATGAATGACCAGACCAGCACCACATAGAACATTACCACCAGAGGCCCCATCAAAATAAGCCCACGGAACTGACTCATTAATAGCCTTAGGCTGAATATTGCGAGTTGAACCTGTAGCAGAAGGAGTAGGAATACTATAAAAAATTGCAGCTCCCTCTGCTGCCAGCCTGGCTAAAGGAAAAGGATGCTCATTAAAGATCACCTTGTTGCACGCAATCCATGTCCCCCAAGCTATAAGTAGAGGAAAAGCCCTGACTTTATCATCGGGAGCCTCCTGCCACCAAGAATTCCAAGCCTGAGAAAGGTCCTCACCATGCCACCTCAAGGGAATATTGGTCAATCTCAAAGATTCTGCCCAAAGGATGGAGTTAAAAAGGCAGAAGAGGAAGAGGTGTTGTAAAGTTTCTTCAGCAGTCTTGCACAGGGAGCGCCAACTCGGCCCCTGTTTCCCTCTCTTTTGCAGAAAGTCCCAGTTGGTACCTTATTGTGGAGAATGCACCAGAAAAAAAGTCTGGTCTTGGCTGGGATTTTTAATTTCCAGAGTGATTTAGACCACCAGCTTAGGCCCCCCCAGCCTTCTTGCGTCATAAGCCATTTGTAACCAAACTTGGGGGAGTAGGTGCCTGTCTACGCATTTACCCAGCGCAGTTCATCAGAAGAATCCGAGATTCGAACAGAAGAATGCAATAGGTCTGCAACATATCGATTCCATTCATCCATCCACCTGTCTTCTAAATGCAGATCTGTGCCAGAGAGCCAGCCTTGTTTAACAAGGGAAGTTGTTCAAGGATCGGCCACCTGATTCAAAGTGTAAAAACCTTCTGCATTAATATAATTAACCAAGGCCGGAGACAGAGAAAAGTTACGCGAGCAACCAACCCAAGGATCACAGCCCACTCGAACTTGCGAGCCATCTCCAACCTGCCAGGCCAAACCTCTTTCAATTAACTGAATGGAAGCCACAATAGCTTTCCAAACAATAGAGGCATTTTTGGAAGATTTTGCTGGAGAGCGAACCCAATCCAGGACAGAGTCTTGATTGATATATTTGCATTTAATGACCGAAACCCAGAGGGAATCAGTAGATATCAAATTCCACGCCATTTTGGCAGCCAAAGATTTTGCAAAAGAAGACAGATTTTTTATTCCCCAGCCTCCCCAATCCTTTGGTTTTGAAATTTTATCCAAAGCCACCCAAGGGCTGACAGTGTCCTGTTTTGACCCAGACCAAAGGAAAGTTCTGCATAATTTATCAATAGAGGATAGAATGCCTTTAGGAACCCATGCCAGGCTGGCCCAATAAACTAGAATAGCCATCAGAACAGACTTAATTAAGACCAGGCGACCTGCCCTCGAAAGCCACCTGAAACTCCAGTGATTTAGCCTTTTTTCAATCTTAGCGAGAAGCCATTTCCAGTCCCGGATTCTGTAGGTATTTGGCTTTAGCAAAAAACCCAAATATTTGAAATTATCCTGCAAAGAACGGACTTCAAAGTTCAACAGTCTTCTTACTCTGCTTATTTCATCAACGGAGAGGCCTGAGGGAGTGATAGTTGACTTATGAATGTTTATTTGGAGCCCAGTTGCTTTAAGAAAAAGATCCAACAGTAGCTTTAAGGCACGGCAATCATCTGAACTCCCATTAAGGAATAACAATATATCATCCACAAAAAGTAGATGCGTGATCCAGAGGTTTGGGGCCACTTCGATACCTTTTATTTTGCCCAATCTTTTATCCTTTTGAATCATGAGGCTTAAACCTTCAGCTGCCAGTAGGAAAAGCAGGGGCGAAAGAGGGAAGCCCTGCCAGAGGCCTCATTCTGGATTTAAAAAAGAGGTAGCAGCACCATTTATCAGAAGAGCAATAGCTAAAGAAGAAACACTGCTCATAATCCATCTGACAAAGTCAAATCTAAAACCAAGATGAGTAAGTAAAAGCCTCAAATACAACCAACTGAATCTATCATATGCTTTAGACAAATCCAATTTGACAATAAGCCCTTTCCTACCACTTCTCTTTAAACTTTGCAGGGATTCTTGAGCAACACCTACAGCTTCATGAATCTGCCGGCCACTAAGAAACCCAAATTGTTTCGGAGAAATATGAGAGGAGAGAAAAGGTTTAAGCCTGGAAGCTATAACTTTCGCTATGATTTTATAAACACAAGTGCAAAGAGAGATTGGCCGGAAGTCAGCAAAGGAAGAAGGGTGGTCGGATTTGGGAATCAAAGCAAGAAAAGTGGAGTTGAAAGGGGCGAAGACTTGACTCGTAACTCTAGATTCCTCTACAACAACAACAAGTTCATCACCAAGCGCCTCAAAAAAATGCAGAAAGAATTCAACAGTCCAGCCATCCGGGCCGGGACTTTTGTCCCTTTGCATTCCTTTAAGGATATCCTCAATCTCCTGTTTGGTAACAGGTGCCATAATTGCATCATTTTCTTCCTCCTCAATGAACCTAGGAAACAACTGCGCCACTCTTATAACTTCTGCAATGGACACTTCAGACGGAGCTTTAAATAGATCTTTGAAATAAGTGGTACCCAAAGAAGCTAGATCCTCAAAGGAAGAAACCACTTCATCATTTCCTTTAGGCATTTCCCAGATAGAATTTTCCATCTTCCGACCTTTGGCATAGTTTTGGAAAAACTTAGTGTTTTCATCACCCGCTTGGAGCCATAGTGCCCTGCTTTTCAACCACCAACTTTCCTCTCTTAGCTAGAGAATTTTTCTCCTGGAGGCCTCCAAATCCTTGATTCTATTCTTTGAATCAATGGAGATGTAGCCTCCTCCTTCTGGATCTTCCAAACGAGCAAGTTCAGAGTTAACCCTTTTAAGTTCCTCCTCCTCCTTCTCCTTCTTTTTTGTCGCCCAATTCTTTGAGGCTGCTTTCATTTTCTTCAGATTCTTCCAAAAGAAGGCACTCCTAGAAGAATCAGGCCTGACTGGATTTTTCTCCCAGGTTAAAGCAAACAGTTCCTGATACGAGTCATCCTTGAGCCATGCAGGATTAAAGCGGAAGGGCAGCCCAGGTTTACTTCCTGCACCTTTAACTTCGAGAAGGATGGGAAAATGATCCGAAACACCACCTTCACCAATCCAATGGTGATAGTCCAAGAGATTTTCTAAAAAAGGCTCACTTAAAAGAAAACGATCCAACTTCTTCCCCACCCAGTCCTGACCAACCCTTCGGTTCCTCCAAGTGGGTTTCAGCTTCAAAAGGGGCATGTCCACCAGATGAGCAAGAGCAAGGTGGTTATTGAAAAAGTCAGTTAAAGGGTCTGCTCTGGCCGAGTCACCCCAAGACTCCGCTTCCCCCAAAGAGAAGTTCAGGTCGCCTCCAATAATTAGATTAGGGTGGCCTATCCAGGAGGAGCGAAAAATAGAAGACCAAAAACGCTCCCTTTCCACACAAGGCCCGTAAATGTTTAAGGAGAGCAAGGAAAGATTGAGCTCACTGAAAAAAAGTTCCAAATCTAACACACTCGAAGACCCCCAAGAAGAAACATACTTCAATTTTTTGGGGTTGAAGCCAGAGACCACACCCCCAGATCTCCCAACAGCATCAAGAGAAAAAAAAGACCAGCCAGGCAGCAATTTAGAGATAATACAAACAACCTCCTCCCCTTTGCCCAGAGTTTCTTCGAGCAGAATGATATCATGATTGTGAGAACGCACAAGCTCTTTGAAAGCTAGCTTTTTAGGCTGGCTAGCTCAGCCTCTGCAATTAAACGAAAGAACAACCATGGCACATCTTCAGGGGGTGGCCGCTCTGCTCTAAGCACCCTGGTGAGAGACATCTGTTTACCATCGGCTATATCCACTACAGCTTTTGACTGGGCTAAGGAGAGGTTAGATTTTCGACCTCTCGTCTTTCTGGCCCTAATTACAACAGGATTAGAGGCAAGGCCTCCCACGACTAAGCCAGACCCTCTCCTATCAGCCCGAGGTCTAAGATTATAAGGGAGAGGTTCAGAAACAGAAGGCCGAGGGCAACGACCTGAAGGGTCAATCGGATCAGGGGAAGAAGGAAGATCAGAGACAACAGGGACGGATAAAACAACACTATCCAGAGGAGGCAAGGAAAGGTTTAAGGTGGAAAGATCACTCAAGAGCTGCCTGGAAGGACCAGGCTCAGTACACACAACAAAAGGAATACAAGCAGAGGACTGAAACAAGGGAGGAGAGGAGGAGGACATACCCGCCTGAGTCGCCCCGACGATTTCAGCTTCTGGAAGGGGAGCCAGGGAGTCTGCCAGATCCTCGATAGGAAGGGAGGAAGGGCCAACAGCATCCACCGGGTCCCGAACCACGTCTGCCACAGGGGGAGAGGGAAAAACCTGAGCCAAAGGACCAGCCTCGGCTTCCATAGGACCCACTTCCTGAACTGAGACTGAATCTTTATTCATCCTGTTCTGCCTTCTCTGTCTGCGTTTACGCTGGTGGCCAAGCGGGCAGTCACGTGCCAAGTGACCAGTCTTATGACACCTATTGCACCGGAAGGGAAGGTGCTCATAATCTAACATCTGCAGAAACTCCATATCCTTATAGTGAAGCGTCATTGCATCCGCAAGACCTTCTCGAGGGTTTAGACTCACCAGAATACGGGCCACACTCTTATCCTTTGTTTGCAAGTAGGATTTATCGGCTTCAAGGAAGGTGCCCAGGGTATTGCCAATAGAGACAAAGACCGAATCAGTCCAAAATTGCAAAGGAAGGCCGGGAAACTTAACCCATATAGGTGATTCAGCCATTTTCTCCTTCTGAGCATTAAAGAGGGGGGTCCATCTTCTAAATAGCACAGGTCTCTTTCCAAAGAACCAATTTCCTTCAAGGACTCTGTCCACTTGGTCTTTTCTGTCAAAGGTAATGCTGAACCAACCTCGCGCCAGAATGGTTATATCAACAGGCATACCTGGGGATTCGTTCCACATTGTGTGAGCCCATTCCGCTATGTAGTCTGCCGAATACTTTCGACCCCTTACTCTGCCCACAATCATGATCTCAGATAGATCCATAACATTCTCAATGCGAATATCCACTACTAGCAGACATTTCGGGCGATCTTCCTTGGATTTAATGAATTTAGCTTTCTTCCTCTTCATTCCCACAGCTTTCTTGACACCCTCCTCCTCTGCTACCGACTTGACTTAAGGAATATCGGCTCTTAAGGTCTCAAGAAGAAATTGCCTCAGAGCATCGATGGATCTTAAGGGCGCAAGACCATTATTTGAGTTCTGTAGGGCACCGACCCCTGAAACAACTTCACGCCCCGACGCAACACCTTGATTATCAGAGGCAACAGATTTTGGAAGAAGTTCAACTGCCTCGCTAGAAGAAACCCTTGACTGAATATCTCGACCTGGACCCCCATCCTTTACTGGTTCGGCCAGCCCTCCTTCATTGTGCTTTGAAGGCACTTGATCCTCCGCCACCCCTGTAGAAACTATCTTTGTAGGACCATTCTCTCCCCCAGGCAAGAGAAGCCCTCTCGAAATCTCCTGAGAAGGTCTCCCCAACAAGGCAGGACCTGCAGAAAAATCAACCCTAGGCAAAGTAGAGCCCTGCGGGAATTGAAACCCTCTACACCCTATCACGTCTTCTAAACCACCAGTACCAATGAGAGGAGGGAAATTACCTTGAAGGGCCGAACGCGGCAAGACCGGATCAAAGTTAAGGGCTGCCTTGAAAAGCTCTTCAAAATTCTGTGGACGACTGCTGTTAGGGAGGTGCTGAATACTGTAGCTGAAACCACTCTGAGGGGCGATAAAGTTATCACTTGCAGGCCCAAAACCTGGCGAAAATCCTCCCAAAGCTGCTTCAGTAGCTAAATCAATCAAGGAGCGATTTGGAAAGTAAAGATCAATATTCTTCTCCAAGATTTCCAAACCCCAGCAGGTAAGGAGATCCTCCGGCGACGACTCTAACTCGACATAAACGCTTTCAAGACCCATTGAAAATGACAACCAACCCTCTTAAGGAAATCTGCAAACGACCGCAAGCCTCGCTTTCCTTCAGAAACCATAGCCTCCAAACACCGTTCAAAGGAGCCTGATCCGCATCCAAGAGTAACCCCCATTCTGAAAAACAGATTCATTGCAACATGTATGACTGGCAGGAAGCCTCGAAACCGGAGGAAGCGCCACGGATTAGCTCTGGCGACTTCTGCGAAACCCTAGTCCCCTCCATCGTCGTAGCGATGTCAACCTATTATTATTATTTTTCTTTTTGTTATATTTTAATTAATATATAATATTGCAAAACTTTTTAATAATAATAATGATATTGGTTAAAGAATATTATTTATATATAAAGTAGTGGTTAAGAGTTTATTATTTTAAATTATATTAAAATAAATAAATTATAATGTAGTAAAATTTTAATAGTAATAAAGTTATAGGGGTTCATAAATGGTACAAAACAGTAGGAAAATGATATTAGAAATAAATAATATTTAGAAATAAATTCTAAGAACTTAATACTATAAAACTACTACGAGGGAGGGTGTGCAATCACAAAGAGAGGGCCAGAAGCTTAGAGAGGCTATTGAGATTAAGAGGCATGCTAGAAATCTTACACATGGATGATGGTTGAAAATTGAGTAAGAACTAGATTCTGACTCTCTCTTCGTGATTCCACCCTCTCATAGTATTTTTATGGTATTAAATTCTTAGAGTTTTTTTTCTAAATATTATTTATTTGTAATATTATTTTCCTATTGTTTTGTACCAATTATGAACTCCTATAACTTGATTACTATTAAAATTTTGCTACATTGTAATCTAATTTGTTTAATATAATTTAAAATAATAAACTCTTAACAACTTCTTTATATATAAATAATATTCTTTAACCATTTCTTAAACCTATATCTTTCTTATTATTAAAAAAAATTGCAATATTATAAATTAATTAAAATAAATAAATAAACTCCTCACTCTATAAATATATAATATTTTGGAACCATTTCTTAACCCTTTGACTTTATTTAATCTTTGAAATATTATAAATTAATTTATTTAATTTTATTAAATATATAAGCTCCTAGTAATTACTTTATATATAAACAATATTTTGTAACTTTACCTTTATAACATCAATTTAATTAGTTTAAGAATTATTTCTACTAAATTATGAATTAGTTTATATAATCATGATAAATAAATAATATTTTAACCCTATAATTTTATTATTATTATTATTATTTATTATAAATTAATTAATTTAATTAAAATAGATAATCTCCTAATAACTACTTTATAAATAAATAACATTTTGTAACCAATTCTTAACTCTTATTGTATTATTCTGATTAATTTAAGAATTATGCTTACTTTATTAAATTTACTTTATTAAATTTAACATATTTAATTATGATAAATAAATTCCTAACAACTAGTTTATAGCTAAATATATAATATTTTAATAAATAATTCTTAACAACTAATTTGAATATTATTTTATTTATCTTAATAAGTAATTCAATAACGGCTAGTTTTCAACAGATATCTCTAGGTAATGATGCATCCATGATATTTATTCATGAGGATCGATTCACTTTTTCACCTTCTCTTGAGGATGAACCACATTAGTTGGTTCGAAAAGTCGACCAAATCCTAATGATGCGATTAATATGAAAGACATTTATTTACATTATGGATCACAAAAGTCTAAGTTATAACAATGCATAGATAATTTCAAGTGAGAAATCACGTGTATCTATACATACTGAGAAGGAGTTCCTTGTAAGTAGGATCTTGTGCTTAATTGGCACCCAATTTTTGCGGATTTCATATAATTGAAACAACGGGGTTAATGGCTTACAAGATAGCCTTACTCCCCACCATAGAGGCTCATGTTGTATTTCACATATCCCTACTAAAGAAGTATGTAAGTGACTCTAATCGTGTGATTGATCAGTCTATGATATAGGTTGATTTCAAGGGAGAGTTCCAAACCAAACATTCATGCATCTTGGATTGGAGGCATCCCGTGATCTGTAATCAGACAATAAAATAGGTTACTATGCAATGGAAGCACAATGGACTAAATGAGGCAACCTGGGAGCATGTAGGTCATATTAAAGTTTTATACCTTTTTTTTTCAATATGTAATGGATGTAAAAGAGTTGTATCTATAAAGCTAAAAATTGTCTTTTTTGTTTTGTAGAACAACAGGGTGTTCCTTTAAGGGGGTGGGGTTTGTGACATCCCCTACATCGATTATTATACTAATAAGCATGGTTGTGAAACTCATGCAGAGAATTTGAACTTTGTTAGACCACTACTTTTTCTTTGGTTTTGACATGGGATTACTGGTTAGGATGTAAATATTTTGACCTAAAAATATTGGGTGCTTACTGAGACTGTGAAACCAATAGTGCTTGTTGTAGTTGTGAAACCAATAGTGCATGTCTTCTATTATGAAACCACCCATACAATGAATCATTGGTTCTTGCAGTTAACTATGAAACCACGAGCAAGTGATATCCATCTCTTAGTCCAAGTGGTGCTACCCTTGGGAACTTAATTCTTCATAATCTAGACCTAGCGCAGGAGTGAAAAGTTACTAGAAAAAAAAACATAAATAGCCTATGGCTGGGAGGATGGCATGAAGCCCTTCTTAAGTTGCATGTGGAATTCATCTTAACCAGATTAGTAGAATAGCCTATGCCTTAATTTTATGAACTCCATATTTTGTTTATTGATAATTACTAGTTAATATTTATGTTTTTGTATGTGTTAAGAGTGATTTTATTTTTACTATATCATCATGATTATTATTAACCTAGGATGTTCATGGTCATTTATCGTTGTCTAGTCCTATTAATTCCAAATAGTGATATAGAATTTACAACCTATATCATATGTTGGACGTTACTATAATCGTGTCATGCACCAATGTGCCTAAGATATTGAATTGGTATTATGATTGTGAAATTCACGGTGTCTTAGATCTTACAGTTATTATTTGAATGTACTATAACTTCTAAAAATGATACATTAATTATAAATTATGGTCACATGTTCCATATTTAATTAATGGATAATGTGTATTTCATTTCCTAGTTAAATTCTAAAGTGGTCTATGTAAATAACCACTCATTCGGAGTCCATAAATGGTTAAATTATATGTGTCATAGAAAATTAATTGTGTTGCATTTCATATTTAATTAATGGATGATGTGTATTTCATTTCCTAGTTAAATTCTAAAGTTGTATATGTAAATAACCATTTATTTGGTGTCCATAAATGGTTAAATTATATGTGTCATAGAAAATAATTAGGTTGCACCCCCCTTTTTGGCCTTCACACTACCATTTGAGTGGATGCATTCACCCAAATGGAAAATCATGAATTACCAATTTTGGCATTCACAACTTCCATTATATATATATTTGGAATTGTGTCTCATTTTCCGGCCTCACCATAATTGGTTGAGAAAAATTTGTCACCATATACTCCCATGCTACTATGTTATTAATTGAGGTTTGATCCTAGGTCGCTCAGTCCATAGGCACCAAGGCATTTAAATACCTGAGCCACAAATGAGATAATATACATATATGCAGTTGTGTTTCTTCATGATAATAGTTTGATTTCCAAATCCTAGCTTTATATAAAATTCCTCATGTTTAATTTTATGATCAAAGGCTACCAAATTATTATGTCAAAATGGTATATATATCTATATCTATATCTATATCTATATCTATAAAAAGGGGTAATACACATATGATGGTGCGCTATTAAGATTATCATACTAAATAACTCTTAGTCTAACGAGCTATAAAACACAAATATGTATATTATTTGATTTTAGCAAGTGCAGAAAGACCGTGAAATTGGCCATCAGCTTCAGGCTTTTAACAACATAAACATCGGCCTCATAGACCGTGAAATTTACCTTCACTTGAATGAGAAAGGCCTTATTCCCTCAAACCATTTAAAATTTTTTATAACTTTAAATTGGTGGCCCCAACCCATGCAACAAAACCCAGGTAGGCCCCGCTGAATATCAGGCCTTCAAGCATCACGGGTAACGTAAATAATTAGTGTAGCCTTAGTCTAGCTAGACTGCTTTTTCACCCTGAAAATCATGGAAATTCCAGTAAGATTTTAAGAAATTATGGCAGGGATTTTTGTAAATCCATGTTATAACTATCAAAATTTAATATTTTGGGCACCCTAGAAGTTTTTGATGGTGCTGAATCCATTTCCACCATCAAAATCATGATTCAAACACTGTCACTGTAAGATTTCTTAAATTTTTTTGGCCTAGATTCTGGCCAATTTTGGTCATCCAAGCAATTCCTCCATCTGGTTAGACAACTCCATTAGTGTATCATCATTGCTGAGAAACCCAATGCAATATGTTGTGGTTTAGGGGGTATTTTTCAGATTCGAAATGACAGACCTTCAAGCCTTGAGGCTCAACAACTCCCCCCACATATCAAGTTGCATGCTACCACTATCAATAGACCACTCGAGAGTAGGCTATGGGTAGGACCTACCTGGATAGGCTCAACCACCCCACATATCAAGTTGCATGCTATCACTGTCGAAGAGTACGCCATGGGTAGGACCTACATGGATTTTGGGTTTTTGAGATTTCAAGGTTTTGATCTTCCTAGATTCCAAGCCTTTGGGTATTGATAAGCCATGGTGTGGAAAACTAGTAGATATTAAAGCTTGAATATTATAATAATAAAATGAAAATATTTAAATAAAAAATAGTAAAAAATGACAAGGTAAATATTTGGTTTGAATTTATCAACTGAAAATATATATAAATATTTAAATTTTAAAAAATAAAAAATAAATAAATATTTATGTGTATATATATGAATTCAAACCATTATACACAAATTTGTAAATTTTATCATATATATAGTAGGTGTACATATAATTGTCAAATCCTGATATATTTTTCAAGTCTACTAGATTCTAAGTGGCATCTAAAATTTTACTTTCTCCATATAAAATCCAATGTGGTTGGAACTCTTCAAAAATCCTAAAACAAATAATGATAATGATACAAATTAACTAAAAAGATGAATGTGAAATATAACTCTAAGAATTCAACAATATTGTTGGTGTCAACAATTGTTTATTCAGGATAACTAAACAACACTTCAAATTAATTGTCAATCTAGGGGTCCTTTGTTATTTCAAGGTTATGTGAAAAGTCAATGCAAGAAGAAAATCCATTTCTAATGTTGGTGGTTCTAAATGATTGTGTAGCTAAGAAACTCAAACTTTCAGATCATATTCTACTCAAGGAGTAAAAGACAAGTACTACGTGCAATTTAATCCACTTCAAAAATCTCAGCTATAACTTCAACCAATCACAAATTTATAATTAAAAGAGAATACATTTAACATAATTAAAAGAAAGGAATTGTAACCTAAAAAGAGTTCCTAACGATTACAACATTAAAAATAGATCCCTATCTCAACAACAATTCAAATCTCTGCAAGCATTAATAATTACACCACTCTGCAATAATAAAAAATGAACCCACTCCACAAGTATTGGAAATTGAATCACTCTACAGACAACCAACAACTAACCCACTCTACAAGTAAAAACAATTAAATCACTATACATACAATCAACAATTAACCCACTCTACAATTAATAGCGATTAAATCACTTCTGTAATAACAATACAATAGAATCTAAATCTTAGTAAATCAATCTCCATGAGTAAGAAAAAATGTAAATGCTAACTACTAGAAATCGACAATTGCTCAAAAAATTAGAACATAAGAAATCACAAGGCATTTATGATAAACCTAATTAACAACATAAATGAAATTGCAACACTTGACCAGCGAAAGGGGATTTCCTTCACCAATTAGGGTTGTGAAATCTACTGACAAAATAATGCTTAGATGGTAGAAACTTGCATGCTCTATTATATGAAAAGTAATACAATAGTCTTGGTAATATCACTGTGTATTTGTTTTGATACAACCCATGTTTCTTATACTATTTATTAACCCCTAAGTGACCCAAGGTCCCTTAGGGTACGAGTCGTTGTACATCAAGACACTGTGAGTGAAGGGAGTATTACTATATTCCTCTAAGATGGTATATTATGTGCATGAAGAGATCCAAGCAATGATGGTGAATATATGCATTGAAAATGCTGTGTGTTGAAAATTTATTATGGTTTCTATATGCTGGAGAAAGCTTGAGTTGTTCTTAAAGATGACAGTAAGCTTTGGTGCCCTACTCTAATCTATTTTGTTCAATATCAAATTATTATTTAACTACATTTAGTAAAAGTAACTTTGTGATTGTAAACTTATGTTGAATGGCTTTAGACTTTTGGAATAGTGCAGTTTTCTCTTCCACGAGGTAATTAGTAAAGCATCCCTCTATAACGTTGATGTATAAAATTTGACCAAGTCAGAGTAGATGGATTTTATCCTTTGCGTGGATTGTGGGTGCTTTGAGAAATTGTGGAGCCTATCATTGTGAAGCTTTTGATAGCCCTTTCCTCTTTCCTCATTTTGGTTATTATCTTATCATCAAATATTCAATGTACCGATTTGCATGGTTGGGTTGTCTTAAATTGGGTTTGTAATGGTGTTTTATAAAAAAATTCAAGAAATGGTTTATGAATCTCCATAATGTTATTGAGGATGATCAGTATCATAATTATTTACTTTTAATATCAATTTGATCCATTAGCTAAGGAACGATTCATCTCTATTTGAATTTCATTTGATGATAAACACTATGAAGTTGTTCGGGGATTGTTGAATGCAAAATACATTCACTAAATTCCATAGTTGGTGTAGTTTTAATTAGCAGAGAAAACTATGCAGAGTGACTCATAAAGATAAAGAGCACACTCATTTTTAATGATGTATGGGATGGGGTATGTGAAGAAGAAGTCACAAAAAAGGCTCATGATGAATTTGTAATGTCCCCTCCTAATCATTAGCTACGAGGGAGAAATAATCCTAGCCTATTTAGATCCCTTGGGTTATGGATAAGGAAAAATAAAGGGAATATTATAATAAAATATAATAATAACTAAGTAAAAGGTATCCATGGTATTACCCAATGTTTTCAAAGGAGGATGGAATTATTTATAGAGAAGAGGGGATGAGGAAAATCTTGTGTGAAGAATCATCAAATAATCCATTTTATTGATTAGCTATGAGAGTCTAAAAACTCTCACGGGGAACCCAACTTCTGTGTTGCAATATACACCCTATTTGGTCGCATTGGGTTTAGTGGCCGCAAACCACCCTAGACAATTAATTCATTGACACATATGAGTCTATAGGAACATATTTAGAAATTCTAGAATCAGGAGAAGCTTGATCAATCCACTCAAAGGCAAAGAAACCAATTAGGAATGTTGGGAGTAGAATCTAATTCATGGTAAATTATCTATTCCGAGAGGGGCCATAGTACTAACCTATTGGGTAATCAATTTTATTGTTAAATCAAAATAATCCAAATACCTAGACCGAGTGGGGGATAACGTCGAGCAACTAGATTGCAATCGAGTGAGTAGAAATTTCATTAGAGGTCGAAGGACACATTCTTTTGGATACTGGGTCATATCACTTCATCCAAAATAATTCGTTTAAGAAAAAGGATCCATGTCCAGAAAACCTGTGTTAAAGAACATATAATTTCCAAGAGTGGAAACTAAGTTTCTTATTGCTCAACCTACGTTATTGAGTGGAGGTCGAGATCATTACACCAGGATGAGGCATTGTGTTATTAATTGGGCTAGCTTTTTTCCAGGTTTGGAAATGGTGTTACTTGTGGTCAGAGTCCAGAGTCAAGTATCATATTTCCAAATCGACAATGTATATATAGTTGGGATCGGGGGATCATAGTTCATGGCCGATTCTACAACCTAGTTTGACGAAGTCTTATTATCACCACAGGGCCACTTAATAATTGAAGTTTTTGTCGTTAAATAAAATGGATTTATTCCCCTCTTATCACATTGGGTCGAGTCTGATTTTGTCTGACGGGAACCAGAACTAATATTTTGAGTGGATTTCACAAGTGACAGAGTAGCGTAGACATAGGTTGGGACTAATTTTTACTTGCCCAACCAAACTAGCATATTTTCCCATAAATATAGTGATCGAGACTTATACTTTCAGTGGTTGAGATCCAAATCAATTGTTGAAGCCATATTTCAAATAAATTAAAACATTGGGCTAGCAAGGGATGATCAATGGAGGATAAATTAATTGAAGGAGTTGAAGGATGCCCTAATTGAGCATAATATGCACATCTACCTTGGAACATTTAGTTAGGTTTTGTCTAATGAAATTTATAAACAATTTCTCCTGAAATTTCTAGTGAATTAAATTATAAATTTCCATTTGGAATTACATGTTACTTTGTATATAAATTAATTGTAGATTCTAAACTACTCATGAATATTACCTTAAATCTATTCTACTAATCTACTGAAGAAAATTCACGATTGAGAAGACAAATAATTAACATTCAAGAAGAAAAATCACACATGCACAAAGATTTATCTAGGGGAAAGCAACTTCTCAAAACCCCTTACTATGTGTATTGCATTAATCAAAGAATTTGGATGAATACTATATGTTTTCTCAAGCTTAGCATAACATGCACCTATATCTTCTATCCTCTACCCGACTAACTGAACCTAACCAACACTTAGTCAATTTTCAAGTCCTCCAAGCTCCTAATTCCTTACGTTGTTCCTCCAGAAAACCAACTCCTATTAATTAGGAAATTCCCTCATCTAGATTGCACAATATTTTTGTTCCTTCCTCTGACTACATGTTCCATCTCTACATATTGGAATATGCGAAAACTGATAGTACATTGCCTTGGAATCTCCATTTCAACTGGGTAACTTGAATTCTCTGCATGCATGAGTTAATTTAAGTTTATTGATTAGTTATCTTGATGATCACTAAGTGTGATTGAAGTTACACTGCAACTGCCTCCTAAAAACTCATTAGATCTTCAATGATCACTCTACATAGGGAATTTAATGATTGGTTCTAATGTGAATCCTACTCTAATACCATGTAGAAATTAATATGTATATTCTAAACTTCTCATGAAATTTACTAAATCACAAGACTAGAAACTACTCTATTGATCTACCGAAGAAAATTCATGATCGAGAACACAAATCATTAACATGAAAAAAGAAACATCACACATGCACATAAATTTATATAGGGGAAAGCAACTGCTCAAACCCCTTAATGTTTGTATTACATTAATCAAAGAATCTGGATGAATACAATATGCTTGCTCAAGCTTGAGCACAACCTGCACTTGTATCTTCTATAATCTACCTGACTGATTGAACCTGACCAATACTTAGCCAATTTTCAAGCCCTCCAAGCTCCTAATTCCTTGAGTTTTTTCTCCAAGAAATTAGCCCCTATTAATTAGGAAATTCCCTCATCTGGATTGTACAATCCTTTTTGTCCTTCCTCCAAATGCATGCAAAATTTGTATGCATTGGAATATACTACAACTTATAATACACTACCTTGGAATATCCGTATCAACTGGGTAACTTGAATTCTATGCATGCATGAGCTAATTTAGGTTGATTGATTAGTTATATGGATTATCACTGAATGTGATTGAAGTTACACTACATAACTTTGCCTTCCACTAGTTTCTCCAACAACTAGAACTAGTTTAACTAAACATAACTCAATTTAATTGAATTAAATTGCTACAACTGAAATTAAATCAACCTAGGCTCCTAAAATTTAGGAACCCACTACACACAACTGAAATTCATGTCCCTAACTCGAATTAACTGAGCTATACTCCTATTTTTTAGGAATCAACTCAGGTAAACTGAACTTGAACTCATTAAATAAAATTCAATGTTCTTAATTGAGTGTCAAGAGCCATGTCACCTCAGTTAAATCCTCCAAGTTGTCTGTTGATGTGGAATTTCAAATTTACTCAATTTGATTAAGGAAAAATAAAAATTGATATGTTCTTGCTGAATTTTCAACACCCCCTCTCAGCAAGAAAGGGATTATCAACCACCCCAATCTTGCACGTGTGGAATGTATTGCAATCAATACCTCTCATTTTTTTTTTCTGCTACTGCAACATCTACAACTTAGAAACATCCAAAAAATAAAAATGGAATCAACTATGTTGGAAACTCTCTACTGGGAAAAGTGTGTTGTTGATGACTCTGCTACTGAGCCTCTTGCTCTATTTTCAACACTCCTCTGCACTCCTTAGTATATGACTGACATTGATCCTCTTGCAACTAAATATTATAGTCCCTCATAGCAAGGTAATGATCCATGAGGATAGTGCCTCAATGGATCCTGCTCAAATTTCTGTAACTCTTGGAATAAGGATCTACATCGCCCCACCTCACTCCTAGAGGTGTGGTTGCATACATGGAGAAATATGATATACTCATATTGTTGTTTCCACTCCTCTATTTTTTCTTCTGCATTTTTTTTGCAACTAAGGCAATAATGAGTCTAATCTCCCCAAATCCTGAAGTACTATCTTCCATAGGGTTGCTCACTCTAAAACTAGACTCCCTCTGAGTCTTGATCTCCTTGTGGGAAATCCCTCCGCCCCACAATATTCAAATATCAATGATCACGACTCCTTTTTGTGTCACTAAACATTGGGTCACTAATCTTCCCAGTAGCAACATTATTGCTCCATTAAGAATTCCACACATAGGGTCTTCTGGATCTGCCTTGAACTAGGGCTCCATCAACTTTGCCTCCTAAAAACTCATTAGTTCTTCAATGATCATTGTATATGAGGACTTAAATGACTGGTTCTAATGTTAATCCTACTTTGATACCATGTATAAATTTCTACAAATCTATCTCTGATACCATGTAGAAATTAATGTGTATATTATAAAATGCTCATGAAATTTACTAAATCAGAAGACGAGAAGCTACTCTACTGATTTGCAGAAGATAATTTACAATTTAGAATAAATAAAAGATAAATCACACATGCACAAAAATTTATCTAGGGGAAAGCAACTGCTCAAAACCCCTTACTATTTGTATTGCATTAATCAAAGAATCTGGATGAATACAATATTTTTCTCAAGCTTGAGCACAAACTACACCTATATCTTCTATGCTCTACCTGACTAACTCAACCTGACCAATACTTAGAAAAATTTCAAGTCCTCCAAGCTCCTAATTCCAAAAAATAAGCCCCTATTAATTAGGAAATTCCCCCATCTGGGTTACACAATATATTTGGTCCTTCCTCTGACTGCATGCGCCATATGTACATATTGAATATGCGACAAATGATAGTACACTGCCTTGGAATCTCTATCTCAACTGGGTAACTTGAATTCTCTGCATGCATGAGCTAATTTAGGTTGATTGATTAGCTATCTGGATGATCACTGAGTGTGATTGAAGTTACATTACATCTTCCTCCTAACAACTCATTAGTTCTTCAATGACCACTCTACATGAGGAATTTAATGATTGGTTATAATGTGAATCTTGCTATGATACCATGTAGAAATTAATGTGTAGATTATAAATTTCTCATGAAATTTACTATCTTACAAGACTAGAAGCTACTATATTTGATCTACGGAATAAAATTCATGATCGAGAACACAAATCATCAACATGCAAGAAGAAACAACACACATGCACATAGATTTATCTAGGGGAAAGCAATTGCTCAAAAACCCTTTCTATATGTATTACATTAATCAAATAATTTGGATGAATATAATATTGTTGCTCAAGCTTGAGCACAACCTACACCTGTATCTTCTATCCTCTACCTGATTGACTGGACTTGACCAATACTTAGCCAATTTTCAAGTCCTCCAAGCTCATAATTCCTTGTGTTGTTCCTCTAGGAAATTGGCCCCTATTAATTAGGAAATTCCCTCATATGGACTGTGCAACACTTTTTGTCCTTCCTTTGACTGCATGCACCATCTCTACACTTTGGAATATGATACAAATAATAGTACATTGCCTTGGAATCTCCATATCAACTATGTAGCTTTAATTCTTTGAATGTATAAGATAATTTAGGTTTATTGATTAGTTATCTGGATGATCACTGAGTGTGATTGAAGTTACACTACATATGCCTCCTCACCACTCATTAGTTCTTCAATGATCATTGTACATGAGGAATTTAATGACTGGTTCTATTGTGAACCTTGCTCTGATATTGTAAGGTCCCACATTACCAACCATAGAGAAATATTGAACACTAAACTTAAAATAGGATGTCTTTTCTTTTTTTCAAATCCCAAGACAAACCCAAAGCTAATGTCTCACTCAAACCCCAAAACCAAACTACCAAACGACAACCATTACTTTATCCTCAACCTTCAGAGTCATTTTCACAAGAAAGAGTCTTTAGTGGAATGAATAAATATCAAACTTTACGAGCCACAATTTCCAACAAGCTAAGTGTTACTTCTATAGTGACTAATTTGATTTGATTTTAAATAATATACTTATGAATCTTTACTTAAAATGAGAATTCAACTTCTATAGGAGTGGTATTCAATATTTGTAATTTTATCTGTAAGCCAACACTACAACAATTCACACACCCAAATTTGACTTTATCAGCATGAATTTTAACTCAATGGGATTACCACGCATATTCATTAAGACATTCCATAAACATATTGGTTACAAATCCTAATTTCACTCGAGAATTTTTTTTTACAGACAATATCTAAATGTAAATAGCTACAACCATTGAATCATTATGACCAACATTTTGCAAGCATACAATATACATCCATTGAGGCATTTTGTCAAACACTTGGTGACCATCATCTCTTAAGACAATCTTGACAACCATTAGCAACATGAATATATGATTCTTACTGGACCTATTTGAATCATAAAATTCATAAATTAAATCTTCAAATATTATCATCTTAAAAAATAACTAAATCTTCTCAATCCTTCACCAAATATTGGAGAATAGACACCCATAGTTGGCAACAATAATCTAAAAAATCGCCCATATTTATGATCTCAGTTCTAAAAAGTAATTTTTTGAAATCAAATGTGGGGTTATAGGTCCTTTAGACATGAATACCCCCTGATGTTGGGATGAACCATTAAGAAACTAGACATGGATGTAATTTTGTTAAACTAACAAATATTAAGACTCTTGGAATCTCAATTACAGATTTTGTCAAATAGATGGCATGCAAGCTTGAATCTACAACCATGAATAACAAATAGAAATATATAATTAATCGTAACTGCTTATATCTTTTCTAAATTCTTTTCCAAACCATTTCATCTACTATAAGTGAGTTGAAGGGTTTTGAGATTCATCCACCATTATTTTCACTCAATCATTCCTACAAACACATGGCAAGCATCATGAGCTATTGTAATACACATAAGAGATACACCAAAGTAGGAGTTAACAAGTGATTATTTTTATAATCCATTATGTATTATTACTTTTTATCTACATTTTCAAACAATGCACACACCTAATGATTGAAATTACCCCAATTATTTTCTTTGAAACTCTTGGTTGTCATTATTTCTGCATTTTCACTTTAACGGTTGATCGATTGATTCCTATAGGTATACTTTTGATATGTGTATATTTCCTTACTTTTCCTTTAGGCTGCAAGTTAACACTTATTCATGCATAATAATTTGCATATATAGTAAAAATAATGACATTTCCCATTCACGGATTTTTTCAAACACTTTGCAACATAATATGAAACCATTTCCAAAACATGTCTCTAATTACTTGAAACAAAACCATTGAGACTTTAAACAAAAATTTAAAGTGCTTAGAATATATTAGTTTCATCGGTATATATCACTGGTGTTAGGTCCCTATATTACTAGTATAGTCCCTTATTATTGTTAGTGTGACCCCCTTATTTTTATTGTTGTACCCCAGTAACCCCAATATTGTTAATATTGTGCCCTTAAATTATTATTGTTAGGTCGACTAGGATTATATTGTGATCCCATGGACTCCTATATATAGAAGGAGGTTTTTTAATTTGTATCATCCAATAATTGTTCATTTATGTAATGTATTGGAGGTTTCCCCCTCGAAGTGGCTGATTTCTAAGGCGTTGATCTCTCTTTTCTTCTATTTTTGGAGCTAGTTTCAAAACATTTGATATCAAAGCTTTGGATTCTAGGGTTTCGCTGCTCCAAACAGGTCATCGTGGAATTTATCCTATAGTTATTTTGATTTGAATGGTCAGAATCTGAAATTTTTATAGAGCGAAGCCGAAATCTTGAGGAACGTTGTGTGAAAATTTCAGATCTTGGTTCGCATTATTTTTGGAGATATGATCTGTGGAAGTTAGGGTTTTTAAGGCTCCCGAATTTCACCTAAAACAAGTCATCGTGGAAGTTTAACTATACATTTTTTTCTACAAAGGTTCAGAAGCTAAAAATTTTACAGAGCGAAGAAGAAATACTGAGGAATGATGTGTGTAAATTTTAGATATTGGTTCGAAATATTTTCAAAGATATGATCTGTGGAAGTTAGGATTTTTTCAGGCTTTCGAATTTCATCTCAAAGAGGTGATCGTGAGAAAATCGTCATAAATCTCTCTCTGAGCATCAGATTGGAATTATGTAAGCAGTGGCTACAAATACACAGATTTTAGTTTAATGTATATCAATTTCAAAGACGAAGGAGGAAATAGTGACATGTGGCACACTGTACAAATCCGCTCTACTAAACCAATCCATAATTAGGTCATTGTGGGAGGTTGGGCATAACTTTGTCTTGAAGAATCCAAATCAGGTCAGACTTATGGAATTTTAAAGAAACATTAGAAGGCTACTGCAGGGCCGAATTTCAGATATTGGAGATCCACAATTACATAGATAATTCAGTTTCATTATCGAGCTCCTTAAAAGCAAGAAAAATGTGTGTATTTTTTTTCAAGTTGCATAAGTCTTGTGTGAAAAACCAGTTTGAATTGATTCCAAGGGCATATTGTAGAATAGATATCAGTATTGGGTTCTAAATTCCCCCCTAAAAATAATTCAACACTCATTAAGCCTTTATAAGGCTATACTATGTCTCATGAAGACGAAGAACTGTAACATGACATGTCAAAATTACAAGAGCAAGTGTACCAAATTTATCTCTCGCAAAGAGCAACAAAAAATGAAATGGAAGTTTTGAAGAAAGGCGTGGAAGCTAAGATGGATGGTTTGAAGAAAGGAATGGAAGCTAATATGTATGGCATGGAAGCTGGCATGGAATCTAAGATGGATGACATGGAAGAAAAAATGAAAGACAACATGGAAAACATGAAGAATGATCTAAAAACAAAAATGGAAGGTTTGACAACGTTGATACAAGAAATGTTTCCTAATGGAAAAAAGATAGTAGAGGAAGCTCATGATGAGAACAAAATAAATGTTAATAATGATTTTATAAACTCTAATGTTGGATGGAAGAACAACCATATTCCAAGTATGGATATGAGGAAGTTTAAGAAAGGATGAATAGGTGGAAGCATTGCTTTGTGCCATTTCTATTATCCAACCAGATTGGATAACCGAAGCAAGGGATGAATGGAAGAAGGACAAATAAGTGTGGACACTCATTCAAAAGTTGCAGCAAGATCCTAGTACATCTGGTACATTTAGTTGGAAAAATTATTCCTTATGGTACAAAGATCACTTATATATTTATAAGAATTCCCAACTAAAAAAAATATTCTTTTGTAATTGCACACTTCTCCTTTAGGAGGACACTCGAGATTTTTAAAAACTTACCACATGGTGAAGAAAGAATTTTTTTGGGATGGTCTTAAATATGATATTCAAGAGTTTGTGGTGGAATGTTTGGGTTTTCTAGCATAATAAAATTGAGACAATTAAGACCCCAGGTCTTCTACAACCTTTATCCATTCCAAGTCAACGTTGGAATGAGATTTCAATAGATTTAATCACAGGTTTACATAATTCCGAAGAAAAGAGTGTCATCATGGTGGTAGTTTATAGACTTACCAAGTATGCATGCTTTTGTGAATTATCTCATCCATTTAAATCAAGCACGATTGCTACTGCATTTATGGAAACAATTCAAAAGATACATGGAAACCCAAAGATTATTGTAAGTGACAGAGATCCCATTTTTACTAGATTTTTGGATGGAATTATTTTCTTGTTTGGGTACTCAACTAGCTCATAGCTCATCTTATCATCCTCAATCCGATGGTCAAACTGAGATAGTGAATAAATGTTTGGAAGGATATATTCGTTGTTTTGTATCTGATAAGAAAACACAATGGGTCAAGTGGTTACCTCTCGCTAAATGGTGTAATAACACTTCCTTCCATACTACAAAAAAAATTACCCCATTTATGGAACTTTATGGATATCATCCGCCATCCATCACATCATCTTTAAGAGAAAATTCTAAGTTTCAAGCAGTTGAAGATCACGTCAAGCATCAACAAGAATTTCTCCAACTCTTAAAGGATAACCTAAATTTGGCACAAAATCGAATGAAACAACAGGCATATCAACATCGCAGTGAGAGAATTTTTGATGTAGGAGACTAGGTATTTTTACGGCTACAACCATAAAAACAAACGTCCCTCAAGCAAGCTAATAAGGATAATAAATTATCGCCAAAGTTTTATGGTCCTTACAAGGTGTTGCTAAAGATTGGTACTATGGCATACAAATTGGAGCTTCCTTCTTCTTCACAAGTGCCTCCAGTTTTCCATGTTTCATGCTTAAAGAAGGTTATAGGTGACAAACTTCCAATTCAAACAATATTGCCAGAACTTGATGAGGAACAAAAAATCATATTGGAACCTCAAGCAGTCACGGAAACAAGAACTCGACAGCTACGAAATCGATCAATTTCAGAGTATCTCATCAAGTGGAAGAACTTACCCACTGAATATTCTACATTTTGATGAGAATTTTATATGGAAGCATCCGGAGCTACTCAAGCATTGAGGACAACACTTTTTGAAGGAGAGGGGCATGTTAGGTCCATATATTACTAGTATAGTCCCTTATTGTTGTTAGTGTAACCCCCTTATTGTTATTTTTGTACCCGTGTAACCCCAATATTGTTATTATTGTGCCCTTACATTATTATTGTTAGGTTGGCTAGGATTATATTGTGGTCCCATGTACTCCTATATATAGAAGGAGGTTTTGTCATTTGTATCATCCAAGAAATTTTCATTTATGTAATGTATTGGAGGTTCCCCCCTCGAAGTGGTTGATTTATAAGGCGTTGATCTCTATTTTCTTCTATTTTTGGAGTTGGTTTCGTAACAACCAGGAAAATCCAATATTTAAAAAAAAAAAAAAAAAAAAGGCGGTTCATACATGTAACAACAAATCTGCAAAATAGAGCAGATTTTGGAATCAAATTTGGGGTGACATGGTCTAAAGGTACGGACACCCCTTGAATTTGAGATGAATCGCAACAAACATGCTAAAAAATGTGATTCTTCAAAACAACAACAACAAAAATCCTACAATCTCATTTATTACTTTTGTCAATCATATAGTGGGCAAAATTATCTGCAATTGTACAAGGATAAGGGAAAACAAAATTCAAGCCATTAAAATGTTTGCATATAACTCATGGAAGCCTAAATGTTTCATCCATTAGGACCTGTTGTCAATCGATTCAAAATTGTATAAAAAAAAAACTTCTACTACTATTAGAAAATTTCTTCAACAGTTGGTGTGCAACACTTCATATACATGTAAGTTTCAACCAACAACCAATTAAGAAAAAACCATGAAATGAACTAAAAAAGACACAATATAATTCGATCAAAATACCTAATAGTGAATTTATATAACTCCAAAAGGATGAATGTATGCTCCAACTCTAATGAGAGTATGCTCCAGTGCCAATATCCTTACCAACTCATTGTGAACCACCCGGTTTTCCACCCAAACATATCGAGGGAGAAATTCTCCCCCTGGAACCCCCGAGTTGTAAGAGCTCACAAGAAGTAACAAAATCTAGCAGTAGAGATATATACATGGAAAGTTGAGGAAAACAAGTTTCACTTCCTCTCAATACCACCATGGAAACTTTTAGGGGTTAATATTCGTAAGTGGGCTAACTTTCCATGATTTTTCCCAAAAAAAGATTCCCAATTTCCACTTCTTCTAAAAAGGATCGCCCAAATTTTACAATATAAAATTGTTTACCCTAAAAATTTCCAAAATTATATGGGTTCTACCTATAAAATAACTAGAATTTTCAATACTTTTATAAAGATATCAACAAACATTTTATATTTTAATATTAGACACTAGTGAAATTTGCCAAAATTTATAAAATTTAAAATAAATTTCCATCCTTAAAATTTTCTCTGCTCATGGTCAACTCCATTGGGTCAAGATACTTAGCAATGTATATTATCATTTGGCTACCCTCCAAGTCTCTCCCTCTCACAATATTTTTCAAATCTCTCCAACTCTTGGTATCACAATACACCCCCCCTTCAGTGAGAATACATGAGACACATATATAGGAGGATGTAATATTCCTAAATTAGCTTCAGCTAATGGGAATATTAATTTTTCTCTTAAAATTTAGATTGATGAATAAATGGGCAAGGAGACTCATAATTTTCTCAAATATGAATAAAAACCCAGTTCAATGTGAATAGGGATCAAGTCCAGCTAGATAAAATTAAGGCACCTTGAGTGTGAAAAGGGACAAGGCATGAAGAATCATTCAAGGTTGACCAATTCAAAAAAATTGTCTAGATGCATTGAACCATCTTGTTGGACAATGCAGTTTTTGTGGAGGAGCCTTTGCATGGAAGCAACCTCATAGTGGGTGGGACCCTTGGCAAAGGAGCTCATAAATTATATAATGAAGGAGATGGAAATAATATGGAAATATTGGAGATTGTATTTTCATGAGGTCTGCTTAGAATTCCTGTATACTTAGCTATTTAGCTAAGTTGCTGCACTGCTTAGTGCAAGGGTTTACCTGGGTGGGGATTCCCTACTCTTCCTTGGAGATATTGTTCAAGAAATCTAAGAGGAGGGTTATGATCTGAATTTTCCACTACCTGGTGTTGGGCCAAGCATCTAAATTCAGCAAAAACATAGTCCCTTCAGAAAACTGCGTTATTTCTTATGGTGTGCAGTGGAAGGGATTGAAACCCCATTTTGAGGAGCTAGTTTCCCAAGAGGAGGATCAACCTTTCTTTGGGAAAGCTATAGGGGGAATATACAGCCATTTATTTGCATTTTCAGCCATATATTGCAGATATTCAGCCATACAGTGTTATTCAGCCACATATTTTACAACAACTTCTCTTATATATCTTTTCTGACAAGAAATCCTTACCGGGTCTTCTTGGATTTGTGTAAAAGAGATTAGATCTCTGATTTTGTACATCATTGAGTATTATAATAACATAATCAGTCATATTTCTCTATTTTTCTGAGTTTACCTCTCTTTTACTACACAGTCACTGGTGCAGCTGCTCCGACATTTTGTAGTCTTGGGGTTTTGTCCATTTTCAGCAGTTGTGAGCATGGGAGGCCTATTTAACTTGGCTAATTGCATTTTTTGTTGAAAATATTCTGCATGCATGTCCTATATTTCCTATTATAAGGGAAAAAACCGTTATTTTCCACTTTTCTAGCTCAATACTAAGAAAATAGCGTTTTTAAGGCAAAAAATAACTGCTTTTCCCCACTCGGTGAACTGTATAAATGCATAGTTTGTTGTTGTGATTCTTATTTTGATGGATATGTGTTCAAAAACATTATATTAGTTTATTAATTTATATTATCCAACTTTGGAATACCTTAAGGTATTCTTATTGTTGTAGAAAATTCTAGTTTTGGGATATTACAGTGGTATGAGAGCAACAATCTTGGCTCAGCCTGTGAGCTCAATAATTATGGAATATTCTCATGGGGAGGAGGATATTTGTAGAAGAAATCAGAGAAAACCCTTGTTTTCTAGAGAAATGAGGTCCTCAAAAATTCTCTTGACAAATCTGCAGGGCAAAATCAAGGGCATCAAAGAAATGAGGAGGGAAACATATGAGGATCCCTCAACAAAATATATATAAGAGGAAGATTATAAGTCCTCATATTTTTGATATGATCACTCAGCCATATCATCAGAACTATCACATGCTATCAGCAATTTCTTCATGAAGAGGAAGAAAGGAGATGTGCCAAAGAGAGATACTCTTGGTGATTATTTGCAGGAATATGAAGATCAATCCGAGGAGTTCAAAGATCACTTGAAATTCCAAGGGTTTTTCCAAATGAAGGAGGAAAAGAGCATAAGGAGCAAGAATCAAGGTGAGGGTAGATTATTTCTATCCACTTTTGATGGATCACCTCTATGTCCAGCTAGGGCTTGGGTGAAGGAGCTAGACACCTTTGTGCAACAACATCAAGTTTCAGAATTTGAGGCCATCAAAGTAGCAGCGCTGCATTTTCAAGGTAAGACCTATGCTTGGTGGTTGTTTGAATCATTTTCCTTAAATAATTTAAATACATCTACTTATGCAAAGTTCATTAAAATATTAGTAGAGAGGTTTGATGATATTGCATGTGAAACATCTTCTATTACAACTATTGAACCACATCAAACAAAAATTTTGCATGAGTTGGGAGGGTCTATAAATCCAACTCCATTTTTGAAGGGCCAATGAAGAGGAGGTGAGTTTGTATGATGCTTTTCCAAGGGAAATATCTCCTTTTGATAAAGGGATTTCTTCTCAAAGGAAAGACATGAAGATTCCTTCTTCAAAAGAAAACCAAGATTTGAGGTCTCTTGTTGAAGATAAGGCAACTTCAACCATTGAAGAGGAGAAAGGGAAGGCAGGGGAGAATAACACGATCATGACAAGGGCACCTCAATAACCTCATGGAGAAGAGGATGGAACACTTGCTCCAAGAAAAGAAACTCTTGCACTCTTGCAAGGAGTTCCAAAAGATATCACACATAGAGCTCTTGGCATAACACATGAGCATCATGCACTTTCATTGCCAAATGATGGGATCTTGAAGATAGGATGAGGAAAAGGGGAGGAATGGCATGATAAGATGGAGAGCATGAACCCTTCTCTATTTCATAGTTTGAAAGAACAAAGAAGGCAAGAGGACCCATGCAACAAAGGTAGGGGCAAATCTGTCCACCTACATTCACATCCTACTCTATGCCTTGATGCCTCTCTTCAAGAAGGCATTTCAGTAGGAAGACCTCCTGATTGGAGGGAAATTAAAGTGTTCTCTCAACTATATTCAGTAGAAACCTATTTGTTTAAAGAGGGAACCTTGGAAGGATCCACTACAGTGCTAAAAACCGTTGATGGAAGGCTAGGCAAATTTCTGTAATTGACCTTGTTTTCTTCCACTCATCTATTTGCGTTGGAGGGGATAGATTCAGAAATTTGTGCTGATATGAGCATAGTATAAAGAGGCTACCCCATAGCTTTGGGGCAGAAAAATATACTCCAATATATAATGAATATTTCTGAACATAATAAAAAAAAATTTTCATTTTTGCATGCAAGATCAAAGAGGTGGAAGTTTTTGAGAAAGAGAACCTTTCAAGGGAAGGGTGACTTTCCTAAACTTCAATCTTATCTTGAGCAAGATCAGCTGCAAGAGGGGCAGAAAAAGGAGGTTGGGAATACTCCAACATCTGAATTTGACATCAAGCATGTCAAGGTGGAGAGTCATCATAAGACAAAATCATCATTTCAGATTTCTACAACGCTATCAATGTTGGGAAGCCTAGACCCTTATTGGGAGTCCCAACTCTTGATGGAATATTCTAAGGACCTATTCACATGTAAGGTTATTGAGGGGAAACCAATGGATAGAAAGTATAAAGTAGTTAATGGAATCATTTATGTTCATGATCAGATCTACTTAACTAAAGATTCCAAGCTCAAGGAAAAACTACTTAACACAATCTATGAGGTCTTGCTTTCAAATCCCACTAGTTTCATTAAAACATGTCACACTATATTATATGGATTCATGTGGGAAAATTTCAGAGAGGAGATGAACTCTCATATGAGTAAGTGCATGGGTCATTTTCTGGTTGAGGAGGGACATAGGTCTTGGGAAGAGTTATCATTATCACCTCCTTATTTATTGAGTGTGAGAGGGAGCTCATCCATGAGCTACCTTGCTGATTTTAGACAAGTGTATGACAAACATTGTATTGCTGAATCTCATGATGTATTCATTATATACTTGTATCTTCTTAACACTCATGTGCAGTTCTTGGCTCCAAGAGGGGGCACTTTTGCTGATGGGCTTCATGAGCCACCTTGGGCCATGAACCATGGGGATGCTGGCCATTCTTTGGAGGATCTTGGAGAGATGATGTACTCTTCATGGTGTGGTTCCTTAACACCAACCATCATAAACATTCTCCAAGCATGCAAGAAGGATGGGGTAGCAAGCAAGTGTTGGGGAGAGCACTTGTCATATCATATCCTATGGCAGTTAGGAGGAAAACTGCACTGGTTGCACATGAGGGACCATTGTCCATCTCCCTTATTGTATATGGTAGCTAGCATGATCTTACTTATGATCCCACATGCTGAAGATGTTCTTAATTTTGTTGGGGACATGGTTGGAGAGAAGACACATTTTTTGGGTGTGTCTTTGGGGAAAGAGAGTCCCTACTTTTTCTGCACTGCATGTTCCAAGGGGAGCATGAGGAACTATATGGCCACTATTGCATATCACTTGTTTCTTTATGATGTGGACCATATGTTTTGTTGAATCACTTGGGGCATGCCTCTCATGAGAATTTGGGAGGAGCTTTTCTATGAATTACCAAGTTGGAGGGTGATTCATTTTATTTGGATGATAACATGGAGGAAGGAGACCTCCATTGATGATGAAATTCCCCATGATTGTCATCAATTCTTTCTTGAGAAGGCCATGGATCAACAAGAAGGTTTCCATAACAACCTTCCATTATTTCATGATGAGAGCCATTGGGTTTATTCACTAAAGGCCAACTTGCACACTTGGGAGGAGCCATTGGGAGATGGATTTTTTGCAGAAATTTTGAAGCAATGGAGGAGACTATGGGATGAGAGGGCCACAAGAGGAAGAGGGGAGATTTTGCAGCACCCTTACAGTTGCTTGAGGACAAGAAAAATTTGGGAGGGGGAGACTGTAATATTCCTAAATTAGCTTCAGCTAATGGGAATATTAATTTTTCTCTTAAAATTTAAATTGATGAATAAATGGGCATGGAGACTCATAATTTGCTCAAATATGAATAAAAAGACAGCTCAATGTGAATAGGGATCAATTCCAGCTAGATAAAATGAAGGTACCTTGAGTGTGAAAAGGGACAAGGCATGAAGAATCATTCAAGGTTGACCAAGTCAACAAAACTGTCTAGATGCATTGAACCATCTTGTTGGACAACGCAATTTTTGTGGAGGAGCCTTTGCATGGAAGCAACCTCATAGTGGGTGGGACTCTTGGTGAAGGAGCTCATCAATTATATAATGAAGGAGATGGAAAGCATATGGAAATATTGGAGATTATATTTTCATGAGGTCTTCTTAGAATTTCTGCATACTTAGCTGTTTAGCTAAGTTGCTACACTGCTTAGTGCAAGGGTTTACCCGGGTGGGGATTCCCTACTCTTCCTTGGCGATATTGTTCAAGAAATCTAAGAGGAGGGCTATGATCTGAATTTTCCATTACTTGGTGTTGGACCAAGCATATAAATTCATAAAAAACTTATTCCCTTCAGAAAACTGTGTTATTTCTTAAGGTGTGCAGTGGAAGGGGTTGAAACCCCAATTGGAGGAGCTAGTTTCCCAAGAGGAGGATCAACATTTCTTTGGGAAATATAGAGGGAGAATATACAGCCATTTATTTGCATGTTCAGCCATATATTTCAGAGCTTCAGCCATACAGTGTTATTCAGCCACAGATTTTGAAGTAGCTTCTCGTATATATCTTTTCTGACAAGAAATCCTTGCCGAGTCTTCTTGGATTTGTGTAAAAGAGATTAGATCTCTGATTTTGTACATCATTGAGTATTATAATAACATTATCAGTAATATTTCTGTATTTTTCTGAGTTTACCTCTCTTTGAATGCGCATTCACTAGTGCAGCTGCTCTGGCATTTTGTAGTCTTAGGGTTTAGCCCATTTTTAGCAGCTGTGAGCATGGGAGGCCTGTTTAACTTGGCTAATTGAATTTTTTTTTATAAATATTCTGCATGCATGTCCTATATTTCCTATTCTAAGGGAAACAACCGTTATTTTCCACTGTTCTAGCTCAATACTCAGAAAATAGCATTTTTAAGGCAAAAATAACTGCTTTTCCCCACTCGGTGAATTGTATAAATGCATAGTTTGTTGCTGTGATTTTTATTTTGATGGCTATGTGTTCAAACACATTATATGATTTGATTAATTTCTGTTCTCCAAATTTGGAATACCTTAAGGTATTCTTATTGTTGTAGAAAATTCCAGTTTTGGGATATTACAGAGGAGCAAAAAAATCTTGTCACAAAGGAGGAGTCATATGCAAGCCTTGTATTCCATTTAAAGGTGTGTAACTCATGTCATTAAGGAGAGGTATGCATGCCTTAGTTAAGGAGAGTGTAACATATGCCTTAAAAATAATGTAAGAGGAATATTTTATGACATATATTTAATGAGTGTAAGAGGAATATGCCATTCTTTGATGAGTGCATAAAAGAGAGTATAATGTATTATTAAAATAGAGAGAGAGTTACATAGAGCCATGAGAATCATCAAGGAGATAGGTGTCAATTGATTGAGGAGATATAATTTCCTTTTAATAATTTTATCATAGTCTCATAAAATATAATAATAATATTAATAATATTGAGGAATAAGTCAAGATTGAACTAATAGGATTGATCAATGATAATTTAAGCGATTTTCCTTCAAGTATAGTTGATTACCCATTGATTAGAGGTGATTTACTATTTTTGGAAAGTCATACTTGAGATGCTAGACATGACTTTCTATTTTTAGAAAGTCACTCCAACATTGTGAAAATGAGATTTTATTAAGGAAACTCATCCCTAAGTTGCCCATGAGTGGTATTTTTATTACATAGAATATGGATTTTGCACCCTTATTGCATGCATCTTTGTGCCTTTGTAGATTGAGGACTGCTCGCCATAATCTACTCTAAAGTTCCAATATTCCATACATTGATCTTTTTAAATATTTAGGACTCTGTGCCCTAAACATTTCATTATAGATCCAAGACTCCATGTCTTATATTTCATGGATTTAGGACTTCGCGCCCCAATCCTTTTATTATAAATTCAATACTCCATGTCTTTATATTTCATGTATTTAGGACTCTGTGCCCTAATTTCCATGGCTTCTCATCTACTCTCCTTTGAAACTCCATACTTCACCTTAAGGTACTGATTGTGATCTCATACCCATATGATGGTTCATTGGTAAGGTCTTCTTCCAAGACCTGCACACATCACAATCTCATATATCAAAGGAATCAAATGAATTTTATAATTAACTTATTCAAATTTTACCAAGGATTGTGCATGACTTCCACATTCATTTTGGTTTTGGAGAAATGACTTCCACAGTCATTTATAACTCGAGCATCCTTGTTTGAAAATAACCATGTCCCTTGCCACATCCTGCTTAGTACATGACTATGCATATATAATCATACAAATCATGTATCATAAATAAATCATAATTAAAAATATGTTCCACATAACCATGATCATCCATGGATCTATGTATCTCAATCTTGGATCACCATCCATGTCATACACCTATGTCCAAACTAGGATACCAAAAGAGAAAACATTGATAATGATTATCTTAACCAAAATCAATTATTATACACACAACCATAGATATTATCATAAGCACATAGCAACTAGGTGACCTAAACTAGGTCTACAACATATAATCATGTACATAAGTCTGTGATGCATAATATTATATCATTACATCAAAATCACCCTCTATAAGTGTCACAAAACTAACATTTTGAAGGTGAGACACTACAACTCCCCCTCTTGGATTAAACTTGACCTGAAGTTTTATTACAATTGTTGGATCTCTCTCTCTCTCTCTCTCTCTCTCTCTCTCTGTATATATATATAATCCAATCGTGTTGTCAATGAAGACCAAAAATATCGTTATTAATCAAGTATTGTGTATAGTTATTCCATACTATATAGATTTTAGCATACATTACAATACATACTATATCAAAAAAATCATCTAATAAAGCACATTATATCTAGATATTATTATTTGTAAAATATATGACAATGATCTCACATTACAAATGATTGTATTTTCCCTATCTAATGCATTAAGAATTAAATCATCTTTCCTATGTCATTCTCTTAGTTTTCTACACTAGTACATTTGGTCAAAATTCCGACACTTTTGTCGTATTGTTGGAAATTTCCCCAATTTTTCTCAATTTTTTAAATCTCGCCAACAACCATTGCTATAGCAATGTTTAAGGACATCGTCGATATTGCGACGCTTAGGAAATCCATCGGAAGAGCGATGTTTTGGTACACAACGTCGAAAATGCGATGTTTCTAAGACAAGTGTGACGGTATTGGGGATAAACGTCGGTATTACGATGTTTACGAACTCCATCGAAAGAGAGACATTTTGGGACACGATGTCAAAAATGTGAAATTTATAAGATAAATGATGGTATTGGGGATAAAATTCGGTATAGCGATGTTTAGGAACTCCATCGGAAGAACGACGTTTTGGGACACAACATCAGAAATGCAACATTTCTAAGATAAACGACGGTATTGGGGATAAACGTCGGTCTTGCAATGGTCATAATACTGTCGGTATTGCGACGATACGAGATATGTTTCAGTAGTGTTACAGTTTTTAGATCTCCACCGTTGGTACTTTGGCAATCAATGGTTGAGATGTTGGGCAGGACTTCACATGGTAATCCCCGCCAAGTCTAGGTTAGTCGGCCTTGGTCACTTTGTCATTGAGCTTGAGAAGTTAGACTGCCGCTCTGAGGTTTCCAGAAATGTAAGAATATTTGGGTTTTTTTCCTAGGATTCCAGCTCGAGCTATGGTCAAAGGAGGTACTTATCAATGTGGAAAATTCATTGGGTAGGTTCATTTACCTGGATGAAGATTTTTTTTTGATGGCAGATAAATGTATGGAATAGGTTTTGGTTGAGATGGAGACTGTTGAAGGATTACAAGGGTTTCTAAAAATTCTTTATGTTGAGAAGGAGAACATATTTATCTCTGAGCTTGAGAATTTAGGCTGCCACTTTGAGGTTTCCATAAATGTAAGAATTTTTTGGTTTTGTTTCCAGGATTCCAACTCAAGCTATGGTCAAAGGTGGTACTTATCATGGCGGAAAATTCATTGGGTAGGTCTATTTAACTGGATGAAGATTTTGTTTTGATGGAAGATAAATGTATGGAATGGGTTTTAGTTAAGATGGAGACTGCTGAAGGATTACCGGGGTTTCTAAAAATTCTTTAGGATGAGAAGGAGAACATATAGTCACTAGACTACCAAAAGACTCCCTTTAGATGTATAAATTGCAGGAATCTAGGCCATCTAAACAATACTTGTGAGGCTCCTTTGCATTGAGGTCTTAGTATCCATAACCATCAAAAAACCTGGCAAGGCAAGCTTAACAACTGATTCCTGATACAATTATGCGATTTTCGAAAGAAAGGCCAAATTTTGCCTTGAAGGAGGTAAAGGAGTTAGTTTCAGCAAGTTGAAAAACCAAAATATGAGCTCTGAGTTTTCAAGGGAAAGGGAACTTTTGGCAGATGACCCTACTCAAGGCTATACTAAAGGATCAATATATAAGGATGAGGCTGATGTTGTCACTGAAAAGGATGATGATAAAGTGGTGGAATACATCTCGTCTAGTTGATCACCTGAACGTTCTCTTGGGCCCAAACACTCTCGCGATATGGATCAAGCCTGTAAGTCTCTCTTCAAATCCAAACTATTTTACTCAAAATATGTCTGTTGAACATTCCTTACTTATGGATCAGATATAATTGAATGCACTTAATTCTACAACCATTTTCTCTCTTTCGCATTCTAGCAGACACTATTTTCCACAAAACTCAGCAGTAAATTACTTGAAACCTATAACATCCTCCAAATTTCCAGACAACCTTGAAAAGCCAAATAAACGTTTTTTGTGTATCAATCTGGCTCTAAAAAATATTGGATTCCCTTCGACTTCCCTGTTCAAATTTTGTTTTATTGATTCAAAATAAGAGCACTCTAGTGCATCAATCTCCCTTACTAACTCGGGCACCCCTGTAACCTATGCACCAAGGCTCTCATATAAATATGAAATTAATATTTCCCCTATTTCCACATTCAGAGGGACTAATCTAGTTGATAACTCTTAGACATAACCTAGTTACTCCTTTCAAAAACTCACTATCATAAAGAAAAATAACAACAAAAAAGAAATGGCAAGAGAAGGAAATCATCCTTAGCTTATCCAAGGTGGAATCAACCTCTCTCTACCTGATGATTTAGATCTTAATTTAATGGATATTAGATAAAAAACACTCATTGTCTCTCCTAAATAGTGATAATTTTGTCTCTCAACATTCGAGGGGTTAGGGGTCCCTCCAAATTTTCCTCCCTCAAAATATTTATCAACACCCATGGCCCCTATATCATTTATCTTCATGAAGCCATGGTATCGGGAGGAAAAGCCAAAGTGTGCTTCCAAAATTATTTTTCAGGCTGGTATTCATGTGCTCTAGAATCAAATGGCTTGTCAAGCAGGCTAATCACTATATGGGACCCAAAATATGCATCACTCTAGAATTTATCCTCCTCTTTGGGTATCATTCTAGAAGTATCAATAAGAGGATTCCATTGCCCATAAAATTAATCAATTATTATGGACCATACAATGACATACAAGATTTTGAGACTCGATACAAGCCAACGACCTTCTCTTAGATCAAGCCGTAATCATGATAGGAGACTTTAAATTTACTATATATGTAGGAGAGACTTGGGTTCTTTGAGCTAGACCAGATCCTTGGAGCACCTACTTTTCATCAATGTTGTAGAACCATTAAATCTGTGACATGGCTCCCTTCCCATTAATCCCTACCTATATAAATGCTAGGATGAGTGCGGAAGGGATAGCCAAAATAATGGATAGGTTCTTAATGGAAAAGCAGTTGGAAGAAAGAGAAGAAAGAGTAAGGAGGCTCAGATCTTAGACAACTAAAGATAAGTTCTAATATCACATGCCCATTTTTCTAGAGATGTACTTTGATCCTATAAAAATATATATATCCTTTTAAATTCAACCATTCATGGTTGGAAGAAGGATCTTTCATATTGTTGGTAAAGGAAATTTGATAGAAAAAACTGGTCTCAAACTGCTCATCAACAATGGTTATCTTGGCTAGAAATCTCATGGAGCTAAAGAGGGCAGTTTTGTTCTCGGAGAGAAAAAGGAAAACAAAACAACAAAAATAGCTCAGAGAAATATAATCTAAGTATGAACACCTTTCTCATGTATTCTCCTCATCTTTCTCAGTAGAAATAACCTAGAAATTGAGCTTTATGGAAGTTAGGAAAACTTAGATCCTAAATATGGAAGAAGAAACACGGAGACTAAAAAGTAGGGATACTTAGATAAAAATGGGAGATGTTAAAAATAAGTTTTTCCATAGCTATGCAAATAATAGGAGGAACATAAATACCATATGGGATCTTGAGGTAGAATATGGAAAAATAGTCTCTTCCACTAAGGATTTAAAAATTGCAACATCATCCTACTTTTAATCTCTCTTCAAAGATCTAGGGTCCTCAAACATTAGCTCATAGCTGCATTTAATCAAACATTATCCATGATTCTTCACTCAAGAGGAATTGAATATGATCAGTATCCCATTCTCCCTAGAGGAAATTGAAGGAGTTCTAAAAAATTTCTCTAAGGAAAAAAGTCCAGGATCGGATAAATGGATAGTGGAACTATTCCTCACCTTTTTTGATATCATAGGATCAATTTTCTACATGATGGTAGAGGAATATAGAAGATCAGGTAAAGTGTCGGTAGACATCAATGATACCTACATAGACTTGATTCCAAATTCTCAAAGCCCAAGAAATTTTTGGACTTCAAGCCCATTTCCCTATGCAACCTAGTATATAAAATAATCTCCAAGATAATCTCAAACAAGATCAAGAGGATGATAGAAGAAAATATGCCACTAGATCAATTCAGTTTCCTTGTTGATAAGCAGATTCATGATGCCATTTCCAATTCCCAAGAAGCCATCCATTCTATTAAGTCCAAAAAAATTAAAGCTCTTGTACTTAAAATGGGTCTTCATAAAGATTTGATAAATTCAACTGGACTTTCCTCATACTTTTTCTCCTTCAAATCGAGTTGAACTTGGAGGTTACAAACTAGAGCACGGGTTGTGTATCCTTAGCCAACTTATCCATCCTTATCAATGGTTCTCCTTCCAAAAAATTCATCGACTCTCGGGGTCTCAGGAAGGGATTCCACTTGTCTCTGTTGTTGTTTTCAATTGTAATGGAATGTCTAAGTCACCTTCTACTAAAATAAAAATAGGATGGAAATATAAAGGGCATTAAAATTTCAAAAAAAAAAAAAATCATTACTCATATTCTCTTTGTGGACAATGTACTTCTTCTGGGTTTAGTAATCATAGTTGAATGGCATGCATTCCACAGAATAATAAACCTCTTTTGCAATGCCACTAGAATGGAGATCAATATTAATAAATCCTCCTTTCATCAATCGATAGTCAACCCAAACACACTTTTGGAGATTCATTATATCTTTCCATTGCAGATTTAGACCTCACTCAAAAATGGTATCAAGTATCTCAACTTATTTCTCAAACCAAACAACTATGGTAAACAGGACTAGAAGTGGATGATAAGAAAAGTGGAGCATAAAATTAATTTATGGTGTAACAATTGGATGTCACTTGGGGGAAAAATGATCATGGTGAAATTTGTTCTGGAAAACATTGCAGTATATTGGTTGTCCCTAGCTAAACTCCCCTTTGTTATCCTCAATACCATAAGATAGATGATATTCAATTTCCCATGAGATGGAAAATACAGTAAAGAAGGAGTACAACTTGCAAACCAGTACTCTATCTATTCCAAAAAGTCTAAGAGGATGGGGATTTAAAAATCTGATCTGGATTTTCAAAGATTTATCCTTAAAAAAATCTTTGGAGAAGTCTATTTGGAGAGGGAATTTGGAGTCAAATTATCGAGTACAAATATTTAAGAATCCCGATGGTGGTGGAATGGATTAGAGTACATGCCTTTAAACCTTCCAAAATAGGCTCCATAGTATGGAAAGCGCTCATGGTCACTTTCCCCTTTCTCTACAAATGGCTAGTTTGAAAAGTGGGAGATGGAAAGAAAGTCATCCTTAGAAAGCACCCATTTATAGGTGGTGGATATGTCTACAAGTTTTCCAATGAATTAAGACAATGGTTATATTCCAAAGGACTATAATACCTATATAACATAAGGAATAAAGCCCCATCTCAGCCTTACAAAAACTATTGGTTTTCCTCAATTGAGCTTGGTCTACCTGGAACAACACTTTCAACCATGATATTTAAGAGCATATTTGGGAACAACATGTGGCAAGTATTACCATGTGTCCTGTCTTAGCATTGTGGATCCAGGTAATTGTTTCTCACATGAAAATATGATATATTTACTTCTAAATTAAAACTGAGTTTTCCCTATACTGGGTCAATATAACTTCATCTAGCCTAGGCCTGGTTTTGTGTTCTTCTTGTTTTTCTGCTATATTTTTCCTGATTAAAATTATTTTAGTCAAATTTGAAATAGGCCCACACCCAACATTTTGGGACAAGATACAGCTTAATCCCACTCAATTTTGGTTTCTTTCTTCATCCTTCATCCACTCAGTTTATTGTTTCTTGTTGCTGGCTCTGGATCTGCTACCTGATAACCGAGTCCTATGGTCATGTAAGAACTATTGTTTCTTCTTTCTGATTACCGGATATTTTGTTCATGCTTCGTTATATCTGCTTCATATTTTATTCCTCTTCTGTTGGACAAGTATGTTTTTAAATACCCTTGATCTCCCTATGGTCAATTGAGTAACATATAAGTTCCTTGTTCTCCCTCATTTGAGAGACTTTGTTCCATGATCTCCCTAATTTAAATTGAGTAACCTAAGTCTCTTGATTTCACTTTAGTTGAAGGAGTAACTATGATATTCAGGAAGGTTGTTGTTTGACTAACAACCTCCTTCTTCATTTCAGGGCTTAACTTATTCAATATCTATGATACCCATAACTTATTTAATACAACACTCTACAAAATAGGGTTAGAAAATGGCAATCATTGCCTAAAATTTAGGACATATTGAAGCCATAAGCAAGCATGGATTATGTTGTATATTTCACCATTGTGGGAGAAATTGCAGTCACAACAATGTTGTACATTTAGGTATGGGTTTGTGATCTTCAATGTTGTTGTACATCTAGATCCCATATATATATATATAGTAAAGGTGCCTCCATAGGTTGAATGACCTACAAAGAAGACATCAGACTTGAAGTAAGGCATTAGTTCCCCTTAAGACTAGGTCACCATACTTGAAATAGTGGTGCCTAACACTTGAAGGAATTCATGATATCATAATAATATACGATGTCACAGATGCAGTTTAATTTCGTTCTAGCCTTGGACATGCTCCAATCTATAGGCATATAATTTGACAATGACTTATAATAACCCTATCCCTGACATCTACATGGATAGACTTAGATATCATTTATAGAGTTTAGTCCCTACAATACCCAACTCAAATCTAGCTCTCATGCCCTCATAAAGAGCTTATTAGTTCATGGATGCATTTAATATGGAGCTGAAGAAGAGACTGTCAGGCTTTCCTTGTGTCCTTGAATCTGACAATAAAATAGAAGGGCTTACTCGTAGTGCCATTTTTGTTGCTTGATAGGTTGAGGATTTGGAATATAGCCAAGAATATGCATAACTCCCTTCATCGGAAAGCCATCTATCTCATTACCTTGTGGAGAGACGAGTTTTATTACAATGGTTTATGTTCACTACATTTGTTCTCAAAGAGCGTGTTTTTATATGCCAAAATCAAAACTATAGACTATCAATTCATTTGCATTGTTTTATTAGTGCAATTATTTTCTCAAGCTACAAGTATCCAAAACTCACAAGGAGAAGTTTTGATAAGAACTAGCTAACAGGATTAATGCCGCTACTGAGCTCTCTTCAAGAGTAGAAGAAACACAACAAGAACACTCATGTGCACTATGCTTTGTTCTATGTGCATTCAAAACCCACTACGTAACATTTCTCCTTTAACACATTTTGTCAAGTAGGGTGTGTGTATCAACCAGGTTTTGGCACTAGGCATACATGTTAATGAGATTGTAATATCGCAAAATACAGAGAATCTACAATAATGGGAATATCTTAAGATATTCCAAAATTGGAGCTACAACAATCCATGAACATAATAATGAAATAGCAGTGATACATCAACACATAGGATGTAATAAGATCCAAATATCCATCTTATCAGATCATAGCAGCAAATGCATACAATACCTTGAGGAAACAATCTCTCAAGCTAGGCAATACAAGCCTCAAGATACATGTACATGGAAAAATGAGAACACTGCTACACAGAAAATGCCCAAGGCAATGACAACGCAGTTTTATTAGAGGAAATACTATTGGGAAGTGTCAATACACAAATATACAAATATAGGGCCCAAAAAATGCTGGGAGTGAAGATATAGACTCCCAAACTGAATTTCAAGACAATCCGGAAAGGAATTCCTAAAATATACAAAATGGAAAACATGCCGGAGTTGCAGGGATGAGTAGTAGCTGCAACTCAAGAAATGGATGGAGATGGCTGTAGATGATGCATAATCTGAACAAAAATCCTCCAATGGATCTTCCAAGTGAAAGGCTGATCCTAACACCAAAGATCTCTCCTTCCGAACAAACACTGCAACCCTCACTACAGATTCTCACTGAAAATAACGCAGTCAAGGAGAGGGATTGCATTGTAGATGATGGGTAATGGTTGGCTTGGTACCAAATATGGTGAAATAAGCCCAGATTCTTCCTCACTAATCCTCCAAAGGAAATAATGCTTCCTCCTCTGAAAAATGAGCTCCGGAAGTGGTGTTGAGTAACCTCCACTGCAACACCCTGCAACACAACTCAGCTCTAAACAAAAAATACGTTGTAGCTAAAGGAGGATGCTTGGCCTAAAGCATGAATGTGGAGAAATGAAGAGAAAGACTCCCTCAAGAGGCCTCTCTTGAGTGGAGAAGGAAATCCTAAACATGAATTCCTTTGTGCTAAGCAGCACAACAACTCTGCTAAACAACAAGAGAATGCACAAAATCTAAACAGACCATAAAATAAATAATACATAACATGAATAACAATGGCTGCCTTGCCCTCCTTTTAAAAAAATGGAAGCCCTCTCACCATGGGTCCCACTCATTAGGGTTTCCTCCACCAAGGAATCTTCCTCCCATTCATACTGCATTGTCTCTCAAAGTGTTCTTCACCTCCTATCCCAACGCTATTGACTTGGTCAAACTTGACCTTGTCCACATGAAAATGACCCTGTTCACACATGAGGGTGTGAAATCCAGCTCCTATGATGATCCCTTTTCATAATATGAGGGATTTAATTCATATTTTTAATGTGCATGGGCCTCCTTACCCATTTATTCCACTCCTAGGTGATAAAAACAAAATTCAATATTCCAAATAGCTGCAAGCTAATTTTGGAATATTACAGTCCTCCCCTCCCAAATGTTTCTTGTCCTCAAGAAACTGTAAGGATAGAATTGAGAATCCTCCTCTTCTTCCCCTGCATCATCCTCATATGATACAATCCTCCAAGGATCAAGATGTTGTCTCATCAAGATATCTCCAAGTTGTCCCTCCCAAGTATGTAAGCTAGTTTTTGGTGTGTATCCCAAATAGCTATCATCATGTAAAACATCCATGGAGGCAAAAATGGGTTGTATAAAGGCCTTCTTGAGGCATGAGGTCTGATATAAATTGGGATCTACCATCCCCATATGAATCTCTCATCCCCAAGCTATCAACCATACAAAATGATCCACCCTCCAAAATGGTAACTCATGCAAATCATCCTCCACCTTGAGCTTCGGAAATGCAGGTGGGCTGAAAATGTGAACATGGTAGACAAAATATCCTACCCCATGCTGTCCTCCCCTCCACTTATGATAAGTGTAGAGTGTTTTCTGATCCTGGGCTGCAATAATGTTTCCCCTAAGAGGCAAGATGAAGACTATATCTTCAAAGATCTCTCCTCCAACGCAGTGAATCAAGCTGGCCCAACCCATCTCATATATTATGAATAGGACATGATCATCATATGGCATCCAATTGAGGAGATTATTGAAGGTTCCATATATTACTGGAAGGTACCAGGAATCTCCCAAGTGGTTACTGCGTGGTTTTTCTAACTGTTGCTTCATAAAATGATAAGGCAAGATGTTTCTTGAAAAATAGCTAGTTGTATATGTCAACACCTCTACTAGTGAATAGTAAATGGCTTGGTGAACCAACTGAGCATACATAAAAGAATAATGAAACATTTTCCCAAGGCTACATAAGAGATGGCTGTCTCCATTACAATAGTTGGCCAAAAGATGACCATGGAGCCCAAAGAGAAGCTTGCCCTCTTGTGGACCAATGCACTAAATAGGAATGATAAAAACATACAAATGTTGTGTTAGATAATCCATGTATGTAAAATTAAAATTATTATCATGTGCTGGGAGTAAGATGATATATGGATCCATGAATAAGTTCCCCGTAATGGTAGAACACACTCCTATGAAGAAGAATGTACCATGTGCTGCATGAAGGTCCTCCTTCTTATGCTTGGAAACCCAAGTTAAGAAGATCACACCTTGGTAATAGATGTCTCCATCCACTACTTCATCACTCTCACCTCCCATTTGTCCACCAAGTGCATCATATGTGAAGTGATCCTAGGAACACTCCATCAATAAATCCCATCTCCAAAGTGACATCGTTATTGGCCTATGAACATAAGCTCCTGCCATCCCATACTCCATTATTTGACATGCCCATTGTCAAAGACATCTCCCACAACGTTGCCATATATAGGAAGCTCCTTCCAAAGTTGAAGTACCTCCTAATCATATAAGGCTAAGGAGTATCCCCCTTGCACCATCTTAGTGCCATCTCCTACTCCTGCAACATTATGTGAAGTGTGAGAGCAAATCTTCCCTTGCTCTCCCAAAGTCTTCCAAAGAAACAAAAGTTTTTGCTGCCTCCTCATACCTCCATCATAAAAATCATGAGGTGAAGACATAATGACCACATCATCATAATGCATCCACACTCGTTTCTTCCCAATGATGCAAGTATCCTTCCAAACTCCTTCCTACCTCATACCCTTTGAAAGAGGATATGTCTCAAGATGGCCAAACTCTTTTAAGAGTAGCCAACGCAACCATGCCTCTTGATGCCTAGTGTCATTAATTTGCAAGTAGCTTACCAGCTTCTTTCTCTCCATCCACACCCATTCATCCAGATGTGGGTGCCTCCCATCATGCTCAATCTTGTTACCCTTCCCATGAAGACTACCATCCTCCTAAATCAGTTTTCTGTCTTTGTATTTCATGGGATATTGAAATGAAATCTCCTCAATGACCAAATTGATCCCATAAGGATCCAAATAGGTGGTAGGCGAAAAAATCCCATCATGATGTGTAGGGCTCATCAAGAAGTATCCAACACAAACATGAGAGATGTTATCCATCCTAAGATGTCCTCCATCATCTATCTGTTCCCCTTTTATTATGCATATCGAAAGGTCATTGGAATATTCCAACAAAGGTTGGGCGCCTAACTCATCACTGCTGCTAAATGATAGCGCTATTGATCTCAATGATGGTGCAGCTGCTGCCTCAAAATTAGATCCAATGCTGAACACATAGTTTTGCAATGTATTTTTCAAGACAATACTCATCCCATCCTCCAATAAACTACATTCCAACCTCAAGGGTTGTGTGCAGCTCATCAATGATGCATTAGGATGACTATTTGCCTCCTCTTTGAATGAATCAAGGCTGCTCAGGCAGTGAAATTTTTCTACTCCAAATCAGCAATATATTTTGACCCTTGGTTATGCAAAGGTACACTCCCATCATTCTCCACAGGATGAAGTGAAATAACAGGAAATGGAAATATGTGCATACCTTGTTACAACTTGGGAACATATTGTAATGCTACAAGGGTTCCTTCTTCTCGTGTGATGGCTTCCCCAACTACTGATGATGATGGCTTCTCTTTTATAACTTCATTAGTGCTAGTACAAGTCTCTTCTTCTTCATGTATCTCCAGAATGGTGCATGGGACTCTAGATATCAAGAGATAAAGATCATCTTGCAAAGGTGCAAGTGTTATTCCTCTTGAAACAAGTTCTCTTGTAGTAAAAGGTTGTGAAGGCTTCTTCCCCTTTGATTTCTTCTACTACTGCAAGATCTCCTTTCTTCTTTGAGATGAATAAACTTTGGGAGAGTTATATTCTCCTTGATGGCTCTAGGTTGAGACTTATATTCCGCAAGATATTCACTTAGAATCTCATGATCTAAGTACTCTTCACTTCTACGCCTCTTATGTTTCAAAGAAAAGGCCATATTATGTTTCTTTGGAGCTTTATGCAATACCGAATCTTCTTTTTTCTGAAAGGAAGTACATGGACCTTCCTCATCTTGAAACCCTAACTTGGCTTCACTTCTTCTTTGCTTGACCTCCTTGGTGAGGTCCTTCTTAGATCTGAAAAGTGATGAGATCAAGCTCATTCTCTTCATCATTCTGATCTCTTCTTATTCTTATCTTCTTGATTTCATAATGGTTGGAACTCATAGGCTGAGCCAAGATTATGCTTTGATACCACTGTAATATCCCAAAATAGGGAGAATCTACAATAATGGGAATATTTTAAGATATTTCAAAATTGGAGCTACAACAATCCATGAACATAATAATGAAATAATAGTGATACATCAATACATAGGATGTAAGAAGATATAAATAGCCATATTAATAGATCATAGTAGCTAATGCATACAATACCTTGAGGAAACAATCTCTCAAGCTAGGCAATACAAGCCTCAAGATACATGTACATCGAAAAATGAGAACACTGCTACACAGAAAAAGCCCAAGGCTATGACAGTGAAGTTTTATTAGAGGAACTGCTACTAGGAAGTTTAAATACATAAATATAAAAATATAGGGCCCAAAAAATGCTGGGAGTGAAGATATAGACTTCCAAACTGAATTTCAAGACAATCCAGAAATGATTTCCTGAAATATACAAAATGGAAAAAATGCCAAAGTTGCAGGGCTGAGTAGTAGCGGCAACTCAAGAAATGGATGGAGATTACTGTAGATGATGCATAAGCTGAAAAAACCTCCTCCAATGTATCTTCCAAGTGAAAGGCTGATCCTAACACTGAAGATCTCTCCTTCCGAGCAAACACTGCAACCCTCACTGCAGATGCTCACTGAAAATAAAGCAGTTAAGGAGAGGGATTGCACTGTAGATGATGGATAATGGTTGGCTTGGTGCTAAATATGGTGAATCAGCCTAAATTCTTCCTGACTAATCCTCCAAAGGAAATAAGGCTTCCTCCTCTGAAAAATGAGCTTCGGAAGTGGTGTTGAGTAACCTCCACTACAACACCCTGCAACACAACTCAGCTCTAAATAGAAACTTCGATGTAGTTGAAGGAGGATGATTGGCCTGAAGCTTGAATGTGGATAAATGAAGAGAAAGACTCCTCAAGAGGCCTATCTTGAGTGGAGAATGAATTCCTAAACAGGAGTGCCTTTGTGCTAAGCAGCACAACAACTCTGCTAAACAACAAGAGAATGCACAAAGTCTAAACAGACCATAAAATAAATAATACATAACATGAATAAAAATGGTTGCCTTGCCCTCCTTTTAAACAAATGGAAGCCCTTTCACCATGGGTCCCACTCATTAGGGTTTCCTCCACCAAGGAATTTTCCTCCCATTCATACTGCACTATCTCTCAAAGTGTTCTCCACCTCCTATCCCGGCGCTGTTGACTTGGTCAAACTTGACCTTGTCCACATGCAAATGACCCTGTTCACACATGAGGGTGTGAAATAAAGCTCCTATGATAATCCCTTTTCATACTATGAGGAATTTTATTCATATTTTTAATGTGCATGGGCCTCCTTAGCCATTTATTCCACTCCTAGATGATAAAAACAAAATTCAATATTCCAAATAGCTGTAAGCTAATTTTGGAATATTACAGAGATATCCTAATTTACTGCCAAGTGGATTCAATCAAAGCTTCTATCCATGACTAAAAATGGTGACATAATAGATCACCCTCTTTCTGTTCTTCGGTCACGGAGTCTTAAGTTCATAACACGAATAGGCACATTTGTTTAGTCTATTTACAATTACACTATTTTACAGCATCCCCGTGTAAGTCATTCCAAATAGACATTTTTATAATTAGGGAGCATGGAACCATATGTAGTAGCAAAGGGTTTCAATACAATGCCATTGTTTATGATTCTCCACAATTGGCTGGTTCAGACACCAATTCAGTTCACGTGTTTTAACAACCAATTGGTAAGCAGTGTGTGCTAGATGCTCATTACACATTTTTTATCAAACCATTTACCAGTATCCCATAGGTCTAATGAATTAAACCTGGAGGCTTTGATACCACTTTGTGGTGTACCTAACATCCTATATAGCTCCATCAACAGGATGGGGCACTTAATAATTGAATTTTTTACTTTCAATCCTAAAAAACTATGGACTAAGAAACTATGGTCCTTGCCTCAAAGCCCTAACAAACTAATACACACAGCTAATCTATAATAGTTGCATGAAAACCGCTCTTAAAGTGACTGACTTTAAACTTTTCATCTTTGATATAGTCCATATATTTCACAAGAAACATAAATGTATGCTCATATTTTTCTACAGACATGGATCCCTGCTTTAAGATATGGAATGCATTAACATTAACTAATGCTGAGAGTCATGCATTAACAATCTATAATAGCTTATGATGCTCCCTCTATAGTGATGCACTATCTATCAAATGCTTTTATATCATTAGAGAAGTTGTGCAGACTGAACTACCTTTCTAAACTAGGAGCTTAGTTTTGGATGAATAACTTGTAATGTTGCCATCAATGGCAAGAGGCTTTCACGTTTTTTAATTCATGGAAGGCATATGATGACTTACGTTCGTGTATTTTATTAGAATATGTAGATGAAGGACTGGTAGTTTGTTTTATACCTCTATATCCTGCATACTAGCTTATTGTTGGCACTTTGCAACAATAAGCTTTCTAGGTCTATGAGCATCCTTTGATGTGCTCTCAATCGCTCCTGTATTCTTTACTTTTAGTGTTGAGTATTTCCTCTCTCCTTCTAGGATGTACCATTTCTTAGCCATGACTTTTATTTTTCACTTGTATTTCATTTTCTTTTGTCACTTTAGGAGTTGCCTTGGCACTCACACATCATTATCAACTTGGGACCCCCTTGAAAGGGGCAGGCTGTCATTATCTATGATACAGTATTTTGCCTTAGACGAGGCTGATCGCATGCTTGACATGGGTTTTGAAACGCAAATTCGTAAAATTTTCCAAGACCATGCTCTTCAGTGCTACTTTTCCGAAGGAGATATAGGTAATGTTGAGAATTATTATCCTGTGGTTTGATGAAATCTATTAAACTGGTGTTTTTATTTTTCATGCATATATAGTATATACTATTTCGACATATGGTAATCCACCATTTGCTGTGATAGATATTGAGATATTATAGAGTATGCCCTGGTATTCCAACTCAACCTGTTTGCACTTTGTCAATCCCCCTTCATCAATCCTATGGTTGAATCATCTATTTTATTTATCCTCATATGTGATAAAAAAATCTTACTGGATTTATCTAGGAATTTCTAAACATCACAATCTGTTTTCCTGCAGAGGTTGGCTGTGGATTTTCTTTCAAATTACATATTTCTGGCAGTTGGAAGGGTTGGTTCTAGCACAAATATGATTGTACAAAGAGTGGAGTTTGTTCCTGATGTTGATAAACGTAGCCATTTAATGGATCTTATTCATGCTCAAAAAGCTGCAGGTACTCATGGAAAGGTGAGTGTGGTGAAAATTGTAGCAATTATAGTAATAAAGAGCTTCATTTACATGATTATATTTGCCTTGCTGAAAGTCAGAGCTTGAATTTTAAAATTATTGAAGTTTGATTTTTTTTTCTTTTTTTCTTCTGTGGGAGCAGTTTAGTCTAAAGCAATATTTACTTTAAATTTAAATTCCCCGCAAGTAATAATTGTTACATGCTAGTGTAATTATAGCTAAAGTACTCTATATAAGCACTGCATCAATCTTTGGCCTTAGTCTTTGTGGAGATGAAGAGGGGAGTTGATGCATTGGAATATTGGCTATCGTCAAATGGGTTTCCTGCAACAGGTATTCATGGAGATAAATCTCAACAGGTAGGATGATATTTCATAATTTATGTTTTCAAATTCTGTGATTCATGTTAGCTCCCCATAATTTTCTACATTGATTGAGATACAGATTGACAGGGGTAACATCAAACCAAGATTTAGAATCCAAGGACCTGGCCTTCCTGGATTCAGAGAGGGATCTCTCTAGTAGGTGCAAAGATGTGAAATTGTTTGCTGATTAGGCTTGATTTTAGGCTAGATGTTAAGTGCAGGGTATTTTGATTGTTTTTGGTTGGGTATGATGCTCGGATAGATTAGGTAGAAAACAAGGAATATTTTTAAGTCATTGGGAAATGGAGTCTAACAAGGTCAAGGTAAGTTCATCAATGGTTTTAAGAGTATTTTTAGGGAAATTTTAAGTTAGTTGGTGGATATTTAAGGTTGTGAAGGATCATGAGATGGACATTAAGCTTGGGAACAAAAAGCTAATAAAGGGCAGAACATAATCCTTTATATACTTTTAAACTGAGGGAGTTAAAATATTTATAAGCACAGCGAGAGAATCAAAGGCATAAGAAAAAACTAATTCATTTGATTTCAGACTGAAAGTAGATAATCATCCAAGACAAACATTCAAATGAACTATAGAAAGGCAAGAAACTTATTTAAATTTCATAGATTTCATCGTCAAGAGCATAAAATATTTAAGATGCACAAATAACTATAAAAATAGAAGGAGAGAAAAAACTGAACATCTAAAGTTACAGCTATGAAGGTTCCTTGAAACAATTTTAGCTAAGTAAAGGCAAAGAGCATGATTGAAACAAACTTCTTTGATAAACCTAGGCAAAGATAATTTAAAGAGATGATTCCAAGAACAAAGTATTTAGTGGCAAAAAATATGTAGGGCTAGCCATGAATCATTTTGAAACAAAATAATCTAAACCATTCAATAAATAGACAAGCATAAGAAGTCCTTAGAGAGCAAAAAGATGAATTCTCTAATATATCCTAGTAGAAGAAAACATTAAGGCAGTGAAGGAACAAACAGACCTAAGGTGCCATTAGTAAACATGTCTTAGTTTAAATTCTTTGTCCTACTGTAACATATAAAGATGGAAACATATGATAAACTAGAAAACATGAACAAAAGAAAACTTCACCATCAACCAGGCTTATGGATCCTGCAAACAGTCCTTCTCCATCAACAAACAAATCAGGTCATGCATGAGCTCCAAGACATCAAATTCTCATCAAAAACTCCAAGAGACTATGTATTTCTCCAGAATAAGTCATCAAAATCCAACAAATACATAAGAGCCTCATGCTCTATTTATGGAGAAAATGAGGAGGTGGAAACCCTAAGAGGCTTCCAGAAACCCTAATTTAGCCATAAATGTCATAAATGTGCTTAATGACCATGCAAGGCCCAAGACACATAATAGATAAGATAATAAATGAAAAACATCAAAACATAACTCCCTAATCAAATCAGGAGTGATTTTTCCAAGAAAATATTAAAAAACCAATTTGTCATTAATTAGTGTCTTTTGTTGACTTTTTGGCAAAAGGCTATCTCTGTGCGTAGTGCCCTTTCAGTAGAAAATAGGGTCTGTTGTAGCTGAGTTTTGGACCCCTTCCCAGCATCGAATTTGGCCCCGTGATGGCTAGTTGGAAATTTTGATGAGTCTACATTCCAAAAATACTTGAGTTGTGCTGAATGGATGCCATCTACGTGCTCAAAAATAAAATCTCCCATGACTACCCTATGCGCAGCGCCTGGCCTAAAAAGGAGGCAGAAAGGTCAATTTTGAGGTGTTTTTTGACCTTTTGAGGGGGAAAAAATGCTCCAATTGACCTGAAATTTTGTGGGTAGACTTTTGGTGATGTGAAAAATACAAAAATGTTAACTTCAGCAGCTGAGGATGCCCCAATTTTGTGCGTAGTTCCTAGGGTGTTGCATTCCTAGGGGTCAAAATTTGGAAAAAACAAAAAGTTTCTGGATTTGCCTCAAAATTGGTGTGTAGACCCCTCAAGGGGTTTTAGATACCTGATGAGAAGCATCAGCCAAGATCCCGAGGATGTCATGAAATTTGGTCCTTTTTAGCTCTTCTAGCTCCATGAGGGCTTGCTTTAGTTTGGCATTAGCAAGCATGATCTTCCTTGCATAGTGTTTGACCATTTTATTCTGTAAGGCAAGGCCCCTCTTCACCTCTTTTAAATGTTTATGCTCCTCTTTATAATAGTATATGACCCTTTGTGCCCTCTCAAAGTCGTTTCCCATTCTTGAAGCTGGGCATCCTTTTATAAGAGGAGCAACTTAGTACTCATCCCTTGGTCCTCATTATCACTGTCTAGATCAACAAAAAGAGGCCCTTGAGAAGTCTTCTTGATCCTTTTGCTCCTTCTTTCTTGTACCTTCTGCTCAACATTTTCCATTTTTTCTTTGCCCTTGTCCAATGTTTTGGCAGTTTGAGAAGAGATGGCCCTTTTCCTTTTAGAGGTAGCAAACACATTTCTTCTCCCTTTGTGATATGTGCATGTGAGAGGGGTAAAAATGGAAGTTTCAAAGGCAGTGATATCATGATTTTGACCTTTAATTTGCTTGACATCTCTGCACTTGCCTCACTCTAATTTTCTTTGTCATTCATGGACTGATTTTTTTCAAGGCAGTCATGATAGCTATCATGACTGTCATGACTCTTTCCTTGACTGTCTTGGGCACTTTGATGGCTGTCCTCCTCATCTTGCTGCTCTTCTTCATCATCTGGCTACTCTTCTTCATCATCTGGCCCACTACTTTCATCTCTATTTTCCTCTTCATCATGCTCACTACTTTCATCCCTGTTTTCCTCTTCATCAGCATAATCATTTTTGTGGCTGCCTTCACTAATTTCATTTTTTCCATCACTGCTTTCTTCATGGCTACTTCCCTCTTCTTCATTGTTTTCTTCATTTTCACCATCATCTTTTTCACTGTTTTCCCCTTGTCCATCATTGTCTTTCTCAATTTCCTCCTGACTGTTGCCTTCTATTTTTTATTCACTACGACTATTGTCAGCCCGCTCCCTTGGAAATTTATGGGAAAAAACAAGAGGTGAAATTATTTGTGGAGAAGGCACATGGGGAGCTGATGGATGAGTGGAGGTAGATGGTTGTGAAGTGGAAGGCAAGTTCTGCTGGATGAAGGCCCGAGGTCTGTAAACACATAATGTGAGAGGAAGGTTTCCCAAGATATTCCTTGCTGCTCTAGCTGATATAAGATAATCGTTTTGATCAGGGAGTGGTGAAAGAGGCTTAAAATTTGGTGGTCATAGCTTTTCTTCTTAACAACTGAGGCCATTTTATCAATTCTTCGGAAAAGGTAGTAAGGTAGGTTCATCATTTTGACCTTGGTGAAATGCATCAGCAACCTTATATGATATGAGTAGATCCAGGAGTATCTCCCCTCACATGTGAAGAAATTGATAATTTTCTTGATCAATGCAGCATACCTTTCTAGCAAGTGGGAAAAAGGGAAAACAAACTTACAATTTTGTTGATAGTTGGGTTTCAAATAGGGCCCATAATAACTCAAATCCAACTTCTTTTGTTTGAACCATACCTCACCAATGTCTGGTATACTTGTTTCTTTGGAAATGATTTCATATGAGAGCTCAAATTACACCCCTGCTAGATTGAATTGATGGTTTTGTAAGCTACAGACAAATAATCTAGTCAAGTCTGAATGGATGCTGACTTGCTTGACCCTTTCACAAAATTTGTAGCACCCTACATCCTGAAAGCATGAAAGGATCATAGGAGATGAAGTGATTGGAGTGGTGTCTAGGGGTTCAAATCTTTTTGGTTTCCCTCCATGATGTTTTTTCTTGGTGGGAGTATGACTCTCATCACTACTGGTGTGACTGTCTCCCTCTGACATGATGACTGGTTCAAAAAAAAAAAGTGGGACCTTTGGCCTTTCTTTGAGGTTTTTGGGAAAAATAGGTGGTGTAGGTCAACTCTTTGCAAGATGAAGGCTAAGGTGAAATTTTTTTTTTTAAGGCTTGCTATTGGTGTTGGAGGTTAGCCTATAGTTACCCAGACCTCTTTTTGCACTAAAAAAAAAAATTTCTTGTAAAACCTAACCGAAAAAACTGATTTTCATATAGTCTAGGGTTTGGTCCAAATTTTACTATGGATGTCTTCCTTGTTTTCAGAAAAAGGAAAGCTTGGGAGGAGAAAAAGGTTCCACCAACCTTATGCTTCAATTGCAGGAGATTTTAAGATGAAATTTTGAATTTTTGGACCCCTTTAGAAAAATGTGGAGAAGTCTTCCAGGTGCGTAGCGCTGGGCCAGTCGGGTCGTTGGAGCGCAGTGCCGGGCAAAATGGGCGGTCTTCCGGGTGCCTTTTGGTTTTGCTGAGCCTGTGCATAGCGCCAGCCCAGGTGCGTAGCGATGGGCTCTGAGCACGTAACGTAATGTTAAATAAAATTTCCCACCTCAATCATGTGCGTAGCACCAAAGGCCAAGTGCGTAGTGTCGGCCTCGGTGCGTAGCGCCGAAAAAAATCTCTCAGTTTTGCTTGAAAACCCTGAAAATTCTTCCAACGGATTCTTCACTTTGTAAAATGGCATATTATTCATGGGAAAGGTTTAAGAGACCTTTTATAGTTGTTTTTAAAATTAATTTTAAATGATAAAACCCACTTTTGCAAAGTTAGTGTCCCCTATATTTTTAGTGTGCCTTTTGACTGGTATTTGTTGTGAAACACACTTTTGACACATTTTTTGGCAAAAATGTTTACTTACGTCTCTGTCATATTTTGCAGAACAATATTTTGACAAGGAGGCCTTTGTTGGGGGTCTACTGCTGAGATGTAAATCAGGGTCACACTTGTTTCTTAGGCCATTTTTATAATAACTTATGCCCTACCTTTGATCTTACTTTAAAAACTCTATTTTTTACCCTTTGGTAAGATGATCCCTTTGAAACTAATACTCTTTGTCTTTTCTCCTTTTAGTGCAGGTGAAATAATTCCCATTTTGGCAAAACCCTAGAGAGGTGGCTTCTGTCCTTGTAATCTTTGTGATGGTTTCTTGCTTGTCACCACTGTTTTGTTAACCAACCATAAAAACCCTGATTCTCTTTTAAACACAGGCTTGCTGTCTTTTCTTGTTTGTGGATGTCTACTGGTGATGATTACATCCTATTACCCTACCTCTTCTTATTTATGATGGAAACCTTGATCATTTATTTCAACAACGTGAACAAGGAAAACTGTCCCTTTGCAGTGTTTGTGCTCTAAGCCAAGGAGGCTTTTCTTGAAAGACTGTTGATCAGTCTTGGATCAAATTGTTTGACTTTACTCCTCTTTGAATACAATATCTTCATACAGGAAGGTATAGTTTGTAGGGCACCAAATCCATACTATGACTCAATGAGAGCTTAGGTGACCTAATGGGGGCTTTCTTGGACTTGGACTTTAGACTAAGACTTAGAATTAGGGATCACCAAGTGTAAGATAGGATCTATGATAAGCTTAGTGTAATGAAGATCCGAAATCCAACATACTTGACTATCAAAGGGTCTACAGAGACAATTTGAGACCATAAGTGTTTGGAAGTATCATGGGTGAAACAAAAAAGCTGTTTTATTGGTAGGTTTAGGTGGTAGTGGGGATTTTTAGGCAAAAGAAAAACAAAGGATTTGGGCCAAGGTGACAATTTAGGGTTAAAATAAATGGCTCGAGCCCATGATGGGTCTTCCGGGAGTAGTGGGCCAGTCATGACTAGATAGGATGATAAAATAGTGAAAATTTTATCTTAAGGATAATGAAGGCAGTGAGATTTCTAGAACTCACAATGTTCTATAAATTTTGTTTCTAGAAATCTGGGAATAGTCATTTAGTCATCATCAAGGCAAAAAATTACTGATGACTAACAATTCATACTATATTTAGGAGTTATTATCATGTTATTTTTAATTTAGCTGTGTTATAAATTTTGTTTTATTTTTCTATTCTCCATGAGGTGGCGAGGTTCTTGTTTATTTGGCTTCATGTATAATATAATTACAATTTTTTTCTTTACTTGTAGTGTCTGTAAATTATTACACAACTATATCCAGAATTGGTGTGATTCTTCTGAGGTTTTGAATCTTGGGCACTTTTCCTTGTCCCAATAACTGTTTTCCTCCTATCAATACATAATCTCTAGGCATCCTTTGCTTGTTTTGAAATATTTGTCATGAATAGTTACACTTTTTTTTTTGTTTTTTTCTCTGGTTAACATATTTGAGGGAAATCCTCTGGGCTTTTCCCATCATTTTGAAGATGGTACCCAAGGTAAACCCTAGAAATTTTAGAGCAGAACGCTAGGTCAAAGACATTACAATAATATTCTTTATAGGCTCAATTTGTCACTTACAGAAATAGAAATAGAAATAGACCCTGGATAGGTGGGATAACACTCCATCCCATAACTGCATGTGCTAGACCCAATTTATGGTTACACTTGCCACCTATTTAATGCATTTGCTTACTAATCTAATCAATACCAAAACTGATATCATTGCAGGGATGAAACAAAATTACTTGAAGTGTACTTTTCTCATTACTTTGTTAAGTTTTTATGTATCTTAATATTAAAAATATCTATGGAAAAATAGAAGCCTCAAATCTAGCAAAGATTTCCTGGCTGGATTCTTGTGATTGCAAACCAGAAAAAGTTGAATAGGTAGACTGTGTTGCCTTATTCATAAGAAAATGGAATTTTCTTATTGATATTGTTTTTAGAAACACACCTCGAGATCTATGGCTGAACCATATAACACAGATTTCCTTCGATTTAGGTGTCAGGCCTGAGGGGTAACTCTTCCACCAAAATCACCTATCACCTGGGTCTTGTACCTAGCCTCATCTGTTTTTGATATGTGCCATTAAGGTGGAAGGGAACTAGCAAGGTTGGAAATGGAAATATTTCATAAACAATTCTTTGCAATTGTTTTTGTTTATTAGAAGAATTCAGTTAGTTGTCTTGTTTATTAGAAGAATTCAGTTAGTTGTCTTGTTTATTAAAAGAATTCAATTAGTTAACTGTGTTTCCAAGGTGACACTTTTTTGGATTATGTAGAAGTCTAACATGAACAATAACCTTGGTTGTCTTGTTTATTAGAAGATTTTAGTGGTATTTAGTAGTAGGATGCATTTAACAGAAGTCTTCTCATTGTGTCTTTGCTTATTGAGTAAACGTTGAAGCATATATTGACAGACAGAAGTATGATGGGAAAATTTGACTTAATTGTTATAAACAACAGCAGGAGTCTGTAGGTTTTCCTAGTTCCATTCCATCAATGGTTGGTTATGTGGCTTTTGACAAATAAAGCAGGGGTGAAACTTCAAAGAAAACAAAGACCGGCAAGGTGATTATAGTTAAATTAATTCAATTGTATGCTATGGCATTGATTCATTTGGCAAAGATATCAATTAGCTAATTACAAACTCCAAATAGTTATATAGTCATCACAGAGTACATATTTTCGTCTAATTTTTTATTAATTCATAGTTGAATTGGTAGTGTGCTTTAATAGAGGATGTTTTCAAATTTACCTAAACTAACATTGAGTGCAAACTTGTATTTTTTTATTTGGACATCACTTCTATAATGCTTGTTAAAATCATGCAGTGATAAGTGGTTTTTTCATGCAATGTCTATTGTTTTCTTGGGTTACCCATGAATTATTTTATAGCCCTGGCTACCCTAGAGGAAGCCTTGTGAGACCACCCATGGAGATTTCTGCATCTGATACCAGTTGCTAGATATTGTAATTGATGTTTTCGTCAGGCCGAATGATTTCTACTATGCAAAAATACTTTATGATTGTTGCCTGCACATTCATCTTTCTTCCATTTATAGTCTGTCCTCATGGTGTCCATATAGGTATTTGATAACGATGTTGTTTGATGTCTCTCACTATGGGGTTGCTAAGTGTTTTTGTGGGATTCAATAATATTGTACAAGCATATGGGATTTGGTAAATTTGTTAAATATATGGTCTTGTATATCCATCTATGATGTTGATATTCAGCTATATATTAACTATTATACCTAGCCCCTATGCCTTCTTTTTTATTTATTCCAACATTATTTGATCAGAGGTTCAAAACCAGAGTGGGTTAGAGTTTGTGCATGTTGAGTTATTATGTTGTGATGTGGCTTAAGAGGTGGGCATCCCCCTGGCTTGGGACCCCCATAGGGATTGTCTCCAGATGTCACGGTCCATGGCCCTGTGCCAAGTCAAAAGTTCCTGATACTATTGGCTTGTAGGCTCTTGGTACCAGCTTCGCCCAATTTTTGGGTTTGAAAAAAAAATTACTTGATCATCCCCAATAATGCATTTCTTGTGTGTCTGTTAGTCAAAATTTATGCTTTTTGCTGTAGCCTTGATTACTTCTGCAGGTGCTAATCACTAAGAGTATCTTTTTTTAGCCCGATTGACCAACCTTTTTGGGCATATAGTTATTGTATCTTTCTGGGTCTCAAGCTATTATGTGGGCTGTAATGAAAAAAGTTTATATACTCGGAGGATCATGAGGACTAATGAGGGTGTTTATAAACATAATCAAGTGGTCTTCGCAGTGATGTCTAGAACCCTTGCTGCATTTTTTTAGGGGTGATGACATCTGGATGTTTTTATCAGTTCATTAATCACGCTTTTTTTGAACTCCATCTTTTCTATATTCATAGTTTTTTCTATTGCCCTCATGAAATCCATTGCTAAGAGTGTTTCAGTCTATCCTACAGTAATGTTATGATATGTTTAGGTGTGCAATAGATTGTCTCCAACTTTCCATCATAGACATCATGTTGCAGTCTCTTATTGTTTTCCTTCAAAACTCAATTTCTTGAAAATCTGTCTTCTTGCAACAAAATGTCTTCTTCTCATAGTTTTCTTCTACTTGAACTTGATTCTCTAGACAAGCCTCCAAAATATTTGATCACAAGCTCTAAGGCTCAAGGTTAGAGATAGCTCTGATACCATGTATAAATCTATAATCTTAGTTCCAACCTATGTAGCTATGTGGAAAACTTAATTCCAATGAGTTGGTAAGGTATCTATCAATCATTTACTCAAAAATAGGTTCCTGGAGATGAAGAGGATAGTGAAATGTATCATAGTTTCAAGTACTCTTGGCTCCACAAATTATTATAACACCGTGTCCTTCTACCATGTGTTGAAACTATTGAATGGATAATCAAGTGCATAGAAACTTATATAATATATAATTGTTTGGTACATCCATGGTTTTTATGTATCAACATACATATATCCTTGCATCACCAAATATTACAAGCTTCCAAGCTACCAGGTGTCCCTTATAGCTAAGTGATTTTGTGATTTTCCTCTAGCTATCAAGAATATCCTTAAGACTTGGTGGAAATATTCCAATAATTTTTGATATTGATCCAATGGGATATATCAGGCCAAGTTATTAAGAAAGGCATATAAGATGGTAGAAAAAATGTGTTGTATATTCTATGGTAGGAACGATGCAAAAATGTTCAAGAATTGGGTACCAATGATGTGCAGCTCTACTCAAGATGGGAGTATATTTAATTTTCTATAGATTCTAGTAGCCTCCATTACAAGAAATGTAAAATGAACCCAAAATCCACCAGAGGGATAGCAACCTAAATTTTACATGGCATCATATATATTGGATGCCATGTGCCAGGTGTCAGTTTGAGTCCTGTTAAGGTGGTTTTCTAGAGTGTATTAACACTTCAATGATATTTAGGAGTGATAAAAGTTAGTATCCTAGATGCTCTACTAGAAACATGTGACCAATTTACTATTTAGATGTGGTTAGGTGTTAGGTGGTTATACCACCTTAACCATTCAGGGATGCTTATATAAATAGGTAATAAGATACAAAGCAAGGACGTATAGGATATGTATAGCTGCTACAACATTACATATAATCAATTATTAATTTTCTCTCTCCACCATCTCTATCTCTAAATTCTTTCACAAGAGATAATAGCGACTTGTAAGCACATAATATGAAAAATGATGAGTTTGGACTCATAATACCTACTACATTTGAACTACAAGTATTTAGTCCTCTTTTAACAATATTGTTCCCTAAATTAGGATCAATTGGTGACAATATTTCCAGCAAGTTTTTATCTCAAAACATAAGCACAATGTTTTAGAAGATCTAAAATAAACACTCTCAGTTTACCCATATAGTTTCTTTTTCTAAGACTAGAAAAAGGAGCTGGTATGTCATAAATGATAATATTGAATACGTTGGGACCAAAAAAAAGTAAATGTTTTGAGTAGCTGCTAATAGGCATCAAGAAAAGGGTACAGAAGTTTGAATGCTCAGTTTGAAATATTTCCATGGAGAATCCAACTGAATCCTGCCTTTACCGTAAGGTGATAGCAATCACATAAGGTTGGAAGATTGTCAAGATGGATTTGGTGGAATTATACTTGAAAAATGAGGAAGATCCATATTTGGAGATGAATATAAGCCAAGATACAATGCATAACCAGGTTAACATCCTAGAGAACTAGCAAGCATTACAGCTGTCTGAGTGCCTTTGGGGATAGTGCTAGACCGCTATGTGATCTTTAAATTTGGTATTACTTATCTGTAGAACTATCGAGTTGTAAAATTTAAACTTTTGCATTTGTTAGGGGTGGGGGCGGGATATGATTTATTATTTGTGTTAGGAGGGTTTACTGGAGTGTATTAACACTTCAAAAATATTTATAAGTGATAAAAGTTAGTATCCTAGTTACTATATTAGTTCCATGTGACCAACATACCATTTAGATATCGTTAGGCCACATGTGTTAGGTGGTTATAACACCTTAACCATTCACGGATGCTATATATAGGTAATTAGACACAAATTAAGGGCGTGCAGGAGATGTATAGGTGCCGTGGTATTAACAATATAATCAATTATTGATATTATCTCTCCACCATCTCTATATCTAAATTCTTGCACAAGAGATATTAACACCTTGTAAGCACACAATATGGAAATGATGGGTTTGGACTCATAATACCTACTCCATTCGAACTACAAGTATTTAGTCCTGTTTTAACAATATTGTTCCCCAAATCAGGATTACTTGGTCACAATATTTAAAACAAAGATTTAATCTCAAAACATAAGCACAATGTTTTAGAAGATCTGCAAGAAACACTCTTAGTTTACCCCCATAGTTCCTTCTTATCTAAAGTAAGACAGAAAAAGAGGAGGTGGTATGTCATAATACTGATATATTGGAACCAAAAATAGAGTAAATGTTTTGAGTAGCTGCTAAAAGGCATCAAACAAAGGGTACAAAAGCTGGAATGCTCAGTTTGAAATATTTTCATGGAGAATCCAATTGAATCCTACTTTTGTCATAAGGTGATATCAATCACATAAAGCTGGAAGATTGTCAAGATGGATTTGGTGGAAATAATTTTTTTTTTTAAATATTTTTTATTGCCGTCGGTATTCCAACGGCTAGGTTTTTAAAAAAATATTTTTTTGCTGTCGCTATACTGAAACTTTTTTTTTTTTTAAATATTTCTTGCTGTCGGTATTCTGATGGCTAGGTTTTTAAAAAAATAATTTTTTGTGTCGCATAGTGACACTTAGTTTTTTTTTTTAATTTCTTGCCGTCGGTAATGCGAAGTTTCGAAAAATATTTTTCTGCCATCGCTATAGCGACACTTAGTATTTTTTTTTTTAATTTCTTGCCATTGGTAATGCGATGTTTCGACCCATCGCTATAGCGACACTTTTTTTTTTTTAATTTAATTTTATCGGAAGAGCGATGTCGGTGTTTCATCGGAAGAGTGACGTCGGTGTTTCGTCGAAGAGCGACATTTAGAAACGTCGGAAGTGCGAAGAATCGTGAACGATATGAAATGTCAGAATTGTGACAACTCCATAAAAACGTAGGAAAAACCGTCGCAAGACCGACGTTTAAGTAAAGTGTCGGAAGTCCAACGTGAGGAGAAACCACATATTGGTGCACCGAAAAACGTCACTCTTGGGCTGCCTATGTGTCGCAAGAGCGACATTTTGGCCATTGAAATTTAGGGAAAATGTGCTAGTGCTATAAACAAAATTGACCTTGACAACTCACAAATATCTCCCACATTAGTTTTATAAAGCACATTGATGGTTCATCCCATGTCACAATCAAATTTGCATACAATAAGCATAAAATCATTCGCATACAATTTCCCTTGAAACTACGCAACAAAACATGATGTCATATATAAAGCCCACTATTACTTCCCACTTGATTTATGTCTTCTCAATCCAAGTTTTCCCTTTTTCATTCCAAAAGACACCCTTCTAATCAAAATATTTAAGATCTACCTACAATTTTTACTAAATGTTTACTCTTTAGGAAAAATCACAATTTGAGGTTCAAGGCATAATTTGTTTTTTTTAATTAACAAGCTAAGGGTTCATACAATCCTCATTGACCCATTTTTATATTATATAACATTCCTTGAATTCCCATAATATTCATTATTATTCACTTCTCTTAGTTGAGAATCAATTATGAATGACTTAGTTAGAAGATATTCACTCCAAAAACAATTAAATATATCTTTTCGAAAGTGGCTTGTAATCAAGAACAACTTTCGTAATTATACAAATACAATATCTATATTATTTAATCTATCTTGATAATTGTAAGTCAACATGTTTTCCCACTATAAAATGACTCATGATTTTAATTCAATAATTAAGCAATTTATTTGTTTTCATGTCTTATTCCTTACAATGAATACATACACAAAAACAAAACAAGCTATGAAAACCATAGATTTCTCAAACTATGAATAATATTGTTGATTTTAAATAAGATTTATACTATCATAAAGGAATTATTATCCTAAATATAAGTTTTTTTTTTTTTTTTTCTACCTCCTAAAAGATTATAACCTTTTACAGGATTACTAACTACTCATACAACTATATATCCAAGCACAAAATTCCTAAATCCATCAATCTCTTCCATTCCACATATAATACAATCATCTTAGGCTTCTAAATCATTAAGAATTCACATTCATCAAAATGTGATCTCACTCTCCTTCAATTTCTCCCTCCAAATATATCACAAGCACATATCATTGTAAAACGAGAAGTCAACTAAGCTTTTCATTTATCACATACCTCTTTATTTAAGTTCAATTAAAACAAATCTCTCACCACATAAAATGTTTATCTTCTAAACATGTTATTCTCTTAACAATTTACAAGTTAATCAAATTCCAAGAAAGCAATTCATCAAGTTCATAAACAATATGAATTTTTGACTCAATTTCCTAACTAACAATAGTTTAGATCAGTTCATAAGTTCAATTCTCATAATTTCTTTAATTAATTTGGTTAAGTAGAATTCAAACAATATTCAATTGAAAAAATAATTAAAGAGACTATTATGGCTTTCCTATACCTAGTTTGTCTTAAGCTAGTAGAAAATATATTTCATCAAATTATCACAATAATCTATTTCTACATTTCAAGCATTTGAAAATAATTTTAATTCTACCTAAATGCAACACATTCAAAATAATTACAATACTAGAGGATAGATACTTATTTCACACTTAAATCCATATATCAGAATCAATTATTCCAGTAATTCTAAAACACCTAATGGTTTTTAGTATACCAATATGAGTATCTTCATTTGTAATAAAATTAAAATAATGGATTTAAATCTCAAGAAAATTCATGTTATGAATTTCTATCCATTTAACTTTAATTATACATAATCTATCCTCCTTAATCATGTCTATGAGATTCCATCAAAATGTTTTTGTTCATTCTAACGAGAAGAATTACTTACCTCATAGACACATGTTAGTATGGATTCCACACCCATACCTTACCTCATTACTTAGTTCATAGATATATGTTAGTATGGATTACACACCCATACATTTTCTCATATATATATATATGCTAATATGGATTCCACACCCATACATTTTCTCATATATATATCCTAGTGTGGCTTATACACCCATACATAACTTAAGGAAAACATAACCTTCAAGTGTTCCTTAAAATGGCTTCCACAACCCTTCATGCACTAGTCATTTAAGCCTCTTGTTTATTAGGAAGGTCATACCTCAACCTAGTATTTGAATAATTTAAAGTTATTTGATGCATAATTTCAACCCAAACTACACAAAATCATGTCAAAGAAATCACAAGAATTCAATTATTACTCATTAAGAATGTATTCCCAAATAATATTTTAACACATCAAATTAATGCACATACATTACTCTTGAATCTACATTCACAGCTAAAAGTGACATCCTTCAAGGTAGCTTCTATTAATTTTCCATTAGTTTAGGTAAGAAAAGATTCAAAATTAACATGAAAAACTAAATCATCATGTTAATTGAATCTTGGACTTATATTTGTTACACATTCCCAAAGCATACACACCAAGGTCATCATACTATAGTTTATATTAGGCCAATATTTTTTTTCGTAGATACAATTTTAGCTAGTAAAGATGGCTAGTAGGCCCATATCACATTGATAATGATGCATTAAACATATAAGAAGCCATGAATATACTCCACATATCTCACTCACCCATTGAAAATCAAGCCATTCACATGCATGGGTTTAACCCCAACTTCTCATGCACATCCTTTCCCAACATGTCTTTAAGTCATTTATCAAATTTTTTGTCTTAAAAAAAATATAAAGGAATATAAGAAGACATTCCATTTCTTTCATGAGTTTCTAAATGACATAATATTAATAGTATTGTTTATGCAACCAATATGCTTCCAAGTCAACATACATAATAATTCAACATGCATGCAAAATCAGCATTCATGCATCAACCTACAAGAAAGCATGTTAGCCCAATAGGCCCTAGTGTTTTAACTTGGCTCCGATACCATACGTAAGGTCCCACCTTACCAACCATCAGTATTATAGAGAAATATTGAACACTAAACTCAAAAAGCGATGTCTTTTTTTTTCAAATCCCAAGACAAGCCCAATTTAGCCAATGTCTCACTCAAATCCCAAAGCCAAACTACCAAATGGCAACCATCACTTGATCCTCTACCTCAAAATTCATTTTTACAAGAAAGAGTATTTAGTGGAATGAATAAATATCAAACTTTACGAGCCAAAATTTCCAACATGCTAATTGTTACTTATTTAGTGACTAATTTGATTTGATTTCAAACAATATGCTTATGAATTCTTTACTTAAAAGGAGAATTCAAATTCTATAGGAGTGGTATCGAATATTTGTAATTTTAGATGTAAGCCAACACTTCAACAATTCACTTACCCAAATTTGACTTTATCAACATGAATTTTAACTCAATGGGATTATCACTCATATTCATTGAGACATTCCAAAAACATCTTGGTTACAAATCCTAATTTCACTCAGGATTTTTTTTTTTAATAGACAATATATAAATGTAAATGGATATAGCCATTGAATCATTATGACAAACATTTTGCAAGCATACAATATATAACCATTTAGACATTTTTTCAAAAACTCGACGACCATAATCTCTTAAGACAATTTTGAAAACCATTAGCAACATGAATATATGATTCTTACTAAACCTATTTGAATCATAAAATTCATAAATTAAATCTTCAAATATTGGTATCCTAAAAAAGAACTAAATCTTCTCAATCATTAACCAAATACTCGAGAACATACACCTATAGTTGGAAACAATAATTTGAAAAAACGCCCATGTTTATGATCTGGGTACTAAAAAGTACTTTTTTGGAATCAAATGGGAGGTTACAGGTCCATTGGTCACGAATAACCTCTGATGTTGGGCTGAAGAATTACGAAACCACACATGGATGAAATTTTGTTAAACTAACAAATATTCAGACTCTTGGAATCTCAATTACATGTTTTTTCAAATAGATGGCATGCAAGCTTAAATATACAACCATGCATAACAAATATAAATATAGAATTAATCTGTAACTACTTATATATTTTTTAAATTCTTTTCCAAACCATTTCATTATTGTAAGTGAGTTGAAGGGTTTTGAGATTCATCAAGCATTATTTTCACTCAATCATTCCTACAAACACATGGAAAGCATCCTGAGCTATTGTAATATATATAAAGGGATACTCCAAAGTAAGAGTTAACCAGTAATGATTATTTTAATTAATTATGTATGTCACTTTTAATCTACATTTGCAACTATTGCATGCACCTAATGACTGAAATTACCCCAATTATTTTCTTTGAAACTCTTGGTTGCCATTATTTCTGCATTTTTATCTTAAGGGTTGATCCATTGATTCCTCTAGGTATACTTTTGATACGTGTATATTTCCTTACTTCTCATGTAGGTTGCAAGTTAGCACTTATTCATGCATAATCATTTGCATGTATAGTAAAAATAATGACATTTCCCATTCACGGATTTTGTCAAACATTTTTCAACATAATATGAAACCATTTCCAAAACATGTCTCTAATTACTTGAAAAAAAACCATTGAGACTTTAAACAAATATTTAAAGTTCTTAAAATATATTAGTTTCATTAGTATATATCACTAGGAAAATCCAAGATTAAAAAAAAAACAACAAAACAAAACAATAGACGGTTCATACAGGCATCAATAAAACTGCAAAACAAAGCAGATTTGGGAATCATAGTCTAAAAACTTGAATTTTGAAATCAAATTTGGGGTGACATGGTCTAATGGTATGGACACCCCTTGAAGTTAAGATGAATTGCAATAGACATGCCTACAAATTTGATTGTTCAAAACAACAACAACAAAAAATCCTACAATCTCATTTATTTCTTTTGACAAATACATAATGTGCAAACTTATCTACAGCTGTACAAGGGGAAGGGAAAAAAAATCAAGCGATTAAAATGTTTTCATATAACTCATGGAAGCCTAAATGTTTCATCCATTAGGACCTATTGTCAATTGATTCAACATTGTACAAAAAAAAAACTTCTATACCTATTACAAAATTTCTTCAACATTTGGTGTGCAACACTTCATATACATGTAAGTTTCAACCAACAAAAAATTAAGAAAAAAAACCATGAAATGAAATACAAAAAGACACAATATAATTCAATCAACATACTTGACAATGAATTTATACAACTCCAAAACAATGGATGTATGCTCTAGCTCCAATGAGAGTATGCTCCAACACTGATATCCTTACCAACTCATTGTGAACCACCCGGTTTTCCACCCAACCATATCAAGGGAGAACTTCTCCCCTTGGAACCCACGAGTTGTAAGAGCTCACAAGCAGTACCAAAATATAGTAGTTGAGATATATATACAAGGAAAATTGAGGAAGACAAGTTTCACTTCCTCTCAATACCACTCATGGTGAACTCTATTGGGTCATGCTACTTAGAAATTTATATTATCATTTGGCTACCCTCCAAGTTTCTCCCTCTCACAATATCTTTTAAATCTCTCCAACTCTTGGTATCACGATACATGCCCCTCAAGTGAGAATACATCAGACACATATATAGGAGGAGCAAAAAATTCTTGTCATAAAGGAGGAGTAATATGCATGTCTTGTATTCCATTTAGAGGATTGTAACTCATTCCATTAAGGAGAGGTATGCATGCCTTAGTTAAGTAGAGTGTAACATATGCATTAAAAAGAGTGTAAAATGAATCTTTTATGACATGTCTTTAATGAGTGTAAGAGGAATATGTCATTCTTTGATGAGTGCATAAAAGAGAATATATTGTATTATTAAGAGAGAGAGAGAGAGAGAGAGAGAGAGAGAGAGAGAGAGAGAGAGAGAGTGTTACATAGTGCCATGATAATCATCAAGGAGAGAGGTGTCAAGTGATTGAGAAGATATAATTCCCTTTTAATAATAATATCATAGTCTCATAAAATATAATAATAATATTAATAATATTGAGGATTAAGTCAAGATTGAACTCTTAGGATTGATCAATGATAAGTTAAGTGATTTTCCTTCAAGTATACTTGATTACCCATTGATTGTAGGTGATTTACTATTTTTGGAAAGTCATACATGAGATTATAGACATGAATTTATTTCTATTTTTATAAAGTCACTCCAAAATTGTGAGGAATGAGATTTTATTAAATAAATTCATCCCTAAACCACCCATGAGTGGTATTTTTCTTCTTAAGAATAGGGATTCTACACCCATATTGCATGAATCTTCGTGACTTAGTAGATTGAGGATTGTGCACCCTGATCTGCCCTAAACATCCAAGATTCCACACCTTGATATTTTTAAATATTCAAGACTCCGTGTCATAAAAATTTCATTATAGATCCAAAAATCCACGTCCTATATTTCATGGATTTAGAACTCTATGCCCTAACCCTATTATTATATATTCAAAACTCCATGTCTTTATATTTCATGGATTTAGGTCTCCATGCCCTAATTTACATGGCTTCCCATATACTCTCCTTTGAAACTCCACACTTCACCTTAAGGTATTGATTGTGAGCTCATACCCATCTCATGGTTCGTTGGTAAGGTCTTCTTCCAAGACCTGTACAGATCACAATCCCATAGATCAAAGGAATCAAATGAATTTCATAATTAATATATTCACATTTTACCGAGGATTGTGCATGAATTCCATAGTGATTTTGGTTTTGGATAAATGGCTTCTGCATCCATTTATAACTTGAGCATCCTCGTTTGAAAATAACCATGTCCCCTGCCACATACTGCTTAGTACATTATTATGCATATATAATCATACAAATCATGTATCATCCATAAATCATAATTAAACATATGTTCCACATAACCATGATCATCCATGGATCTATGTGTCTCAATCCTAGATCACCATCCATGTCATACACCTATGTCCAAACTAGGATACCAAAAGAGTAAACATTGATAATGATGCTCTTAACCAAAATCAAATATTATACACACAACCATAGATATTATCATAAGCACATAACAACCAGGTGACCCAAACTAGGTCTATAGCATATAATCATGTACATAAGTCTATCATGCATAATTTTATATCATTACATCAAAATCACCCTCTATAAGTGTCACAAAACAAACCTTGCCAAGGTGGGACACTACAGATACCATGTAGAAATTAATGTGTAGATTTAAACTGCTCATGAAATTTACTCTATCACAAGACTAGAAGCTACTCTATTGATCCGTGGAAGCAAATTCATGATCAAAAACACAAATCATTAGCATGCTAGAAGAAACATAACACATGCACATATATTTATCTAGGGGAAATCAACTACTCAATACCTCTTACTATTTTTATTACATTAATAAAAGAATATGGATGAATAAAATATGCTTGCTCAAGCTTGAACAAAAATTCCAACTCTATCTTCTATCCTCTACCTGATTGACTGAACATGGCCAATACTTAACCATTTTCAAGTCCTCCAAGCTCCTAATTCCTTGTGTTGTTCCTCCAAGAAATTAGCCCCTATTAATTAGGGAATTCCCTCATCTAGATTGCACAATCATTTTTTATCTGAATGGGGTATGTTAGTATTGTTGTGCTAATTATTGTTTCAGATTTTGAAAATAGTGTTTTACATGTGCTTAAGGGTTCAAGTTCTCTTGCCAGTTATTGAGTCTCATTTGTTCTTTTCATGTTAATTTTATGAACAATTTAACATAAAATAAAGACTAAAAAGGAACAAATAAAAGTACAGTACATCACCATACAACACATCAACACAGGGATTTGATGAAGGAGTTCACCCCTCCTAGGCTACATCTCCTTGGTCTAGCTTCCATGGCTTGGGCCTTTATATCATGCTCAAATTTTCAAAATGATGTGTTTACAATGATTTTCCACTCTTGAAACTTGTAACAATGCGTTAAGAATGCTAAAAAATGGCACCTTAGGCTCTCTCAGCTCTTGATTTGGTCGAAAACTGTCTGATTTGTGACCTTTTTCAGTTTGTTCCACAATTTCCTGCCTAAATTTAGCTAAATGCCATTAATTTTAGATAGTTGGAGCAAAAATAGTGATTCCTCCGAAATTATCGGACAACCTAGTTAATCATAATTAACTTAATAAAACAACATTAGGCTAATTAAATGTGATTAGTGCTAAATCCATTCTTTGTGGAAAATTTGGTTTAAGGCTTAATAAACAAGGATTAATGTTAATTAAGTGTGCATTTAGTCTAAGCGCTCGGTGCTCCATCGTGGTCTCCAGGCTGTGGTCATATGCATTGGGGGTTGACCCCCACTTCCCCCAATGGCATACATGTTTAAATTTAAATATATATATATGAAGAATATTATGGTTAAGACTCAAGTGATAACGAAGATGGTGGCACGTGTTATTGGTAGGGTGGAGGTCTTGTGTTCAAGCACTGTGTAGAAATTATACAACAAGCATGTATATCTTGGATTCACCGATATAACAATGTGATAAAGTTAAATACTGAATCGCTTCTACAAATATTTTGCGGAATTAAAAACACAATCACTAATCACATGAACATGAAGAAAGATCAATCACACACAACACAGATAATTTCCCGGGGAAAGCTTATAGCTAGAACCCCCACTATCTTCTGTTGTATTTTATATCATGGATCATGAAACAATTACATACAAAACTCTTCTCACAAGAGCCCTCAGTACATCAACTAATTGTCTCACATTGTCATACAAAAATTGGCAAATTCCTTAGCCAATTTACTGCCACCAGACAACCTGCCTTCACTTCGCAATCCCTGCTGAATGCAATCCTTGAATTTATGCAATCGTACCTTTCTTGTTTGCGCAAGCATCATGGGCACATCCAATGAGTGTTTTCTTGCATGTGTGCAAGTTTATAATGCCACAACTGATATTCAACTTCTCTTTCACCTAGAACTCAACTGGGTCTCCACTAGATTCTGACATCCATGCAACTAATAATAGTAAATCCTCATTTTCATGTGAGATCACTGATTGTGAATTAATTAATATTTAATTCACTAGATCTCTCACTAGTGTATCTTCAGTTACAACTAGCACAATTGAGTTTAACTCACTTAACTGAGTTAAACTATTTACAACTTGCACCAACTCATGCACCACTGCACTTGGAACTCTGTTATAACTAGAATTACTCTGCATGTCCCACCAACCAAGCTCTAACTCAAAATTCACTAGCTAACTGAATTTTCCACTTCAGTTAACTATTTAAAGTCTACATTGATAATAGATTAGAGTTTAATGTCCATTAAATTAAGGGATAATAAAAATAGACATGCACCTAAAAATAGCCCTGTGGGCCCCACCCTAGTGTAGGTGCTTAATGCACTAGTGTGGGTGTTTAATATTCTTGTTGAATCTCAACACTCCCTGTCAACAAGAAAGGGATTATCCTTCACCCCAATCATGTCTCTATGGTATTCAAATTTTCTACTGGTGAGCGCCTTCATCAGAATATTTGCATCTTGATCTTCCGTGGGAATGTACTAAAGCAACATGATCCTCCTCTGCACACAATATCTAAGATGATGGTACCAGATATCTATATGCTTGGACCTATCATGAAACATAGGATAAATTGAGAGTTTAAAGCAACTTCGATTATCACAATGATTCACTGTTGGATCCATCTGAGAACCAAACAAACCAACCAAGATATTTCTCATCCAGATAGCCTCACATGCAACTTGAATTTCTGCCATGTATTCCACTTTCGCTGAACTGAGTGCCACGAATCATTGTTTCCTATTGTACCAGGAACTGTTGTTGATCTAATTCCAAAGATCCCCCCATGATGTGATCTTTCTGTCTGATGGACTTCCAGCCCAATCTGCATCCGTGAAGCCATGAAACTTCACTCCATCCATTCTTCTGCACCATAGACCATAATATGATGTGCCCCTTAGGTATCTCGGGACATGCTTCCCCACCTTCCAAAAGAGCTTGGTAGGCTTAACCATAGCTTGACTCACCTGGTTAACTGTGTATAAAATGTTCGATCTCGTGTTCACTAGATACATTAGCGAACCCACTGATTGTCGATAGATAGTAGCATCCACTACCTCTCTAGAAGTAGCATCCTCTTTCCTCTAGTTTTCTGGAAGAGGAGTATCCATGGGTTTGCAACTCTCCATGTTAAACTTACCCAGTATCTCCTTTACATACTTTCCTTGAGACACAAAAATTTCACCATCCCGTTGCCATATTCCCAATCCAAGGAAATAATGAAGGAGGCCCATTTCCTTCATTTCAAACTCCCTTGCAAGATCATCCTTGCATGAGTGTATTAGCTGCTCATCACCAGTCAAAATTAGATCCATAAAGAACAATGATCAATAGCTTACCCTCAACCACAATATGGTACAGGTTTTCATCTTCTTCACTTTTGGTGAAGCCTAGTCTGGTGAAATAGTTGTATATCCAAGTGTACCAAGCACGAGGTGCTTGCTTTAGCCCACACAATGATATTTTGAGTCTGCACACATGCGACTCTCTGTTGAAGATATCAAAATCTTCAGGTTACTCTATTTACACCTCCTCCTCAATGATCCCATTAAGAAACACAGTTTTCACATCCATCTCATGAATGCACCAACGCATCTGCAATGAGAGTGCAAGGATGGATCTTATGGAAGAGTACCTTGCGATAGGCACAAAAATCTCATCATAATATATCCCCTTGATCTGTGAGAAGCCCTGAGCCACAAATCTGGCCTTGTATTTCTCCACACTCTTATCAACAAATTTCTTTACCTTTTAGATCCATCTCGAACCTACCACTGATTTGTCAACCGGACTTGGAACAATTTCCCATGCACTGTCTTTGACAATGGAGTCATACTCCTCCACCATTGCATCATCCCAAGTAGGATGCTACACTAATTCTTGAAAGGAAGATGGTTAAGTCACAATAAAGTTTCTCATAAGAGCCATGTATCTAGTAAATCAGTTAGGTGATTATCTTTGTCTGCGCTATGAAGTAGGGGCTCCTACATTCTATGCAGCATCAAGTCTTAGCCTATTAGCTTTCGTGGTGCGCCTTCTACCATTTATGATGGATGGCTCTACATGAGTTATTTCCTCCACTCCATGAACCTCCTCATGTGGCTGATCCACATCTTGAGACTTATCTTTGGGAACTAGCAGTTCCTCCTCTGCATGCAAGTCCATCTCCCTCTCAAGGGACAAGCGCATGGCTTTCCCCTCATCAAATTTTATATCCCGTGGTAAAAAATTAATTCGACTATTTGGAAAATACACACGATAATTATGGGGTGTTTCTGTGTACCCCACAAAAATCCCAACTTCAACAGTCGGTTCTAGCTTCTTCCTGGTGTCCTTGGTCACTTGCACATAAACAGATGAGCCAAAAATCTTAAAGTGTGAAACATCAGGTTTCTTACTAGTGAAAGCCTCTTCAGGTGTATTCATGCCAAGTACTCTATGAGGAAAAATGTTTTTCACATAAACCATAGTGTTGCATGATTCCTCCCACAAATGCATTGGTAGGCCTTGATCATGCAATATTGCTCGTGCTACACCCACGATCATTCTGTTCTTCCTCTCCGCAACCCCATTTTGCTGTGGGTTATGAGGCACTACGAGTTGTCTTTGAATTCCTTATTTTCTGTATAAGTTGTTGAATTCTTTAGAGATGTATTCTCCACCACTATCGCTCCTAAGAGCCTTCACTTGCTTCCCCGACTCTTTCTCCACCAATGCATTAAACTCATAGAACTTAGATAATTTTTTATCTTTCTTATATATGAATAAGATCCAACTTTTACGATAAAATTCATCAACAAATATTACTAGTACTTATGTTTTGTTGTTGAAACAACCGAGAATGGTCCACACACATCTGTGTGAACTCTCTCAAGGATCCCTGACGCACGGTTCTCCTTCTCATGAAAGGTGGACTTTACATACTTCCCCATGGTGCAACCTTTGCACTGATCTAACTAAGCAAGTGTTCCCATTGAAAGTCCAATATAAATTTGTTGCATGACTTTCAAGACTCCATGATGAAGATGGCCCAGTTGCCTGTGCCATAATTCACCCTCATCCCGACTCACCACTTTCTCCACCTTTCCCATCATGGCAGCACACCCATCTACCTCTAGCTTGTAGATATTCTTAACTCGAATCCCTATCCTCTTGGATTGACCCATTTTTTTATGTCACAAAAAATCTTTTCCATCACTAGAAACAATGTCATAGCCTATGTACATGCATCAGACCTGGCCTATGTACATGCATCACATATTTTAATTTAAATGGTTTACCTAAATCCGTCTAAAAGGTAATGGTACCAATCCCAATAGCAGTGTACCATCCATCGTCACCCATCTCAATATGCATCTGGAGATATTTCTCCTCCAAGTCACCAAAAATTTCCTTATCTCCTGTCATGTGAAAGGAAACACCACTACCCAAATACCACATCGATCCTAATGCACTTGAAACCATGCATGCAATCAAGGAGAAGTTAAGATCAAATTGTGAGGCAAGGGCCTCACCAGGTGCAGATCCAACAACCTTCTTGTTCTTCTTCTTTTGTGGATAGTTAGTAGCAAAATGCCCATGTTCGTGATAGTGAAAACACTTCACCTTGGACAAGTCTTGCTTCTTGCCTTTGGACTCAGATTATGAAGGAAATTTATTCCCTTTCCCTTCCTTGTCTTGGAATCCAAAAGAAAATCCTATTCATCCTCATTCTTAGATGAAGATCCATCTCTGGTGTTCCGTCTGAAATCATCCTACATGAGATCTGATCACAGTCAATCCAAATCTAGCAATTTTTCCTAGCTATTGATAGAGTCTTGATAATTGTGCCAACTCTTAGGAAGTCCTAGGAGAGCCAAGCTCACCAAATCATGATCAGTGATGGTTATTCCCACACTCCCCATTTCATCCTGACATTGGACAAACTTCGTGAGATACTTTGGAATGGTGTTTCCCTTTTCCATCTTGATCTTCCCGAGCTTATCTTTGAGCGCAAATTTCCTATGGTCATTGCTGCTTTGGAACAGATTCTTCAAAGCCTTCCACATAGCATATGGTGTGGCTTTCCCGTGGAGGGTTGAAATAATGTGGTCTCGTACTCCCTCCAACAGGATCCTCCTCGCCTTTGCCACTTTATTTTGCCATGCATCAAGATTGGCAGCATCTGCAGCATCTAGCTTAGAAACATCTTTTTCAATGAATTCCTTCAAGTCATTGTCTTCGATTAGTGCCTCCATCCTGTCCTTCCAAAAAAATGTAGTTCGAGTTGCCCTAGAGTGCATACTATAACCTCAAGCCATTGAAATCCATTTCGATATTGAATCAGTTGTAGCACCAAGAAAGTCTTTCTGCAAATTCAAATTCTATCTAGTCACAAACTCAGCTCCTACTTGACTTCTACAATTTCCTGTGCTCTGATACCATGTGTAAATTATACAACAAGAATGTATATCTTGGATTCACCCAATATAACAGTGTGCTAAAGTTAAATACTAAATCGCTTCTACAAATATTTTGTGGAATTAAAAACACAATTGCTAATCACATGAACATGAAGAAAGATCAATCACAAACAAAACAAATAATTTCCCAGGGAAAGATTACAGCTAAAAACCCCACTATATTCTATTTTATACTATATCATGGATCATGAAACAATTACATACAAAATTATTCTCACAAGAGCCCTCAGTACATCAGTTAATTGTCTCACACTGTCATACAAAAATTGGAAAATTCATTAGCCAATTTATTGCCTCCAGACAGCCTACCTTCTCTGTGCAATAATTGTTGAATGCAATCCATGAATTGATGCAATCCTGCCTGCCTTGACTATGCAAGTATCATGGGCACGTCCAATGAGTGTTTGCATGTTTGTGTGCAAGCAGATAATTTCACAACTGACATTCAACTTCCCTTTCAGCTAGAACTCAACTGGGTCTCCCCTGGATTCTAACATGCATGCAGCTAATAACATTAAATCATCAGTTGCATGTGAGATCACTAATTGTGAATTAATTAATATTTAATTCACTAGATCTCTCACTAGTGTATCTTCAGTTACAACTATCACAATTGATTTTAACTCAATTAACCGAGTTAAACTATTTACAAGTTCCACCAACTCATGCACCACTGCACTTGGAACTCTATAACAACTAGAATTACTCTGCATGTCCCACCAACCAACCTCTAACTCGAAATTCACTAGATAACTGAATTTTCCACTTTATTTAACTATTTCAAGTCCACAATGAGAATATATTAGAGTTTAATGTCCATCTAAATTAAGGGATAATAAAAATAGACATGCACCCAAAAATAGCCCTATGGGCCCCACCCTAGTGTAGGTGCATAATGCACTTGTGTGGTTGCTGAATCTTTTTGTTGAATCTCAACACCCCACAGGTCCTTCTAGTCCTCTACAAATAATTTTATAATACTGTGAGGAGGGAACATAGTAGCTCCATGCCGAGCCACGTGTACCCTCCCCATTGGACTGTTATAGGTCAATTTGGGCACCATTCCCAATGTCCTGGTTAACTGGACATCATCTCCAGGACCAATGATCAAGGGTCTATCATTCCCTATAATTTTAGTTGCTACATGCCCTAAGACAAGAAATAAGACAAATCAAGCATGACTTTAATCAGGCAAAGGTTTCCATGGTTTGAAGCTTATTATATAGCATATGAGAGCTCACCAACGTAGGCTCTAAAGGGCCTAAGTGTGTTGCATATGCAGGTATCCCCATGCAAGGCTGCTCTGTAAAGAACTTCCCAACATTCACAAGTGCGTTGGTCACATTGGGAGCGAAATTCTCATTGTTCCGTAATCTCCACTTGGCCAATGCCTTCTAGAAGAGTTCACATGTGTCAAGCTTCAGGCCCAAGTGTCCATTTGACATCTACATGACTGGAAACATGTCTTGCCTATTTTTGGAAAGTTATTGGTTGCAAAACAACCTACAGTTCATCTATAAATTGAGCACAAATCTAAGTGTTTGAGAAGGAAGAATTTGAGTAGAGAAATGCTGGAGAATTTTCAATTGAGAGCTAGATTTGTGAAGCTGCTGTTGGAGAGATTTATACTGTGATGAGGCTTGGGAACGTTACTAGAAGGTCACTTCAAATCAGTCACTAGGTTGTAACCTCTCCTTCTATCATTAATAAAGAGTACTGCTTATTTTTCCCTATATGCATCTTTATTGGCTTTGATTTTCCATATTGCAAGATCTTAATTGATGTATATGGTTTATGCTTTACTGATTTAGTTAACTAGATTGAATAGATATCTATATTATTGCATCTTCTTCTGTTTTAGTGTTCTTTCTTGCAGGAAGCATTCAGCTCACAAACCACTTGAATTTGAAGCTGCAATGGAAGTGACAGAAGGAGCCATTTGGAACTGACTGAACAAGTAAGCCTCCAATCCTCTCTCTGTATCTGTTCTAGGTTAGGAAAAATAGTTGTATAGTCTTTCACCTGTTGTTCTAGACTAGCACCTGTCTAGGGAAGCTTGATTTATCCGTAATTCACAATTATGGTCCACAAAATTGGTGACTCCACTGGGGAGAATTTATCTTAGTTCTAGGTGTTTAAGCCTCTGATTTGCCTTTTTTATCCACCCAATAGTTGTTACACATAAGGACTAATCCTTTTTAGAGCCTAATTTTCAAAGACAGTGAGTTAAACAGTAGCATTTTTCTTTGTATAGTGTGCCTAGCTCACCCTTAGACTGGACACAGTGATTTTCAGAGCACTGTCTCCCTTCCTAGCATACGTTGCAGAGCACTGTCTCCCCTTGGAGATTGTGTTGACTTTTTAAAGTGACCAAATTCCCTTGAATTTGACTTTGCAACTTGCTTCAGTTTTGTTTGTTGTTGTGTTTTGAAAATTTTGATGCTCAATTGACCAGTGAATCTATATACTTCTTACTCCTTTGGCTGAAAATTTGTTGAATGTTTGTTTAAAAAAGTTTTTATTTATCATTGACAAGTTGATTTCAAAGTAATTTTTACGATCTCATTAAGAATCATTTTCTTTTGAAATAGGAAATTGACGTAAAATATTCATTTCCTTGACAGGAGAAATTGTTGTTGAAATCCTCGTTTTTCCTTCAAAAGAGAAATTGTTGTTTGTATTCTTCGTTTCTCGAAAGTAAAAGGCATTTGAATCATTGATCTAGTGCCTCTAGTTTCTTTTCTTCATTCACAACATTAAGGAAACTGAAAAGAAAAACTTGCATTTGCATGTCGAATTGTGTGTGTTTTGCAAAAGGAACATTACAAAATCTGCATCTAGTTTGTGATTCGTTGATTTTGTTTTTGTTCAATGATTTTTTTTCTCACGAAATATTTGCTCTCTTCCCTTAGTAGCTAGGTTCTTCATTGAAAAAGATGAAAAGTGAAATTCTGTTTATCATTCTTAGCTTGCATTTTAGGAATTTCATATACATCATCACAGTGAACATTTGAAAGGAAAATTGTTAAGCAAGATCAACATAAAATAAATCTCAATTTACTTAATAATGCATTGGAACCATAACGATAAAATTAGAAGTTCTAGGCTAACGACGTGTTCCAGTGTCGTAAAACATATTAGTTGTCATTAACTTGTCTGTGATACATTCCGATTGTGATACCTCACTCCACGTACGTAAGTATATCGTAGCTCGTACATGTACTTTCGGGTATACCAGGCGGTGTTACAATACGATAAGTATAAAGGGGTGCTCTCACTATGTGGTTTCGCATCAGACAATTCTAATACGGACTTGGGCCTCCACGTACCTTCGGGTATATTTGGGAGGACAAATTTTAGGTGATATCCATCCATATTGAACCGAGTCGGCCGCCTTGAAATTGTGATACACCGAAGACAACATTTGGGGAGATTACCTTCCTGTACTTCTTGGTTCGCCAGAAGGTATTCTGCAGTTCACAAATTCTTGATAAACCCTTTTGCCTAGCATTACCATCTTTTCATTTATTTGTTTTTTGGTTAAAATAAATTAGTAATCGTGGAATAACAAAATCCTATCCCTCGTCGTTTGCATAGATTAGCTTTAAAACCACCTTTACCACCGGAAGTTACTTCTGGTAGGCGAAGGCGATCACGATCTGCCAAATCAGGTACAATTTGTACCTCTGGCGAAACATCATATTTTAAACCAGAGTTAGCTCAAATTGTTTCCACACATCCTAGTTCATTTACTTTTGTCGAAACAAAGTCTTCACAGCTACCCATGGTCACGATGCATTCAATCTATGAGACCATACCTCTTGGACCCGACGTTGTTCAATCACAAATTGATCCAGATCCTATCTCTTCTTTGCCAAAAAATCTGAATCCTGAAGTCGAACAACTGGAAGTTGTTCCTACCTTGGTCACCCCACAAATTTATGTAGCCATTGAAACTCCTATATCACACAGTCAACTGTCTAAAATATATTTTGGGCTTGACGGTGAAGTTCTTCCTCCTTGTTTAATTACGATTGAAGAAATCCCACAAGATGATACACCTTTAACTCCAACCCATTTTGGGGGGGAACTTTACCTGTACGAGTATTTTCCTCAATCGTTTCCATCTGCTTTTGTTGATCCTACTGCCATTCAATCTCCCATCGATTTTCGAGGGTATACATTTGGTCATACAACCATGTCTGAACCAACACCTTCGGTTGGGTCTGCTATTCCAATTACGTCAGCTCCTACCCTCGCTACTCCATCGATTTTCATGAACTCACTAGAGTCATATTTGTATGGTGGCCCTTCGGTCCCAACAGACTACAAATAATTTTTCTGGCACTTTCTCTGGTGCATCTTCACGTTCATGGTCTTTACCAATGTCATCATCTGGTATTTTAACTGGTAGTCCTATCATTAGTACTGAATGACTTGATTCATTACATACATCATCAAAGCAATATCAAGTCGGTCCTTTTGGGTCAATTCCTTTAAGTACCATATCAACTGGACTCCCAACACTTGGAGAAAATTATTTTCCGACTTATTATCCTCCTTATGTTGGGGGCAAACCTTTGGTCACCCAATATGACAGTACTCAGTCACTTTTTGGTCAAACTAATGTTGACATGAATTTTTTTCAATGGCATCCCACTCTGCCTATCCAACCACAAATGGTTGTACACTCGTATCGACCTATTCAGCCTGTTACACCCACTTCATTACCACTTGTTAATACATCTATACCCCTGTTACAGAATCAAAATATTGTACATCAAACTTATTAGGCAGGTTCTTCGACTCAATATCATCAAATGTTGGGTCCACAGACTCAAAATCCTTTAGTTAATTTACAACAACCTGTATCAGGGATCATTTATTCACAAGCTGGTATACCATTTTATGGGATGTCACAAATGCAACCAGGTTATACATATCAGCCAAATCCAACTTATACTAATTTTGTTTATAACATTGGTGGATAGACCCCTTGGAAGCCACAAGCACAAATGCCTCAAACTTCATTTCAACAAGTATCATGTATAGGTTTTGGTCAACAGAATTCTCAAGCATTTTCTATGCAAAATATTATCTCAAAATCAGACCCTGATAGGCTGCTAGTCAAGGAGATCATGAGTAACTATTTCAAACCAAACTTTTAGTTGAGTCTTAGCCTCCTCAACCTAAGAGGGCTCTCTCAATAGGTTAATGATTTGCAAATAAAGATCAAATGGTTAACTTTGTGAATAAAGTGAATAATTGGTTGTACTACTAATCAACAAACATCTATTGGGTAAATGGAGTCAAATGTGCTTTCACAAAACATAAAGATCATTTTCATATGGAAGTCAGGGAATTTCAGGGTTTAGATGCATCAATAGAATAGTAGGACAGAGAATAAACACAGTTCATGAACATATATAGGAAGTTAGAGCACCTTTAGTGAATTATAAGTAATATACATTCATGCCACTGCAAGTAATTTAAAGAGAAACATAATGAGACAATCAAACATCCATAACCCTTTATGAATCCTGAGTGATGAAACAAAACTCTCTGTATTAAGATAAAAACACATCTCTCTGATATCACAAAAAGTACGCTTGTTCAATGAAAATTCCAACCCTATGTAATTCGATTTCTTCCCTCTTATAGAGTGGTCATTACATTCTTGGATTCCTTCCAAACATTTGAGAAGAAATTTGAATTTGACACCTATCAACTTCTAAACAAACTTCATTTACAAACTGACAGTTAAACAGTCTGTCTTACAGTCCTAATACAAATAGGACTAAAACATGATTTATTATATCTTAAAAACCTTTAACAACCTTATCTAATCATTAAAAACTATGCTTGACAACTATACTTCGACCATGATTTTGTTCATCTACTTACTGTTAGACCCCATCAACCTGCTTCTTATCCATTCCTGCAAAATAGGAGCATGTTTCCTGTATAATAGCTGAATGCTTCATTTTCGTCCATTAGAACCAACTGCTAAAGAACTGGTGCTCAAAACATGTGTAAAATGTCTTATAACCTTCATTTGAATTCAACCTTCCAGCTGTGCAAATCCCAACCTCCAAAATGGTGCAAAAATTGTTAATACTACTGCGCTACGAAAATGTTGAGTCTAATGTTTTCGTAGCGCAGAATTTTCCTTTTAAAATCATGCTTAAAACCTCCATTTTTATGTGCCAAAACCCATGGATCTTCATTGATATTCTCCATATACCTCCCACCAGCATCAAATCTCAACACCAAACCATTTTCACCTTTGCAAATTTGCAAAAATCCTTCAAACTGCATCCTAGAGCAGTTTCGTGGCGCGCTACGAAACTGTTGAGTCTTCACTTTTCGCAAATTCCTTTCAAAAATTTAGTTTTGAACCCTTTAATACTATATTTCCAGGTGTGTATCAGCCTTCATAACCCATAAACATCAAATTTAAATAGCTCCAAAAATGAGATATTACCACATAACCTCAAAAATTTGTTAAAGGATGACACTTACTGTTTGCACTTATTTTAGTTGTGGTTGATCTTCAAACTGTGCTAACTGTATTTCCAGGTCTTCTACTCTCCTCTTAAGCCTTCTATTGTTTGCCCTTAGCTTGGTATTGACCATCCTAATGAATTTTGCTTCTTTGATTGCAGGTAGGGTCCATGTGAAGAATTGAGCTTGACTATCAATTAATTCAGGTTTGGATTTTTTTCCAACTCCCACAATCCTTTCATCCTTTCAAAGTTTGCCCTTTCTTCTGCATGCACTCTCACCTTTTTCTTCAACTTATCAATATCATTATTTTCCAATTTGAGTTTGTCTTTGACATCTTCATAGCTGCTCTTTTCCTTCTGAATATTGAAAACCATGTTTCTGTCTTCTTCAGGCATTGAAAATGATGTATTTGTAGTTTCTTCAAAAACATTAGCACTTTCACCTCCTGTTTGAACTGTCTCCATGTTTGATTGTTTCAAATTCTTGGAGTGCCTAGTTGAGGGTTTCCTAGGCTTAAAGATAAACTCTGCCACTTCATCCTGAAAATATAACATTTTGGTTGTCTTCAATTTCTTTGATTTGTTGCCACCTGTATCCAGTTTGATGAAGTCTTCTTGTACTAGGGGAGAGTATTCAATGTCAATAGCTTGAAGTATATCATTAAAATTACCTCTTGACCCCTCTATAACTACAGTCTTACCCTTTACCTTTAACCTTTGACTCCTAGTCAACCTCATTTGATCTGTTTTACTAGTTGACTGTTCTAGAATTGTCTCCTTAACCAGAGTTTTCTTCTTCTGTGCATATTTAGGAGTATCTTGGATTTTCAATGCTGTTCCTATCATTGGTTCTTTAACTTGTTTTCGAGGCTTGAGCTTAACAAATCTTCTTGACTTTGTTTCTACAGGGGCAGTGATATTTGATGGAGTTTTTTCTTTAGCTTGAGGACTAACACATGTTCCTTCAATCCCAATTCTACTCAAAAAGATGAATTCAGTCCAATCTCTGTTTTCTTTCTGCAGCTCATGTAAGACTATTAACTTGACTAAGACATGGTGAAATAATGAGGTTTCACATGACTCAAATTTCATTTGTACCTTATCAGACATCTTAGGCAAACTTCTGAAAAGATAAAAAGGTAAATCTAGAGATATTATCCCTGTGAAATGAAGCAAGAGTTTAAAGTGATAGGCATACACCTTTTGGTATCTCCCTTCGCGGGTGAATTACCTCTGAATATTGTAGAGTGGATTGGAAAATGTATCTTTAACATAACTTCTTGGCACAACTTTTTTCAAGTCAACCTCTGTAAACTCTGGTTTTAGAAATATTTTGCAGGGTACCATGTCAAACTTGAAGTTTTTAAACCACCTGTCTTCTCCCCTCAGAATTTTTGTAACTACTGATATCAGTTCAGGGGAAATTGGTAAATTGAGGAATCCAATCTTTGAGTTTGATCTTGTGAATTTTATGGCAAATTCTTTGGTGACTTGAGTGTGCCCTCCTTGAAGTTTTTCACAAAACCTCCAACAACCTACTTTCTTAAAGGCGTCTTCAACAGAATTTTCCTTTGTAAGGGCTTCCACACCTATAGGTTCTGTTCTTAGGCAATGACTAGACCTATGACTCCTTCTTTCTTCAGCCATTTTCTCCTTGAAAACCTTGTATCTTCAGAAATCTATGATAATCCATCTGAAAACCCTGATTTTGAATGAGCAGCCTCGCTTAAATTTGTTTTAGTTCTGCCTCGCTTGAAATATAGTTTCACAGCCTCACTTGAATTTGTTTCAGTGAAATCTGGTCTTTCACCACTAATTTCTTCTTCAAAACATAAGCATGCATGCACTATTGTCTTGCATGAGACAAATGAAGTCGAAAACAACCAACTGTTTTCAAATTTGAAGGACTAAGGAAAACTGACCCCTAATCGATGATAAATGACCCCTAATAATTACAATGAATGGTTGCATGCGTGAAAGAGAACTCATGGATGACACCTAATGATGAAAAATTTAACTATATTTGACATATGTGATAGCTCAATCACAAAACTGAGAATCCCCGATTTCGTAGCGCATGATTTGAAAATTTGGGTTTTTGTGCTACGAAATCACCAGCGTTTTTGTAGTGTAGAATCAAATTTTTACACTAAGCGTGCTACAAAAACGTGGTTTCATGGCTTATTCATCAAATCTTCAAAAAAACTTTAAAAATGGGTTTCAAAACATGGTATAAGATCTTTGAAGAATGAAACAAGGTTAATGAACATTGTTTGGTGATGGAATGAGACCTTTAACCCATGATATAGACCTTTAAAAATATGAAAAGGACTCTAACCCTATCTAGCATTATGACTTAGGAACAAGTGTAACTGATCAAGTTTCAGAAATTTTTTATAGTGATAATAGTGGCTCCACTTGGGATAGTGTGCCCCTGTGGTACATTAAGAACCCACAGCACCAATGCCATCCATTTTGATAAAAAAACAGGAATTTTTGTTGACAAGCATCCCCTTTGAACTGTTGGGCCTTCACCTCGAGCTTAATCTCTCTGTTTCATCTTGTCATTTATTAGAAAAAAATTTGACAAAGATGAATATATACAATGTCATGAATGAGTGATGTTACTTTAGCAAACATAATGCTCTAGGAACCTTCCATTAACAGGCCCTCCAGCATATGATCCTCCATCAATTTCCTGAAATATGTAAGTTTTGTTCCCATGAAAACCAGCACTCTAAAAAGGACCCTTCCATAAATTCTCAAAATTAACATGCTTTCCCTTTTCTTCAATTTTGGCCTCCCATTTCAGCACTTTCTCATGAATCTAAAAACTGTCCTCTTTGATCCTCCTATCAAATGTATTCTTGATTCTATTTTGAACATGCTGATGAATTTCATAGACTTCATTTCTCTTTTCTTGCAAGGCTATCAACTGATTTATCCTCCTTTGGATGGCATTTGATTCTTCTTCAAGTCCTTGAATTAACTTCATAACCAGTACCCCAAGTGATGTTGGGAAAACAGCTTCAGCCCCGTAGACTAGTTCATATGGCGAAGTTCCAATTGATCTCTTTGTACAAATCCTATCAGCCCATAGGGCGTACTTCAACTTTAAATGCCAAGCTTTCTTGTTCTCCTGCAGTACCTTTTTGATGATTCTTACAATGCTCTTGTTTGATGATTCAACAAGATCATTACCTTGCGGATAGTAGGCTGTAGAGTGTCGAAGAGTGATGTGATATTGATGACATAAATTAATCATCTTCTTGGAATTAAATGCTTGAGAATTATCTGGTGTAATATTCGTGGGACAACCAAATATTGACAATATATTATTCTCTAAGAAAGAAATAATTACAGAGTCATTAGCTTGCCTAGTTGGTATCGCTTCTATCCATTTGGTGAAGTAGTCCGTTGCTGTAAGAATCCAACGATGTTGCCCTGATGAAGATGGATGTATATCTCCAATAAAGTCTAAGCCCCATTGCTAAAAAGGAGCTTCAACATAGATGGGAACTAAAGGTAGAGGTACAAGCTTTCTTCTTCCTTCAAAAATTTGACACTCATGACATGCAGCGATCTTTTTGTAAATGTCTTTAAACATTGTTGGCCAAAAGTATCCAGCTCTTAGGATATTTTTTGCTATATCTTTCCAATAATGGTGTCCTTCGCAATCACCTTTATGGAACTCATCAGTTATCCTTTCAACCTCTTCTTCAAGCAAACAATTCAGCAAAATAGCTCTTGCATCTTTCCAAAACAGATTTAAGTCATAAACAAAATATCGCAATGATTTTAGCTTAACAAACCTTGCTTTGGACTTCGTTAGACCAGCGGGAGATTTATTATGCTGTAGGAAAAAAACCACATCCTTATACCATTCTGAAGTAAGAAATTTCTTATCAATTTGGACCAATTCTTCTTCATTTTCAGAAATTTCTGATATTTCTGCATTCAGATTTATGTCAAGACAATCCAGATTTGACTGAGTCATTAGCTTTGCCAAGCCTTGTCCCTTCACCAACTTCGTTGGTTTAATGTCTATATCATATTATAGCAATTTGGTGATCCATTTTCCCCTCTTTCCATCCGGATTTGCCTGAGTTAGAATGTCCTTTACCACAGCACTTGGAACATATGCTATGATGTGTGAATGCAAAAAATAAATTCTGAAATATTTTATAGCTTTCACCAAAGCATAGGCCTGCTTCTCTAGAATATTATACTTCAGTTTAGCATTTTCTAATGTCCTACTAAAGAAAGAAATAGGTTGTTCAATACCTTGCTTCCCTTTTTGTAGCAAAACTCTAGTAATTGTGTTTTCGGAAGCAAATGTAAAAACCAGAAATTCTTTGGAAAAATCTGGACTGATGAGCACCGGTGCTTGTGTGAGTGCCTTCTTGATTTCTTCAAAATATTTCCTTGCTTCAGCTGTCCATTTAATGTCCACTCCTTTCTTTAGCATCCTTGTTATATCTTTGACAATCTCAGCAAAGTTAGGAATGAAGCACCTAACAAAATTCACTTTCCTAAGAAAAGATTGAATCTCTTTCCTACTTCTTGGCAAATCTACCTTTCGAATTTCATTGACTCTATTAGGATCAATTCTAATTCCTTCTTTAGAAATAATATGACCGAGTAATTTTCCTGATGTTAAAGAAAATATGCTTTTAGTAGGATTGAGAGAGATACCAAACCTTCTACATTTCAGTAGAATTTTTTCTAGGTGTTTCAAATGATCTTCTTCTTTCTTTGAATAGACTGTGATATCATCAAGATAAACAACTACCAAATTATCCTTTTCTTCAGAAAAAGTGATGTCCATTGCTCTTTGGAAAGTGGCTCCCGCATTCATGAGACCAAAGGGCATTTTAGCGTACATGAATGTACCCCATGGTGTTGTGAAATTTGTCTTTTCTTGATCATATGGATGCACAAGAATCTAATTGTAACCTGAAAATCCATCAAGCATAGACATCCTTTGTGAACCAACAATATTTTGCAGAATTGAATCCATTTTAGGAAGAGGATAGTTATCCTTTAGTGAAGCCTTATTCAAATTTCTGAAGTCAATACAAATTCTGATTTCTCCATTCTTCTTCCTTACCGGAACTAAATTTTCAAGACAATTTGAAAATTTGATTGGAACAATTATCTTTACATCAAAGATTTTCTTAACCTCCTTTTCAATCAATGGCATGAGAAGAGGATTCATTCTCCTCAATTTCTGCTTGAATGGCTTCTCATTTTCCTTGATAGGAATAGTATGCTGAATAATGGAAGGATCATATTGCTTTAAATCAGAATAACTCCAAGAAAAAACATCCATAAACCTTCTCATCATCTCAAGATATTTGGATTTCACATCAGCTAAAAGAAGCTTTGAAATTTTTATCGTTTTAGGCAAAGCTAATGTACCAAGATTACAGCTCTCTACTTCCTCTTCATCAGCTTGCAATTTTGGTGCTTTAAAAACATCATTTTGATCAAAAATATTCTCAAGAGGAATAAGACCCTTTGGTATTGAATTATTCTTTAATTGCAAAACTTCAGAATTTTATTTAGGCTCAACAAGCATATTTTTTTGATCTACATGTGTATTTTCAAATTCTTCTTTTAACTCAATAAAATTATTCACCTGTTGATCATCTTCAAAAACTTGCAAATTTATGATATCGTCTGGTATAGCTGGCCTATGACGAACGTCATTCTCATATTTTTGATTTGAATTCATAGGAATAATGAAAATACTAGCGGAAACAGCAAGGGAATTAGCAATAGAATTATGATCTCTAGTTTTGACTATGAAGGAATAAGACTGAAAATTTTCCAACAAGTCTAAAACTAAATTTCTGTAAGCCCTCATTCTTACATCCTTCGTTTGATAGACACCTTCAAATTTTCTAATAACCAATTTAGAATCTCCAAAAACAGAAATATTTCGAGCCTTTATCTTTTTCAAAATATCTAGACCCAAAATCAAAGATTCATATTCAACCTTGTTGTTTGTGCAGTCAAAATTCAGTTTGTAAGATTAAAACTTACTCTCATCATTTGGATTTGTAATCCAAATCCTTGCTCCTGCCCCTTCTTTTCCTGCTGATCCATCAAAGTACAATGACCACCATTCCTCCATCTCTTCGTCATTTACTTGTCGATTTTTTGCATGTTGATTTTCTGAATGCTGATTTTCTGCTCTCATTTCTTCCTCAACACTATCAGTCGATTCATTGAAAACAATGGTAGATCCAAGCTTAGTATCAAAAGCATAAATAGGAAAATTCTGAGGTTTATCTTTACTTCTTACCATCTAGGCCATTCTAGTCTCTCGATACAACCTCCTTTGCTCACCAAAAACAAGAATTGTGGCATAGGAAAGATCCATCTGCATTGTGCCTTTGATTTTCACTGCCCATGATATTGACAATAGCATACCAAAATTTGGAGGAAAAACAGCTACAACAATGTCCATAAAAATTGTCTTTGCTAGAATTTGCGTGAGGCCAACAACAACATCCTTAATTAGACCAATACATTGAACCCTCTTGGAATCAAAGGAAAACAAATCCTTATATGGACTTGTGATTTGCAATCCCATTCTCTCCATGATAACCTTGGGCATGAGGTTATGAGAAGCTCCTGAATCTAACATAGTATTATGCAAAGTCATATCATGAATACTAATGCTTGCATAAAAAGAAGGAAACTCTTCATTTTGATCATCTTCTAACCTTGGACCCAAATATATAGTAGGATTGTCTTCTTGGACATTCAAGATGTCAGCAGCTCCTGGTTGTGAATTCAACATCTTAACTATCTTGCTTCTATATTCATTCACCTTGAGAATCTCACTGAAAGGGATTGATATTTTAATTTTTGAAATTTCATTCTCAAGGTTGAAAACAGAAACAAAATTTTCAACATCTTTGACAAGAGGAGGAATTTGAGTGTCTTTCTTACCAAGTGGAATATATTTTTTACCTTCAACCATCTTTGGGGTATCATTCTTAGCTTCAACAACCTTTGAAGCATCTTTCTTGGGCTGTGCTTTGTTTGCAATGATAGGCACATTTCTATTTCTGAGATTATATTGCTTTTGCGTCTCGAAAATAACATGTTGATACCCTTTATAATAATCTGATGGTTCTTCTCCTTGATTAGCCAAATCTGACTCATCATGTTCTTCTTTAGTCAAGAATATTCCTGACATTTCTTCATCAAGACAATGGATGGATTCTTCAGGAATCTTAGGCTCATTTATTCATCTACCAAATTTTGCTGAAAAGGAGGTCTCACTGGAGGGTCAACTTGCTGATTTTTGTTCTCTCTCGGCCTTTGTTGATTTTGAGGTCTCCTAAATTGTGTATTTATGAATTGAGGTTCATGTTGCATAGGAGGAGTAGAAGTGTTACCAGAGCTAACCTATCCATCAACTTCTCCATGGTTTTCATCATTGAATCAAATTTGTCTTCAGAAGTTGAGGTGGATGGTTTCTCTTCTTCTTTCAATTTGGTTTCTCCCATTTTTGACTTTTTAGCAGCTATCATGTTTACCTCAACCTTAATTGCATCACTCTGCATTTCAAAAAGTGTAGGTGACTCTCTTTCCCTGAACAAGATAGAAAAGTCATAGTCAAATGCTTCAGCATATCTCATTTGTGCTAAGGCTTTCGGAGGCTTCAAATGGGCTGGAATTGAGTCAAAAACTTTATTGAATATTTTTGAAAAGTTTTAGACAGATTCATCAACTTCCCTTCTAAGTTTGTTGTATTTAGTGAGTGCTTGGACTGGATTGTCTCCGTTGTTTGCCCTATAAATTCCTTGGCAAGCAAGCAAGGGGCTAATTTGTTTTATGAGCCTTCAAGGAATGAATTTCTCTTGAAAACACATCATCCTTGAAGCCTTTACATTTTCCCTGCCCTTTGATTGTTTCCCTCTGTTGTTCTTGAGTCAATAAGCCTCACTGATGATGAAGAATTGTGCTCCAAAAGGCCTTTATTTGCCCCTTGTACCTATGTAGAACTCTCCATTTTACCCTTTTTTCCCCTTGGTCAAATTACCCCTTTACCCTCCAAATCCTCCCAAAATCCCCTCTAAACCATGCATACACCCTTGGTCTGGTTTAATTTTCCCTTTATTCCCTTATTGTTACCCTCCATTGGCCTTGGAATGCACTAAAAGGGGGCAAAAAACCCTCTTTCCACCTTATAATAGGGCCTAGCCCCTTTTCCGCCAGCCCCCTTAAACCACTTCCCCATATGCCCTATGCCCAAGACCGAGCGCTTATGGCCTGGGCGCTAATCGCATTGGAGAATCGGAGCGGAATGTTCAGTTCCTTTGTAAACCATGAAAACTCCGATGCGATAGTGTTATCGCTCCATCGGTCCCGCTACGATCTCCACCGTTGATCTATCGTTTTGATCAGACGGCCTGGTGCTAATCGCACTCCTACCCCAATCGCAATCGCAACTTTCACCGTGTCACTCTTTGTTCCACTCCGATTGCGATTCGCCGATTCAATCTCCGCCGTAGATCTATCATCCGGATTGGACGGCTGGCGCTCCATCGCATCGTACCAGTTGCATCGTATCCCCTCCTCTGCATTCGCCGATCCCATCCCAGCCGTCCGTTTAACCCACGATTCGATGACCCTCGCTCTCTCGCTCCAATCGCAATCACATTTCTCAATTGTTGCCACTTTCCACCCTTTGCAATTGCGATCCGCCGATCCAATCTCGACCGTCCGTTAGTCCAAGATCCAACAGTCACAAACTAATCGCACCATCATTCAATCGGACTGCCGACCCTCCCATTTCTTCTCTATGATTAGATCATAGCCGTCGATCTCCTCCTGAGATCCGACGGTCCTAAGTGAATCGCCCTCCACCCATGCTGGGTCCCACCACACACGATCATTTTCATTGCATTTTCGTTCATTTCTTTGCATTTCCGCCTATGTCCAAACTTTTGCAGTTTACAATAAATTTTAATGTTTCGCATTCATTCCGCCCGACTTCATAAACCATCCCGCTGTTTAATCTCCTCCGTCGATCTACGCCAACAGACCACGATCAAATGGTCCACACGCATTTTTCCACCAAACCCTATTAGTCACTATGTGCACCATATCACTACATTATTCACCATCGTTTTATCTAAAAAAACCATTTTATCACCGTCGCGCTATCATTCTCTCCGTCCTCCATAGCCATCCTCCCCTATGCATGGATTTCATAACAGATTTGCGTGTTTTTTGTAGGGTACGAGTGGTGGAAAACTGCCATGATTCAAAATCTCTGTACAGTTACAGAGAAATAGGAAAAGACCATTTTCAAAGAGCCGAACTCATGAAGAAGGGTCTGAAAGGACATATGACAGGGCTCACATTAAAGAACAGAGTTTAAAATCTGGAAAATCTTCCCCAGAGCCATTAAAGCATAGATCTCACCGACAGAGACAATACGGGAGCAGCAGAGAGTTCAAGGCACGTAATAGAAGATTTTGAGCCTTTTTTCAGGGATTTAGAAGGCAAAGGTACTAGATAAAAGACATTACGGACCACACGGAAGGCCCAACGCACAGAACATAATACTATTAGGGTTTCACACCAGCAGATTGTTCTTTCCCTAAAGGACCAAGCGCCCATATTGTTTCCTTCGTTTACCATGTTCCTGAAGAGATTTCAATTGACCGCAGTCCAAAGCTACCAAAGCATTTTTTATGCAGCATGGAAGACCTCAAAGTCATTTATCTGTCTTGTTTGTTTATTCACCATAAAGTACTACATAGTACTGCAGCCAGAGTGCATCAGGGCCATACCGTAGTAAATGGAAGCATGAAGAAGACCACTTGTTGAGTCTCAAAAGTGTTTTCCATATTCATACATATTTCCATTATGTCATAACCATTTAGCTCTTATTTCATAGCCATTTGACCTAAAACCCTACATCAAGTAACCATTTTCATAAATATATGGGTTAGGATCTTTGTTTTCCAAAGTTATTTATTTTATGTATTTTAAGTGAATTTATGATTAGAAACTAGAAAATTAACATAGTTTCATATATCTATATATGTGTTATGAGTTTTGTGACATGTGTAGGTCAAAAGGAGACTTCTAGAAGACCCTTATGTGGCACTCTAAGGCCAAATTCAAATTTGGTTGGAGAAGATCATGGGATCATGAGAACATGTGTCTCATTTCTTTGTTGTATTGAAACTCTAAGAGGATATGTGTCTCATTTCTTAGTTGTGTTGAAACTCTAGAAAGACATGTGTCTTATCATTTCCTATTTTGATTGTAACTCTAGAGATGGAGGGAGAGATTCATGGACTCCCATTAATGAGATAACTCCTCATATTTTGTATAAATAGGAGAAGCTTTCTCCCATCATGGGTAATGAAAAAGTAGTGAGAAATAGGAGAATGAGAGAAAGGAATAGAGAGTATTTTGTAACAAAGCTTAAAATGGAATGGGATGTAGATTTGTGAGGTTTTCAATAAAGAAATTCAGTTCTTTGATGCTGTTTTGATTACAACTTTAAGGAGCTGAAGGATTTCACCAAATTGGTAGCAGAGGGCCCCTGCTATCCAAGGAGGCTTCTACATGCTTTCTAGATAAGTAGTTTTTAATTCATGTCTTGCATTATTTGTTTAACTAAAAGATCCTCATTATCTTACAACCATTCTTTTTCTTAAAAAACTCTTCCAACATATCAATATTAGATGAAAGAGATTTGGTTGTATCATGTTGAGTTAATTAGCATTTTCTGTTTTGCAATTAGATTAAAAGATCCTCATTATCTTACAATCATTCTTTTTCTTAAAACACTCTTCCAACATATCAATATTAGATGAAAGAGATTTGGTTGTATCATGTTGAGTTAATTAGCATTTTCTGTTTTGCAATTAGATTAAAAGATCCTCATTATCTTACAATCATTCTTTTTCTTAAAAAGCTCTTCCAACATATCAATATTAGATGAAAGAGACTTGGTTGTATTATGTTGAGTTACATTTCATGTTCATTTGCAAGCTAGGATATCCATGGATTAGAATGTTCTGTTTTTCACCATTTTCCTAATTAGGGATAGAATTTACAATTACACTCTATTTTGAGTCTAAGGTTTCCTTTTCTTTTCTTTTTGACATAGATTTGATTTCATCTTTTGAACATAAGTACTAAAAAGACAAAACCCCCAAAAACATCAATAAAATACATACAACGAAGTAAGGAAGATGTCACTTAAGCACATATAGTGCACCACACTTCATCAGTTTACTAGCCCTGGTTGATAATTTATGTTAGCAATTTAGGACGCTAAATTGACTACACATTTTGGCGCCGTTGCCGGGGAAGTGTAATTAGGAGACCTTATTTCTTACATCTAAAAAAAATTAATAATTCTTGAGTATGCTCTCCTCCTGCACTTTGTGTGATCTGGAGGATCAGAAAAAGAATTGTTATGTAAAAAAAAAGAAAAAAGAAAAAAATGGAGACAAAATAAACTTCATCATTTCAGTTGATTCAATAAATATATATATATATATATATATATATATATATATATATGAAACCCAACTGCTTTGATAGGTTCAGCTGTCCAAGATTGACTGGTTATAGTCTGTAGTGGTCCTCAAAACACTGTATCCTGTTTTAATAAGATTTTGCAACCTAGCTGCGAATATGGCCTGATTCCGCAGCTAATTGGAATTCCGCAGCTGATTTCAAGGTTTAGCAGGTTAAAGGCATCCAATGAAGAAACTGACCACATGGGCATCTCCGGAATTTTCCCGACATGGATCCTATCCTAGTCACCCAGCCCAGACTAATAAAAAATCAGTTTAAAACCTCAGTCAAAGTCCTGTTTTTAGCATGTTTTTCTTGAAGTCTTTGCTGCCTGAAATTGAAAATCATTAATCCTTCTTATAAAAATTTACAATTTCAGAGAAAAAAAAAAAAAAACAACAACAATCTATGGCTATCTTCAATCCTAGCTTTCAATGTGGCCTCAGTAGAAAATCTACATTCCTGTTCAAGCTTTGGCCTGAAACAAACCTGCAAAATCATAAAAAAAAATGCATTTAGAAGTGAGTTTATATCATAACGATGGTGGAATATGCATTGGAACCTTACATAGTCTAATCGCAAGATCTGATCCCAAACAAAATCCATGCCGTGAGGCAATTTATGTGGCTTTTTGAGGATCCAAGGAATAGGCATATAGAACATGTTATTATTTTGACGGGTGACCATCTCTACCGTATGGACTATATGGACTTTGTACAAAAACACATTAATAAGGAGGCTGATATCAGAATTTCATGTGTTTCAATGGATGACAGTCGCGCTTCTAATTTTGGTCTCATGAAAATTGATGATAGAGGTCGCGTGCTTTATTTTAGTGAGAAGCCTAAGGGGTCTGATCTAAAAGCTATGAAAGTGGACACAACAGTGCTTGGTTTGTCACCCAATGAGGCTGTCAAAAATCCATACGTTGCATCAATGGGTGTATATGTCTTCAAGTTAGACATTCTTCTCAAGCTTCTTAGGTTTAGATACCCGACTGCCAATGATTTTGGATCAGAAATTATTCCTGCATCAACAAAAGAATGCAATGTACAAGCATATCTTTTTAATGATTACTGGGAGGACATAGGAACAATCAAGTCATTCTTTGACGCAAATTTGGCTCTTGGAGCTCAGGTTCCAAAGTTCTGTTTTTATGATGCCAAGAAGCCAATCTTCACATCACCCCGTTTTCTGCCATCAACTAAAATAGAAAAATGCCAGATACTGGATTCAATAGTTTCACATGGATGTTTTCTTCAGAAATGCAATATCGAACATTCCATTGTTGGAATTCGTTCACGTCTGGAATCTGGTGTTGAATTGAAGGGTACCATGATGATTGGAGCTGACTATTACGAAACAGAGGCTGAGATTGCAACCCTCCTAGCAGAAGGGAAAGTACCTATTGGAATTGGGAAGAACACAAAAATAAGGAATTGTATCATTGACAAAAATGCAAGGATTGGAAAGAATGTTATGATTTCAAACACTGATAATGTTTGTGCATTGATCGCATCTAAAAAAAATTTCAAAATCAATTTCACAGCCGAATGTAGCAATTCAGGAAAACGCAAAACAGAGAAAAATGTCAAACTTTGAAAGCACGATTTGGACAAATGGAGATGAATTTGGAAAAAATAAAACATGGGTTGTTTCGCCAATATGGTCAATTAGATAACCCAGAAATCATTTTAAGAAATTCGTGGCGGTCTGGGATAATTTCTCGGTTCTTTGAAGCCCATTTTTGCTTGCCGAGTGAGGAAAAAAAACGGTTTTCGTACTGAGAGTTTCGAGAACGGCACTCGCATTGATTTCACCCATAATCCAGCTTTTCTAGATCTCAAGAAGATGAATTTTAATCGACATCAAAGTCTATCGTTGCATTCAATCCACATTCCACTAACCGCCGATGCCGCATCTTCACTCGCGCTCGACGATGGCTATCTCCCACGTAAATCTCCTACCATGCATGATAATCACTTGATAATCCAATCAAGGTGTTAATAATGATCCAACAATGTCTAGCTTACTTTTATTTGCGAAATGCCCAATTTGCAATAACTTATCACGTCATTTTTCTACCATTCTTGAGAAGTAGTCTGGTTATTATGCTTCGATTAATCTCTTGGCTTTATTTCCACATATAATGAAATGCTGTAAGATTTCACTTGGGCTTCGACATATAATCATTGACAATTCTTTTGACTGGTTTTGAAGTGCCTATATTGTAGGCACTCATTTATTTTTTTCAATTTTGTTTGATTTAAAAAAAAAAATTGCATTTCTCTTTTTCAATTTTGTTATTAAAAAAAAAAAAAAAAATAATAATTTTGAATCTATGAAATGAATAAGTTATTTGCTCACTTTTTCTGAAGGTATTGATTAATTTTGGACTGATGATGAGAGATGAATGACTAACTTTTTATTCAAGATTTTTAGCTACAGAAACCGTCAACATTCTGCAGCTAAAGTCCAATTCCGCAGCCGAAAAACCTCATTGTTCAAATCAGCCTAACTTTCTCATACAAAATCAGATTTTGATGATTCAAGTATCGTTGGAAAGGTCTCAACAAGATCTACACAATGATAAATCCATCATTAGAGTTTGAGATGGTAAATAATGAAATAAATTGCTGAAAAGAAGCAACATTCAACTTGAGGCACTAATTCCAAAACAGGTATAAATTCTTTTGATTTTTCCTTTGAGAACTTGTTCCGTTAATACAAATTCTTAGTTTTGTGTGTAAATATAATAACTAGAGAGATTGATCACCTCTCTCCTTTGATAATCTTACATTCCATCGTTAAGAAGCCGTTGGGGTTCCCATGTTTTGGCAAGGTTAGCAATACCAAAAGATGAGACAACATGTATCCACTTTCTGCATCCAGGAGATCTAGCCCTCCTAGGTCCAGAGAGGGATCTCTCTATGATAGCCAAAGGTTTATGTCTTTAAGGCTCAAAGTATAATATTTTAGGCTAGTTATAGGCTCGAGGTTGTTTGTTTGATTGTTTATGTTTGGTTGGAGGGAATCAGGAAAAGAAGGACCAATATGAGACAAGGATGAGCAAAGAGGAAGCTTAGGCAGAGACAGATAACTCAGAGAACATCAAAGCCATTGGGCTATGGAGTCAAGAAAGGATTTATTTGTAATCAATGTGCAAGCTTTCAGTTGGGCTAGTCATCTAGAGCATTTGGATCTTAAAGGAGATATTTGGAATGGGACATTAAGGATTGAAAATGAAAGGAGGGGGACCAACCAACTCTGTCTATAGATCAGACCAGAGGTCATTTAACTCCAGGCCTGCTTGAACAGAATTAGAGGTGAAACAAGGGATCTTGGAAAGGTTTAATTGGGATGGAAGGCTCCTAGAGGGACAGGGATCAGGTTCTAGACCTCCAGGATTCTCAACACATTCAACTAAATCCTAACAAGAACATCTAAATACAGATTTCATTAATTCATACATCAGAGAGCAGGCAATAACATCCACTACACTGGTTAAACCAATTGAAATCAACATTCAGATACACATATAAGCAGAAAATATTAAGGGTTGGGAGAGCAGCAACATAAGGTACCTATCAAGGGTAAATCTTATGCTAAACTTCTGATGCAAGCCTGAAGAAACATGATGAAATGAAAGCAAGTCAATCACAAATACAGAGAAAGGAAAACATCACCAGCTGCTTTAGATCAGGATCCAAAGAAACATGCTTGTCATATTAAAAACAACACCAATCAGGTACATCATAGCCCATAGCTTGAACATTCAGTCTGAATACATCTAATCTCAGTCTATCTTACAATTTACACAGAGAACTTGTCTCAAGAGGAAACAATACTTGCATTTCACTGATCTCTCATCAACAACCATTACAATGTTTCCTTCTGCGCTTTATAGCAGAAGAGACACAGAAGATCGACTGAGGAGGTAGGTGAATATTAAATGTTACATTAAACATAACAACGAATGCAGGGCCAAAACCCATTCTGCTTGACATGCTGTATATTTAATCTCTGCCACCTTCCTTGTGAGAGGATGATCTGCTCCAGATTTGATTTTGACATCCTTTGGCTGAAGTACTCCTGAATGATTTGAACAAAAATGAAATAAACTGCTAGGGAGGCCTGTCTCATAAATGTTTGATTTGTTTTGAACTGTGGTCATGGTGGAAATCTTTTCAGGGGCATGGTACATAATAAAGGCAGTATGGATGCCCTGTACTTGATGGAGAAGAAACATTCTGCTGATGAAAACCTTGATATTACCTTTTGCCTGCGCTCAGGATCCTTTGATCGATCCTCAGGGTCTGTGATCTGCTGCTCTTCCTTTGAAAACACTAATTTAAGGCTCTGGATCTTCGTTAGCGTGCCTTAACCTTCCTTTTTCTCTGCTGAATGACTCTACCATTTTCATTTTGCTTCTGACAGGGTAGCTCGGGTTTTAATGGTGACGGGAGATTTTCAGAGTTTGAAATCCAGCTTTCCTTTAGTGCAAATCCCATCAGCCGCTTTCCTTGACAATTTTCTAGCAGCGCCATGCCCCGGATTTAATTCTACCTGCAACTTCTCCATTAAGATGGTACGACAGAAACATGGAGAATTTCACTTTCAACAACCCTGTAAAACAACAACTGTGAAGAAATTTGCAGGTGTGAATGATGGAGGAGATGAAGACACAATGTGGACATGGGGAAATAGCCATGCGGACGGAGAACAGAGGAGAAAACGTGACGAAATGATAAAATGAGCTCTGGTGGAGGTTTAATGATCTGTAGAGTGAAAACGCATGAAAAACATTAAAAAACGCGAGAATGGGACGTATATATGCAATAGAATGATAGATTGTTTTGAGGGGAGTACGTGTAACTGACGTGGCGAGGCGGGATGCAATGGAACGGTCAATGGCTGAGGATGATCAGGATCGTCGATCGGGCTAAGATCAACGGTGGAGGGCGACAGATGGTGGGCCGGAACAAGAGCTATCGTGTGCACAATTTCATTAAATATCGTGCATCTCTGGTGATCGGGAGCCGTCGGATGGAGCTTTCAAGATCTAACGGCTGACACGGATTTCGCTGGGCGTCCTGGGCAGGAAGTTAATGCGTGGGGGATGGAGTTAACGAGCGGGAAAAGTGGTTTTGAAAATCGTACAGAGGACGTGTGGCGAGATATGAATGGAATCGCTGGGTCTCCGGGGAAAACTGCTCGGCGCCCAACGGTGGTGCGGAAAATACCGGCAGGTTTGGAGGTATGACGTATGGCTGGCGGGGTCCACCATTTCGGGCGCGCTCTGCGCCGTTGGATTTGATCTTTAACGGATGGTGGAGATGGACTACGGGGGGCCAAGGTGTACGGGCACGGGAGCTTTGTAGCGACCCCCCGTAGTGAATAACGTACATTGATCGGGATTTCCCACATCCCGAGGAGTCAACTACGGGGGCTCCGTGGTTTGACTCTACGGACTTGGAGCGACCCCCCGTAGGAAAAGGCCTTGGTCACAGTGCCGGGTCTTATGGAGCAGAAAGGCACGGGGCTAACGGAGAAGGGGGCTTAGGCCCCAAATACATAAATTTCATCATTTTAATTCATTTTTAGTGTGTTTTGGGGGCAATCAAAGGGTAACGGTAGGGGAGATGGAGGGGGAAACTAGGGAAATAAGGGAGATGGGGAAATTTAAAGGGGTTTTAGGGGGATTTAGGCATAGAGAGGGGGAATCTTGGGGGGGGAATAAAGGAAATTCGGATAAGGGAAAAGAAGGGGAATTGATGTATTTTGTAGGGGTAATGGAGGGAATAATAGGCCCTTTTGAGCAATGTACTAGCAGAGAGGGTTTGTATTAGGCACAGCAATCAAGAGACTTCAAGGAGGATGGGTTTTCAGGGGAAATGCATTCCTTGAAGGCTCAAAACAATCTAGCCCCCAGCTAGCTTGCCAAGAATTTCATAGGGGGGCTAACAGTGGCTCCACATGGGGATGGCTGCTCCTTGGAGGAGTCAAGAAACCAGATATGATATTTGGAGTAGGCCAGTTGCCTGCTGTCATAAGCCATCTTTCTTCTTCAATTTTAGCTGCCACAGTATGATAGAAACATCAGCAAAAATATTTCTCAACCAATCTACCTACCCAAACTACAGTTCTACAATTTTCCCTTGGGTGCATTTGAACTAGCAGACCCTTTACATTTTATTTTGCAAAACAAAAACAAACCTATTCTAAATCTACCCTTATTGCTCCATGAGGCCAGATTAGACTGTTGGCCTCATACAATTCTCTACCTAATCTACTACCTGTTGGGATTAAACTGTCCAACAGGTTTCTTCACCTACATTCTAAGACAGGAAATTTAAACACAACCAAGCCAGGATTAGACTGTCTGGCTTGCTGTGGACTGAAAAAGCTAAAACTAAAAAACAAAACTTGAGGGTTTGAAATCTAAACTTTTGAAGCACCCTCTTTTCTTCATGTGACTCAGTTTTTGAGCATATTAGAGTCACTTCTTCCTTTTCCTTCAGCGCTGATTTTGTGCATGTTAGAGCTGATTTCTTTCTTCTTTTCCAGTCCAGATTTTGGGCATATTAGGACCAGCTATTTTCACTTCCTTTGGCTTGGATTTTGATCAGGTTTGAGCCAAACTTTTTACTTCAGAGGTTCATGTTTTGAGCATGTCTGAACCTCTCTTTTCATTCTGTTTTTTGGAACATTTTCTCTTTTTCTGAAAATGAAAACTTGCAATGGTATGTACAATGGAGATGAAACTGGAAATGGAAAATCAATAGAAGTAATGTTTGAGCATCCTGCCATTGACAGGACCCCCAAACAATTCTGTGCCATCAAGTTCTTGTAAGAAAAACGCATTAGGACCCACAGTGGCCTGGATGATGAATGGACCTTGCCACAAGCTGTCAAATTTGCCATGTTTGCCTTTGTCCTCTCTTCTTGAATCCCATCTCAGAACCTTATCTCCAACCTTGAAATCTGAAGCTTTGGTTCTTTTGTCAAACTGTCTCTTTATGCCTTCCTGTACTCTGACAGCTCTGCTATAAACCTGCTCCCTTGTTTGCTGAAGATGGATAGTTTCATTTATTCTCCTTACCATATTGTTTTCCTCTGATTGTATCTCCTGGACAAGTTTGATCACTGGAACTCCAAGACTAGTAGGAAAAACTGCTTCTGTCCCATAAACCAGCTGAAAAGGTGACATGCCAATAGATTTCTTTGTAGTGAGCCTGTCTGCCCACAAGGCATGTATCAACTTTTTATGCCATGACCTTTTGTTCTCTTCCAGCAGCTTCTTAATGATTGTAACCAGGCTTTTATTCGATGATTCAGCTAGGCCATTACCCTGGGGGTAATAGGCAGTTGAATGTCCAAGTGCTATTCCGTACCTGTGACAGAAATCAACCATTCTTTTGGATCCAAAAGCATCAGCATTGTCAGTGATTATTTTCCTTGGACAACCAAAACGAGATAAGATGAAGTCTTCTAGGAACCTAATGATGACAGAGTCAGTGGCATTCCTAGTGGGTATAGCTTCTATCCATTTAGTGAAGTAATCTGTAGCAGTTAGGATCCATTTATGTTGTCCAGAGGAGGCAGGATGAATTTCTCCTATAAAGTCTAGGCCCCATTGCATGAAGGGACCTTCTATGGTGATAGGTTTTAACGGGAGGGGAAGGAGCTTTCTTTTGCCCTCAAAGATTTGGCATTTGTGGCAGGAAAGAATCATTTTATGGACATCACTGAAGAGGGTAGGCTAGTAGTAACCAGCCCTGAGTATCTTATTTGCAGTGGTTTTCCAACTCAGGTGGCCTCCACACTCCCCAGCATGGAATTCTTGTTTGACTCTTTCAGCTTCAGTTTCAGACAAACATTTCAGTAGAAGGCCATTTGGATTTTTCCAATATAGACTCTCATTCATAATGCAGTAATTTATAGCTTTGAGTTTTACGAATCTGGCCTTTGTTTTGGATAGTTCTAGAGGGGCATTGAGGTTAGTGAGCACGTAAAGGATATCAGCATACCAAGGAGAGTTCTGAAACTGCTCCTCAACAGTTGGATGGGGCAATCCTTCCTGCTCATCTAGGGCATTTATCATGTTAATGTCAAGGGCCTGCAAGTTTGATTCAGCCATTAACTGGGCCAAGCCTTGACCTTTGATCAGCTTAGTGGGTTTTATTTCAAGGTCGTATTCCAAGATGGTAGCAATCCATTTGCCCCTTTTCCCATCAGGGTCTTGGGACAAGATATCCTTGACCACTATATTTGGCACGAAAGCAATGGTGTGAGAATGCAGAATGTACACCCTAAAGTCTTTTAAGGCCTTAATCAGAGCATAGGCCTGCTTTTCCATGATGTTGTACTTTAAGGGTGCATCTCTTAAGGCTTTACTGAAGAAGGCTATAGGCTGTTCATTACCTTCTGAATTTTTCTGCAGCAAAACTGCAGCTATTGTGTGTTGGGAAGCAAATGAAAAGATCAAAAAATCTTTTGAGAAGTCAGGGCTGATAAGGACAGGGGCCTGAGTGAGTGCAAGTTTTACTAACTCAAAAGATTTCTTGGCTTCAACAGTCCACTTAATTCCTGCACCTTTCTTTAGCATTTCAGTCATTTTTCTAAGGTGCTCAACAAGATTAGGAATGAATCTCCTGAGGAAATTGATCTTCCCTATAAAGGACTGCAACTCCTTGATGTTCCTTGGATGTGTAATTTTAAGTATTCCCTCAACTCTCTGTGGGTCTATCCTAATCCCTTTCTCAGATATAATGTGGCCAAGAAGTTTACCTTCTTGCAACCCAAAAACAGTCTTCTTAGGATTTAGGGATAGACCATACCTTCTACATTTTTCAAAAACTTTCCTCAGATGTTTCAGATGTTCTTCTTCAGTTTTAGAAAAGACAGTCAAGTCATCCAAGTAGATAACTATGAAGTGTCCTATCTCCTCTGAGAAAGCAATATCCATTGCTCTCTAGAAGGTAGCTCCAGCATTCATCAATCCAAAAGGCATTTTCAAGTACATGAAGGTGCCCCATGGAGTGGTAAAAGTTGTTTTGAGTTGATCTTCTGGGAGTACCAGAACTTGGTTGTATCCTGAAAAACCATCAAGTAGGGAGATTCTTTTAGAGCCTACTACCTTCTGAAGGATATGTTCCATTCTAGGCAAAGGGTAGTTGTCTTTCAAGGAGGCTCTGTTGAGGTTTCTGAAGTCTATGCATAGCCTGATCTCCCCTGTTTTCTTCCTTACAACCACTAAGTTTGACACCCAATCAGAAAACCTTACAGGGACTATTATGCCTGCTTCATACATCTTTTTGATCTCTTTCTCTACTGCAGGCAATTGTTTTGGATTGATTCTTCGAAGTTTTTGTCTAAAAGGCTTCTGGTTTTCCTTTAGTGGTATCTTATGTTGTATGATGTTGGTGTCATAGGCCTTTAAGTCTTCATAGCTCCATGCAAACACATCAATGAATTCCTTAAACAAGTCAATGTATTTTTTCTTCATGTTTGCAGGTACAGACTTAGCCAGTTTTATCATTTTGGGTCTGTCTTCAGTGCCAATGTTGCATTCTTCCACATCAGAATCAGCATGTTCAATTGTGGGCTTTTTTGCTACGTCATCAAAGTCAAAGAGGTCCTCTAAGGGTGCCAGGCCTCTCGTTATGTTCTTATCTCTGGCCTGCAGCACCTCTACTTCTTTTGTATCAGCGTTTTCACACTTTTCGGTTGGATTTCTAGTTTGCTCAGAAAAAGAATTTATTTCTATGTTACAGGGTGTTTTTTGTTCATCTGGGGGATCCTCGCTTGGGCAGCTATCATCAAAGATTGAGTCTAAATCCGAAAATTCAAACTCATTCCTACCCACCAGGAAATCTTCGATCTGTTTGTCTCCTTCAAAGACCTGCCAATATTTTTCATTGTCTGGTACTGCAGGCCTGAATTTGGTCTAAATGATAATTTGTTGGTCAACTGGGGCTTAGGATATGAGCTAGCTAGACAAGCTAATCCATTTTCTATTACATTTTGACCCCTAGGAACAAACACTAATTTATATTCAACAAACGTTTTCAGAAAATCTAGAGTATCATTCCTATATGCCCTAAGCCTGGGGTGTTTTGCTGAATACTCACCATTCACCTGTTTGATCACCAGTTCAGAATCTCCATGCACATTTGTCCTATGGGCCCCTAAATTTTTCAGCAGATTTAGGCCAAGGATGAGAGCCTCGTATTCTGCAATATTATTGGTGCATTTGAACTGCAGATTGACAGCGTGGCTCTCTGCGTGATCATTTTCAGTGTTACGCAGCCACACCCCTGCCCCAGCATTGTTTCTAGTACAGGACCCATCAAAGTTCATCTCCCACAGGGATTCTTTGTTTAATTCGTTTTCATCCCCTCTCCTACAGCTGGGTTCGCCATTATGTTGGGTTGCAAGGTCTGTACTAGGAGAGGGGTTATTTTGTTTTTCATGTGGTGTATCAGTTTGAAGGGTGTGACTAATAGACTGACTGTATTGTGTTTCTGGCTCATTCTAAGTGAGGCTCCCACCACATATTCTACAGGTTTCACTACTATTTTCTTCTTCAATTTCTTCCAGGGTAGCCATGATGTTCAGGTCTGTGTTTTCAGCTTCTACGTTCGTATTTCCATTTTCTGATCTTGGATCTTCTAAGGATTGGTCATTGTAGAGAATGAAAGAGTCTAGGTCTGTATGTACAGAGTATAATGGTGAGTTTTCAGGTTTGTCGGGGCTACTGACTAAAAATTTCATCTGAGACTCTCTATACAGTCTTCTAAGTTGGCAAAATATGGGGACAGTGGCATATGAGCCATCCATCTGCATTGTTCCTTGCAGTTTGGCTCCCCATGATCGAGATAGTAACATGCCATACTTAGGTGGCACATCTGCCACCACCACATCCATGCCCATACACTTAGCAGGGATCTGGGTCAAGCTCACACATAAATCTTTGATTAGTCCTAGGCATTTTACCCTGCTAGAGTCAAAAGAGTATAAGTCTTTGTAGGGTCTGGTGATTTCTAGGCCTAGCCTTTCCATCACTACCTTAGGCATTAGATTGTGTGATGCACCAGAGTCATGCATGGCATTATGAAGGATCTTGTCATGAATGTTGAGACTGACATAGAAAGGTGGAACTACCCCTTCCTGAAATTTTCCCTTGATTTTTGGACCAAAGAGTAGGGTTGGTTGATCATCATTCAGATTTACAGAGTCATTTATTTGTCCCAGATTCAATGCTTTCAAAATTTGGCCTTTATATACATCTTGAGTGGCCAGCTCAGACAAAGGTACAGAGATTTTGATTTTTGCAATCTCACTCTCTAGATTGAAAGCGGACTGGACCTTTGTAATGCTCAATTCTGTTTTATTTGCTACTGCTTTAGTAGCTGAACCAGTTTGTGGTTTCTCAATATGTTCAGGGTTAGGAAAAATGGTTTCAGGAGTACTAACTGAAGTGCTAGTACTGCTAATTGGTTGAATTTGTTTTCCAGTGTCTTGGTTGCTTTTTTCTTTGTGTTTATCAGAACTTACAGCTGTTGTTTTACTATTTTCAGCAGTCACTGTAGAAGATTTGTCAGGCCTTTTCTTTATGGTAACCTCAGAATTTTTGGCTTTGGAAGCATCTTGGTTTTTCTTGCTCCTAATTTCACATTGTTCCCTGACTTGTAACATGGCATTTTCAATTCCTAATCTGTAATATTCAGTTTCCAACCATTCCTCATCCCCATGAGAGGGTGAGGGTTGGTATTCCCCTGAATCACAGTTAAGGACTGAGTCCTCTGTTTCGAACATGTTAATTGCATTCCCCTCAGACTCTTCTATAATTCCCTCATCCTCATCTAAGAAGTTTTCTTGAAATGGGGGAATAATTTGTTGATCTGACTCTCTTTGTCTGTTGGGAGCATTATTATTTCTTCTAAAGTTTTGGTTTTGATTTTGGTTCTAGTTTCTGTTCTGATTGCTAACTGTGACAACCATTTTCTTCATCATCTGTTGTAGCTCTTCCAAGTTTTTAGACAATTTGTCATAGTTTGGATCGGATGTGGAAGCTACATTGTCATCCCTATAGGTTACCCTCCTCTTAGACCTCAATCTTGCCATTTTTTCCATTAAGTGTGCTTCTATGGTTATGGCTCCTTTCTGCATGTCTTCCAGGGTGGTGTACTCTTTGTCTCTAAGCTCATAAGCTAGATCAGCATCAAATCCATCAGGATACTTATCCAGGGCCATACCTTGAGCAGGTTTCATGTGTGGAGGGAGAGCATTATAAATGCTGTTGAATCTAGTGGTGTAATCATGAACACTCTCTCCTACATTCCTCTTAAGGGACATGTATTCTGATAGGAGCTGGCGAGGGTTTGCTCTAACCTCCCATTTGTTTATGAAGGTCTGGTATAATGCAGGGAGATCTTGAATACTACTAGGAGGTAGATTTTTGAACCACTTTTTCACCTCACCCCCTAAGCTTTGGGCAAAGATCCTCATTTTGATTGTTTCATCATCAATCTCCATGTAATCAAAAGAATCCTCCATTTTATCTACATGTGCCTAAGCTGTGATGGATTCTTTAGCGGTGAAGTGTGGGATTTTTTACTGATAATCATTTGGTAAGGGTAACAAGGGTTGGGGTACAACTAAAGGTGCATACCAAGCTGCCATGATGATATTATGGTGAGGCAAAGGGTTAGTTTGAGCAGCTGGTATTTGAATGACAGGGATACTGGGACCAGCAGAAGTCTGTTGAGCAGATATAGGGTGAGAGAGCCCCAAGTTTTGAAGGAAGTGAAAATCAGGTGGTGTGGAAGGAGGGGTTTCACTGTCCCTAGGGTCTGGCTGGTCTGAAGCACTGAATGACCTAGCTCTAGGTAATCTGTTTTGAAGGTCTAGGTTGAAGAAAGGGTCTAATAGTGCTGCAAGATCTTCTGGTGCAGAATTAGCTCTATGATTGTGACTGGAAATAGTTGATCTCCTACTTATAGGTGTTCTCTTGAGGATTTTCTCAGGATTATCAACTATTTCAGGTGGATCAGGGTTGGGATAAGCTCTTGTGTGGATGGTTCTGAAAGCCAGAATGTTATATTTCTACCCAAGCAGCTTAACCCTTCTTGTTACTTCTTTTATGGTTAATGTTGTTTCAAAGGTTGGTCTCCCAATGGAGTCTAATGTGAAACCAAGACAATTAGCTGGCCTACTAATCACCAGTGGAGTCTTTTAACGTTTAGGAGCTGTGGAGTCGCTAGGTGGAAAGGTTTAAGGTATTTCAGGGGCTACACTGTCCACCACAGTGCTGATGAAATATCCCTTTTCAAGGATATCCCACTAAACACAGCAAACTCTATCCAGAGATTGACTGGGAGGGCATTTACCAGATATGTCACCTCAAAGAAGAGGATGAGATCTGGAGGCTACCTGGCCCTTTCCAGGCTCTATCTAAGAGTATGGGGTAAAACACACAAGAGGTAAATGGAATGGGAAGGATAAGTGTTTTACTACCAACCTAACCAGAGACTACAGGTTTTCTAAGGTTTGGAGATGTATCAGGATGAAAGCACTCAGAAATCCCCAGTGGAGTCGCCATTATGTTGGGGTTCCCATGTTTTGGCCAGGTTGGCAAGACCAAAAGATGAGACAACATCAGAACCACTTTGGGACCTTAGGATCTAGCCCTCCTAGGTCCAGAGAGGGATCTCTCTATGATAGCCAAAGGTTTATGTCTTTAAGGCTCAAAGTATAAGATTTTAGGCTAGTTATAGGCTCGAGATTGTTTGTTTGATTGTTTATGATTGGTTGTTGGGAATCAGGAAAAGAAGGTCCAATAGACAGGGATGAGAAAAGAGGAAGCTTAGATAGAGATAGACAACTTAGAGAACATCAAAGCCATTGGGCTATGGAGTCAAGAAAGGATTTATTTGTAATCAATGTGCAAGCTTTCAATTGGGCTAGTCATCTAGAGCATTTGGATCTTAAAGGAGATATTTGGAATGGGACATTAAGGACAGAAAATGAAAGGAGGAGAACCAACCAACTCTGTCTATAGATCATACCAGAGGTCATTTAACTCCAGGCCTGCTTCGACAGAATTAGAGGTGAAACAAGGGATCTTGGAAAGGTTTAATTGGGATGGAGAGCTCCTAGAGAGACAGAGATTAGGTTCTAGACCTCGAGGATTCTCAACACATTCAACTAAATCCTAACAAGAACATCTAAATATAGATTTCATTAATTCATACATCAGAGAGCAGGCAATAACATCCACTACACTGGTTAAACCAATTGAAATCAACATTCAGATACACATATAAGCAGAAAACATAAAAGGCTGGGAGAGCAGCAACATAAGGTACCTATCAAGGGTAAATATTATGCCAAACTTCTGATGCGAGCCTGAAGAAACATGATGAAATGAAAGCAAGTCAATCACAAATACAGAGAAAGGAAAACATCACCAGCTGCTTTAGATCAAGATCCAAAGAAACATGCTTGTCATATTAAAAACAACACCAATCAGGTACATCATAGCCCATAGCTTGAACATTCAGTCTGAATACATCTAGTCTCAGTCTATCTTACAATATTACACAGAGAACTTGTCTCAAGAGGAACAATGCTTGCGTTTCACTGATATCTCATCAACAACCATTACAATGTTTCCTTATGTGCTTTATAGCAAAGGGTGAGCCTAAGATCGACTGAAGGAGTAGGTGAAAATTAAATGTATCTTTAAACACAACAATGAATGTGGCCCAAACCTATCTCGTCGAATTCATGCTATGTATTTAATTGCCACCTTCGGGAGAGATGATCTCGCTCTAGATTTGGTTTTGACACTTTGGAATTGGCTGAAGTACTCCTGAATGTTTTGAACAAAAATGAAATAAACTGCTAGGGAGGCCTGTCTCATAAATGTTTGATTTGTTTTGAACTTTGGTCATGGTGGAAATCTTTTCAGGGGCATGGTACATAATAAAGGCAGTATGGATGCCCTGTACTTGATGAAGGAAAACATTCTGCTAACAAAAACCTTGATATTACCTTTTGACTGCGCTCGGGATCCTTTGATCGATCCTCGGGGTCTGTGATCTGCTGCTCTTCCTTTAAAAACACTGATTTAAAGCTCTGGATCTTTGTTAGCGTGCCTTAACCTTCTTTTTCTCTACTGAATGACTCTATCATTTTCATTTTGCTTCTGACAGGGTAGCTCGGGTTTTAATGGTGACGGGAGATTTTCAGAGTTTGAAATCTAGCTTTCCTTTGGTGCAAATCCCATCAGCCGCTTTCCTTGACAATTTTCTAGCAGCGCCACCCCCGGATTTAATTCTACTTGCAACTTCTCCATTAAGAAACATGGAGAATTTCACTTCTAACAACCCTGTAAAAAAACAACTGCGAAGAAATTCACGGACGTGAAAGATGGAGGAGACGAAGACACACCGTGGACGTGGGGAAATAGCCATGCAGACAGAGAACAGAGGAGAAAACGTGATGAAATGATAAAACGAGCTTTGGTGGAGGCTGAATGATCTACAGAGTGAAAACGTATGAAAAACATTAAAAAACGTGAGAATGGGACGTATATATGCAATAGAATGATAGACTGTACGGAGGGGAGCACGTGTAGCTGACGTGGCGAGGCGGGATGCAATGGAATGGTCAACGGCTGAGGGATGAATCAGAACCGTTGATCGGGCTAAGATCAATGGTGGAGGGCGACAGATGGTGGGCCGGAACAAGAGCTATCGCGTGCACGATTTCATTAAATATCATGCATCTCTGGTGATCAGGAGCCGTCGGATGGAGCTTTCGAGATCTAACGGCTGACACGAATTTCGCTGGGCGTCCTGGGCAGGAAGTTAATGCGCGGGGGATGGAGTTAACGAGCGGGGAAAGCGATTTTGAAAATCGTACAGAGGACGCGTGGCGGGATATGAATGGAATCGCTGGGTCTCCGGGGAAAACCGCTCGGCGCCCAACGGTGGTGCGGAAAATACCGGCGGGTTTGGAGGTATGACGTATGGCTGGCGGGGTCCACCATTTCGGGCGCGCTCCACGCCGTTGATCTGTCGGGTGAATGGACGGTGGAGATGGACTACGGGGGGCCAAGGTGTACGGGCACGGGAAAATGGAGCGACCCCCCGTAGTCAATCACAACCGTTCGATCGGGATTTCCCACATCCCAAGGAGTCAACTACGGGGGCTCCATGGTTTGACTCTACGAACTTGGAGCGACCCCCTGTAGGAAAAGGCCTTGGTCACAGCGCCGGGTCTTATGGAACGAAAAGGCACAGGGCTAGCGGAGAAGGGGGCTTAGGCCCCAAATACATAAATTTCATCATTTTAATTCATTTTTAATGCGTTTCGGGGGCAATCAAAGGGTAACGGTAGGGGAGATGGAGGGGGAAACTAGGGAAATAAGGGAGATGGGGAAATTTAAAGGGGTTTTAGGGGGATTTAAGAGGGTGATGGAGGGGATAAAAGGAAGAAAAGGGGTTTTGACAAAGGAAAGGGGAGGGTAAAATGGGGGTATTTGCAGGGGTAAAAAGGGGCAATAGTGGGCCATTTGAGAAATGGATCAGCAGAGGGGCTATTTATTAGGCCTAGCATAGAGAGACTCCAAGGAGGATGAAATTTCAAGGGAAAGGCATTCCTTGGAGGCTCCAGAACAATCTAGCCCCCAACTTGCTTGTCAAGAATTCCATAGGGGGGCTAACGAAGTATTAGTTTTTTTTGCAGGTTCCAGGAGGAAGGACAAATGACTACAAGAGAATGGTGTCTCTCTAAGAGAGCAATTTGTTTCATAAGAGGATGATCAGCAACAAAGAGGAAATATGCTGATGCAAAATCAGATCCAAACACTTGAAAAAATTTCAGATACTATTGTCTCCATCACATCCATACCTCATAATAAACCATTCACCTCATTTCACTTCATATTTTCCATTTACATTCACATCCACTTTCCATTTCTTTTTGTCCATTCATAACCCACAAATAAAAGCAAGAGGCTCATTCACATGCTTATTTCCCATTGCCATTTCTACTCTCCATTTCCATCTTCCATTTTCATCTTCCATTTCTTGTCATTTTCATTCTGCAAATAAGCCCTGCTTCAATGCAAATTATTGAGTCCATAGTCCTTTGAGTCTAAGTTCTTTGTAAAAACACCTTGAGGCTTGCATACCTTAATGGCAAGTTCTCATGCTGACAAACAATGAGAATACATTAATGTCCCTTGTTCGTCGGATCTTCTAGGTGACTCGACATCGGCAAAATCATTCGTACCTAGCAAGATGTGTTTGGGCATCTTGACTCTCATTGTCATCAATGGTGAGAGTTCTCGTGTTGACTAGTGGCATCCATTAATGGCCACTAAGTCAACAATTTCCTACTATGTTCGACATCAGAACATCTTTTCACATAGTAGGAATTATGCCAATGAGTTTTGAAGACATGAAGACTATTATTTTCAGCATTTTGGAGCAGATTCAGCAAGTTTTAGTAAGAGCAATAAAAAGTCATCTTATCTCTTTATCCATGACTCCTCTTGTTCAGCCACTTGAAGAAGAATATGATCAGAATTTTGCAGCCACCACACATACACAACTCATCCACATTTAAGGTAAGTGAAGGTATGTTCTTTTCTAATTTTTAGTCATGTAATTCATTAGAATGCTAAAATTGTAACTTTGGAAAAATTCCTCACTCCCTTTTTCACATTGTCATATCTTTAGTTGGGGGGAAGGGACATCATTTCATATCCACATGTCATACAATATCACACATTTTCATTTCATTTCCACCCACATATACTTCCCAACCAACTATTGTTGCAACATGATCCAAAAGATTATATGCCTTGCAAATGATCAATTCATTGATGAAGTAATTGATTCTAAATATTTTCATGAACTTTGATGCAACAAAGAAAATAAAGTATTGTTACACAAGAACCATTGCTAAAAAAAAAATTGGTTGTTACATAAGAACCAACCATTAAAAATATATTGCAATCAAATGTATTATACTTTTCCAAAAAGAAAATATCAAGAAGCAAAGTTTGGAACGAATCTTTATGAGTCAACTCATAAAAGATCAACTCATGGACAAATGAATCATTGCAATAGTTGCATGAGGACATGCAACAACTTCAGTTGGGGGGTATGTTGAGTCTCAAAAGTGTTTTTCATATTCATACATATTTCCACTATGTCATAACTATTTAGCTCTTATTTCATAGTCATCTGACCTAAAACCCTACATCAAGTAACCATTTTCATAAATATATGGGTTAGGATCATTGTTTTCCAAAGTTATTTATTTTATGTATTTAAAGTGAATTTATGATTAGAAACTAGAAAATTAACATAGTTTAATATATCTATACATGTGTTATGAGTTTTGTGACATGTGTAGGCCAAAATGAGACTTCTAGAAGACCCTTATGTGGCACTCTAAGGCCAAATTCGAATTTGGTTGGAGAAGATCATGGGATCATGAGAACATGTGTCTCATTTCCTTGTTGTATTGAAACTCTAAGAGGATATGTGTCTCATTTATTAGTTGTGTTGAAACTCTAGAAAGACATGTGTCTTATCATTTCCTATTTTGATTGTAACTCTATAGATGGAGGGAGAGATTCATGGACTCCCATTAATGAGATAACTCCTCATATTTTGTATAAATAGGAGAAGCTTTCTCCTATCATGGGTAATGAAAAAGTAGTGAAAAATAGGAGAAGGAGAGAAAGGAATAGAGAGTCTTTTGTAACAAAGCTTAAAATGGAATGGGATGTAGATTTGTGAGGTTTTCAATAAAGAAATTCAGTTCTTTGATGCTATTTTGATTACAATTTTAAGGAGCTGAAGCTAAGGATTTCACCAAATTGGTAGCAGAGGGCCCCTGCTATCCAAGGAGGCTTCTACATGCTTTCTAGATAAGTAGCTTTTAATTATGTGTTGTTAGCTTTTAATTCATGTCTTGCATTATTTGTTTAACTGAAAGATCCTCATCATCTTACAATCATTCTTTTTCTTAAAATGCTCTTCCAACATATCAATATTAGATGAAAGAGATTTGGTTGTATCATGTTGAGTTAATTAGCATTTTCTGTTTTGCAATTAGATTAAAATATCCTCATTATCTTACAATCATTCTTTTTCTTAAAACGCTCTTCCAACATATCAATATTAGATGAAAGAGATTTGGTTGTATCATGTTGAGTTAATTAGCATTTTCTGTTTTGTAATTAGATTAAAAGATCCTCATTATCTTACAACCATTCTTTTTCTTAAAATCTCTTCCAACATATCAATATTAGATGAAAGAGACTTGGTTGTATTATGTTGAGTTACATTTCATGTTCATTTGCAAGCTAGGATATCCATGGATTAGAATGTTCTGTTTTTCACCATTTTCTTAATTAGGGATAGAATTTACAATTACACTCTGTTTTGAGTCTAAGGTTTCCTTTTCTTTTCTTTTTGACATAGATTTGATTTCATCTTTTGAACATAAGTACTAAAAAGAAAAAACCCCCAAAAACATCAATAAAATACATACAACGAAGTAAGGAAGAGGTCACTTAAGCACATATAGTGCACCACACTTCATCAGTTTACTAGCCCTGGTTGATAATTTATGTTAGCAATTTAGGACACTAAATTGACTACACACCACTCATCCAAAAGAGTGCGAGAGATAAATGTACGGGATTTAAAACGGAGCTAGACCCTGACCCTCTTCCCGCATGGCACAATTAATTCTCATTTAGTTTTTCACTGCCCTCCTTTGCTCATCTTTCGGCTATAGCTATAAAATTCAGAAAGAAACTCATTGTTGTGGTTGATTGATTATCAGAGAATTTCAAGTTGTTTCTTTTGAGACATAGTCTATGTGTAAAGTTGCAAGATAGGCTGAGGAGGGTGTATTCAGACTGAACTTTCAAGCTATTGGCAATGTTGTATTTGACTGGTGTTGCTCTTAATATGACAAGCACATTTCTTTGGATCATGATTTCAACCAGCTGGTGATGTTTTTCTATCTCTGTATTTTAATTCATTTCATTGCATTTCTACTGGCTTGCATCAGAAATTTGGCATAGGATTTACCCTTGTTAGGTACCCTATGTTTCTGTTGTCCTTGCCTTTAATGTTTTTCTGCTATATGTGTATCTGAGGATAATTTAACCAGTGTAGTGGATGTTATTGCTTGCTAGCTGATGTATGAATTATTGAGGTAAGTGCTTTAAATGTTCTTGTTGAGGTTTAATTGAATGAATTGGGAACATTGGGAGGTCTAGAACTCTGTCTTTATCTCACTAGGATCCTTTTCAATTAATCTAACCTTTCTAAGATCCCTCAAGCTGGAGGCCGAAGCATTTAGAGTTCAAAGTCTCTCTCTGATCTCAGGTTTTCAACTTTGTGTTATAAATCTTTAATGTTCTTTGTCTGAAGAGTTAGCCTTTGGATTTTAGATCACAGGTGTTCAATGGCAAGCCCTGTCCCTGGATCTGATCTCTGAAGGTCACCTTGGAGGATTCCTTGCTTTCACCTTGTTGGCAATATGATGCAGAGTGTTGTCCTTGATGGCAACCCACTGAATGAAGATGAAGACATGAGATTGTTGACTTGTGTTGTCCTTGATGGAAATCCACCTGATGAAGTTATTCTTGACTTGATGAACTTGGTAAATGATGTAAATCTGATGTGATATGATGTTTGTTGACAATAGAGTGTTGTCCTTGAATGGCAACCCACCTGATGAAGATGATGGAAACTTACTTGATGAAGTTGTGCTTGATAAAATATGTCTTGATAGACTTTGTTTAAAAGATGAAAATCTGATGTATCTACGGTGAGTACGGAAAGCGATAAGAAGAGAAAGGAATTCAGCATGTGCTAAATCTATGGTGAAAAGGGTATGTCTCAAGGCATACGGATAAATCTAAGGGAATTCGCGTATGCACGTGGAAAAGAACGTGCCAAGTCGCGTATGGGTAAAAGCGCTCAAAAAGTGCAAAACCAGGGGTAACCACCATGGTATTGACCCATTGTATTGGGTAATGATTCGTCTAAATGACCCCGTCCAGGAATACCATCGGAAGTAATATTGTTTTGGCTCATGGTATTGAAAAAGGGGCTCATGGTATTGAAAAAGGGTAAACCTATATAAAGAGAAGAAATTCATTGTGCAAAATATAAGCATGGGTGCAAGATGTCTGAGCTTGAATGAATACTTCTCTCTGAAGTATATCTAAATGGAAAGGGTTATAGTTGAATGATAGATCTGAATGTGTGATGCACCAATGAAGAAATGATGAAGAAGGGATCTAGATCTGGAATGTATTTGTATCTGCTAGATCTGTTTATGACATGATTAGATCTGAGATGAGGCGAACATTTGTCTGAAGAAAAGGGTAAAATCTGTGTGATGTATCTGTTCTGAAGAATTGCAATGACCTAAAATATCTGAAGAACCATACGCTAGTTCACCGCAAAGGAAGCACGTATATACGCGGCTTTGCTGAAGAGAAAGCGCATATCCATAGTGAAATTAGTACAGAGGTATACGCTGGTTGATGTGGACGGAAGCGCGTATATACGCGACATCAGTGAAAGGAAAGCGCGTATGCAAACTAGGGTTTGCTGAAGTCTGTGGTAAGAAATGTCTGATCTGTTCTGCTGGTTTACTGATATCTGTCAGTGAGTTATATGTATCTGTTTCATGGTTGACTGTGCTTAAATGTATGGAGTGGGTCCAGTCTGAAAATATGATGAAACGTGGCCTGCAAGTGGTGTCCTAAAGGATGCTTTGGATCCAGTGTGAAAATTGATGAAACGTGGTCCATAAAGGTGCTGAGGGTTGTAGCCTTCAGTCAGGGGGTCGTAGCTCCCTTCCAGGTGAGGCTGGTAAACGAGATCAGGGGGTCGTAGCTCCCTTCCAGGAGAGGCTGGTAAACGAGTCAGGGGGTTGGAGCTCCCTTCCGGGAGAGGCTGGTAAACGAGCGCAGGTGGGTGCCTGCGTGCTGGTAGGAGTCTGCACCAGCACATATGTTGTAAGATGTTTTCTCTATAATAAAATATTGAAGGCTGAGCAACTGCAGCGGTGGTTTTCTCCCGACTTGGGTTTCCACCTAAAAATCTTGGTGTTCATGTGTGATGCTTTGTGTGATGGTTTATTCTGTTATTACCGCACATGTTTACTGATAACTTAACATCATATGAATGAATATTGCAAAGAACTAAGTTAATAAACATCTGCATATCTAAATCTCTGTGTATACGCAATTTTCATAAAGGGGATCCGCGTATATACGCTGGTTTACTGAAGTAAAGTAGCGTATGGGTTTTTAAGGAATGAAAAGTAAAAGGATTTTGATTATGCAGTAAATACTGATTCACCCCCCCCCCTCTCAGTATTTTTCCCAACAATTGGTATCAGAGCCTGGTCCTTCTGCAGAAGCTTGATCGCTTGAAGGAGATCCGTCGCAATGGGAAGTCAAGAAGGAGTAATGTCTATAAAGCCACCTCTATTCAATGGAAGCAATCTGATATTCTGGAAGGTTCGAACAAAATCATATCTGCAAAGTCTTGGTGCAGATGTATGGGCAATCGTGGAAGAAGGTTATCAGTATCCGGCAAGTATTCCTACTGATGCAGCAGAAAGGAAGAAGTATGAAATCAATGCCAAAGCAGTAAATGTATTATTAGGAAGCATGTCTGAACCAGAATTTGCTAAAGTGATGCAGCTACATTCAGCAAAAGAAATATGGGACAAAATCATTCTAAGTTATGAAGGAGACACAAAGGTAAAAAGTGCGAAACTCCAAACTCTTAGAATTGAATATGAAAATTTGAAGATGCATAGTGATGAGAGCATTGCCCATTTCTTCTTACGTCTGGATGATATTGTAAATCGAATGAGAAATTTGGGTGAAACTATAACTGATACTACTTTGGTGGAAAAAGTCTTAAGATCCTTGACTTCAAAATTTGACTCTAAAGTTTCAGCTATTGAAGAAAGGCAAGATCTGCAAACTCTTACTATTGTTCAATTACATGGTACTCTGATTGCTTTTGAAATGAGACAAGGAGGCCCTTCTCAAGTAAGAGAAGCTGCTTTTAAGGCATCTACAAAAGGAAAGGAAAAGGAAGTTGTCAAAGAATCCAGCTATATATCTGATGAAGAAGAAGCGAATTTTGTGAGAAAGCTCCAACTAGGTACTGGAAGATTCAAAGGTAAGCTTCCCTTCAAATGTTTTGAGTGTGGAAAAGTTGGTCACTATGCTGCTAAATGCCCTTATAAAGAAAAACATGGTAAAGGGAAACAATTTGAAAAGAGGAAGAGTTATTATGCAAATGAAGATGATGATGAAGTGTCCAGTGAAGGTGAAGAAGATTCTGACCATGATCTGAAAGTGCTCATGGCAAAGAAGCAAAAGAAGAAGGCTACTCAAAGCAAGCAGATACCTCAGAAACCATGTATAGCAGAAATTGAAGGAGATGAAACAGGTATTAATCGTTGTTCTTGTATTTTACTTAACTGTATATGCAAAGGTTATGATAGTGAAAGTGACAGTATGGATCTAGAAGATTCTGACCAAGCTCTACAAGTGCTCATGGAAAAGAGGAAAAAGAAGAAGGCTACTCAAAGCAAGGAGATGTCTCAGAAAACCTGTATAGCAAAAATTGAAGAAGATGAATCTGATAGTGATTTGGGTCCTTGTAATACTCTTCTTTGTGCAAACAATCGTGAAGATAGTGAAAGTAAAGTTGTGGATCTAGAAGAAACTATCAAGATCAAAGTTGAAGAACAACAAAAGGAAATTGATCAGAAATATTCTATCTACAAAGAGATGATCTCTTAAATGAAAGACCAAATAGAAATGCTGAATGGACAGGTGGACAAGTATCAAAGGTTTCATACTTATGCATCCTATCGAATTAAAGAACTAGAAGCAGAAATCAACGATCTAAATGCAGATCTCGAAAAATCAAGCAAGAAGAATGAAGGACTTGAAGCTGCAATCATCTCTCTGCAAGCAGATCTTGAAGCATCAAGTAAGAAGAATGAGGAACCTCTACAACCATTTGAAAATGAAGGCCTTGAAGTAAAAATCATCTCTCTCAAAGAAGATATGGAAAAATCAAATAAGAAGAATGAAGAGCTGCAACAAACATGTGAAGAAAACGAAAATTGGTTGAAAGAAGATTCTAAATCTGAAGGATCAAGTAGAAGATGGAAGAAGGAAAGAAGAAAGCTTGACAAAGCAATGTCAAGCCTTGGAGGTTGAGGTAAACATTCTCAAAGGTAAATTAGAAGAAAAGGTTAAGCTTTTGAGGTTTCAAGATAGTACTAACATTTTGGACAATATTCTGAGTAATCAAAGGTCTCCTGCTATCAAACTTGGTCTTGGTTTCCATGAAACTATTAAAGGAGAATCTAGCTCACAAGGAAGTGCTAAAAATTCAGAGGATGTCAATGCAAAACCTGAAGTGTTGAAAGAAACAAAAGGTCAACCAAAAATGATGAAATCTCAAAGGAAATTAGTCAATAAAGTTGAATTCTTTAAATGTCATAATTATGGGCATGTTGCAGCAAATTGCAGGAGCAGATCATTTCAGCCTCAATCAAACAGTTCCTACATAGAAAGGTACTCTGGTTTCTTCAAGGGATATTGTTTTTCATGTAACAAGTATGGACATAAAGCAGCTGATTGTAAAAGGAGGAAGATTAGAAATACTCATTATGATTCTTATGCTTATTTCTCTGGACACATGAGATGTTATTCTTGTAACAAGTATGGACATGTAGAAAAGGAATGCAGGGTGAACAGATATGAGAAATTGGATAACTTCCAGCACACAAATAGAAAGTTCAAACAAATCTGGAAAAATATGGAGGACCGATCAGAAACGTAGGGAATTTTGACCCTACTGCAGTCATCCGCTTCTGAAGCTTACTTCTCTGATTGACTGCAGGAATGATGTGGGATACATTATGAGATTTAGTAATGTATCGTCACAAGGGGAGCAATGTATGATGTCTCTCATGATTGATTTGATTATTCTGGTTATATGTATTTCTGACAGAGCATCTGATATGAAGAAAACAGGTACAGGAAGTACAAGTTCAGGGGGAGATGAAGGAATGTGAAAAATTTCTATGCTTCACTTTCCATATGCGGGTTCTATTAACAAAAGTTGCGTATACATGTGAGTTCCAGCAGACACAGTCGCGTATGCATTGATGATAAGAGAATTTATATGATAGTTGAAGATCTGGAGCAGAGGTTCAGGGGGAGCATCAGTCTGACTGTCAATAACTGTATTATTAACTCAATATCGGCTTAGTTTCTCAGTTCTAAATAATGATGATATGATACATGGTTTCTTATGTTGAAGATTGTGGATGAGTCTTGTTTGCTTTTTGATGAAGAGTATTCATTGTTGAGATGAAAGTCTTATAATTTGGAGATAAGAATAGATCATGCAGAGTTTGTTACTATGGTTGAGATCTTTTGCCTACATATGCTACTTCATGTTAAATCTTGAAGATCTTGATGATATTGGACCACATGGATGATTGCTTGACACATATTTGAAGATGTTGTTCTGGTATGATAATCTCTCTTGGAAAGATTGTATTGATGCTGCAAAGAATCTAAAGGCTTGGTTACTAATGTGCTTATGCTACAACCGTTGGATGACGCTTGAAGACACAACTACACTGTTCTATCTATCTGTAGTCCAAGGAAGCATTCAAATATCCCAGAAAGAAGCTGAACACTGTCTTTTTCTCACAAGATGATCAGATCTGGTTAAAATATAGAAGATGGTATTGGATACGCGGGTTTCCTGAAACACAGTCGCGTACATACGCGAGTTCATGCACAGAAAACCGCGTATGTATGATTGCTAACAATTTTCTGTTTGGATTCAGCTCTCTTCAGCATAGTTGCAGTGTTGTTTGGTATCTCTGGTGGTGTTCCAGTTCTCATAATTCTATTTCTAATGTTTTGATAAAGATGCCTTGATGATTTTTTTGTAAAAGTGTTCAGGATGCACAAACTAAGGGGGAGCCTTAGTCATATGGAAAGGTTGCTTGGATGCACAGATTCAGGGGGAGCATTAGATTTGCTGAGTATAATGCATTGTTGGCATTGTGATGGTTCTGAAATATGTTCTCTTTCTTGAGGACTTTCTGGTGTTGGTCTTAAAGTTATATTTGTAGTTTGATGAAAAGGGCATGTAGAGATCCATGATGTAAATTGTAATATTCAGTCATGTAAGGACTTGATAAATTTGTAAACCCACTTGGTTGGGTAGCTGAGTCAAATTTTGTAAACCCACTTGATTGGGTAGCTGAGTCAAATTTGTAAACCCACTTGGTTGGGTAGTTGAGTCTCATATGTAAATCCACTTGGATGGATCTTTGATGTAAGTATGAGTCATTGGTGATAGGAAATTCATAGAGTCATGTACTCCATTGGAAATTATGTTTGAAGATTCAGCATGAAATCAGGGGGAGCTTGGTCACTTCAGTATATATCAGATCTGCAGAACGCTTCTTCCACATGAGGAGAAAAGGGGGAGAGTATGTTGGTTTTGGTCCGCCCTTTGCCCTTGATGTCAAAGGGGGAGAGTGACATGGTGTTTGAATGGTGTCAAAAAATGGAGAGAGTGACATGGTGTCATTGTATTTTTAATGTACCTATCTGTTGTGGTAACCAAACACCATCGTGGTTGCGTGGTTGCCATCAAGTCCAAAGGGGGAGATTGTTGGCAATATGATGCAGAGTGTTGTCCTTGATGGCAACCCATTGAATGAAGATGAAGACATGAGACAGTTGACATGTGTTGTCCTTGATGGAAAACCACCTGATGAAGTTATTCTTGACCTGATGGACTTGGTAAATGATGTAAATCTGATGTGAAATGATATGATGCTGAGTGTTGTCCTTGAATGGCAACCCACTTGATGAAGATGATGGCAAATTACTTGATGAAGTTTGTGCTTGATAGAATATGTTCTTGATGAAGTAAATCTGATGTATCTATAGTGAGTACAGAAGGCAATGAAGAAAGGAATTCAGCATGTGCTAAATCTATGGTGAAAAGAGTATGTCTCAAGGCATACGCGGATCTGTCTAGGGGAAGTCGCGTATGCACGTGGAAAAGAACGTGCCAAGTCGCGTATGGGTAAAAGCGCTCAAAAAGTGCAAAACCAGGGGTAACCACCATGGTATTGACCCATTGTATTGGGTAATGATTCGTCTAAATGACCCCGTCCAGGAATACCATCGGAAGTAATATTGTTTTGGCTCATGGTATTGAAAAAGGGGCTCATGGTATTGAAAAAGGGTAAACCTATATAAAGAGAAGAAATTCATTGTGCAAAATATAAGCATGGGTGCAAGATGTCTGAGCTTGAATGAATACTTCTCTCTGAAGTATATCTAAATGGAAAGGGTTATAGTTGAATGATAGATCTGAATGTGTGATGCACCAATGAAGAAATGATGAAGAAGGGATCTAGATCTGGAATGTATTTGTATCTGCTAGATCTGTTTATGACATGATTAGATCTGAGATGAGGCGAACATTTGTCTGAAGAAAAGGGTAAAATCTGTGTGATGTATCTGTTCTGAAGAATTGCAATGACCTAAAATATCTGAAGAACCATACGCTAGTTCACCGCAAAGGAAGCACGTATATACGCGGCTTTGCTGAAGAGAAAGCGCATATCCATAGTGAAATTAGTACAGAGGTATACGCTGGTTGATGTGGACGGAAGCGCGTATATACGCGACATCAGTGAAAGGAAAGCGCGTATGCAAACTAGGGTTTGCTGAAGTCTGTGGTAAGAAATGTCTGATCTGTTCTGCTGGTTTACTGATATCTGTCAGTGAGTTATATGTATCTGTTTCATGGTTGACTGTGCTTAAATGTATGGAGTGGGTCCAGTCTGAAAATATGATGAAACGTGGCCTGCAAGTGGTGTCCTAAAGGATGCTTTGGATCCAGTGTGAAAATTGATGAAACGTGGTCCATAAAGGTGCTGAGGGTTGTAGCCTTCAGTCAGGGGGTCGTAGCTCCCTTCCAGGTGAGGCTGGTAAACGAGATCAGGGGGTCGTAGCTCCCTTCCAGGAGAGGCTGGTAAACGAGTCAGGGGGTTGGAGCTCCCTTCCGGGAGAGGCTGGTAAACGAGCGCAGGTGGGTGCCTGCGTGCTGGTAGGAGTCTGCACCAGCACATATGTTGTAAGATGTTTTCTCTATAATAAAATATTGAAGGCTGAGCAACTGCAGCGGTGGTTTTCTCCCGACTTGGGTTTCCACCTAAAAATCTTGGTGTTCATGTGTGATGCTTTGTGTGATGGTTTATTCTGTTATTACCGCACATGTTTACTGATAACTTAACATCATATGAATGAATATTGCAAAGAACTAAGTTAATAAACATCTGCATATTTAGATCTCTGCTAATACGCGAGTTGTATGAAGGATATCCGCGTGTATACGCGAGTTTACTAAAGGAAAGTAGCGTATGGGTTTTAAGGAATGAAAAGGTAAAAAGTTTTGAATATGCAGTAAATGCGCATTTTATTCACCCCCCTCTCGGTATTTTTCCCAACACTTTTCTCTCTTACCATTTCATATCACACAATCATCTTTAACATCCAATGCTTTAGATGACTAACCCAACTAAGATACTTTGCATATCGAATAGCAAGTAAACCCTTTCACGACTCCATTGCCCAATGGTCTCGAAGGTTCCACGAATTATCTCTCCTTTTGCCTAAAATCTTCTTTGCGCGGCCTTGTCTTATATTGAACCCTTCCTTCTGATTCTCGGCAACCAAACATACAATTAAACAAACAAACTCCGAGCCTTATAACTAGCCTAACACCTTAACTTTGAGCTTCAAAGACATACACCTTTGACAATCATAGAGAGATCCTCTGGACAGAGGGCTAGGTCCTAGGGTCTGAAAGTGGTTTGATGTTGTCTCATCTTTTGGTATTGCCAACATTGCCAAAACATGGGAACCCCAACATAATGGCAACTCCGCTGGAGAGCTTCTGAGTATTTTCCACCATAATAGATCACAAGAGCCTCAGAAAACCTAAAAATTATGGTCAGGTTGCTAGTGAAACACTTCCATTTGCATTCCAACTTCTCTACCATTTGTTGTGTTTCTCCCACACTCTTAGATAGAGTCTGGAAAGGGCCAGGTAGCCTCCAGATCTCACACTCTTTAGAGATGACATGTATGGTAAAATCCCTCCCAGTCAATCTCTGGTTAGAGTTTGTTGTGTTTTAAATATATCCTTGAAAAAGGACATCTCATAAGCACAGTGGTGGACAGTGTACCCTCCAGAAGCATATTAAACCTTCCACCTGGTGACTCCACAGCTCTTTAAAGATCAATGACTCCACTGGTGATCAGTAGGCCTGCTGATAATCTTGGTTTCACATAAGACTCCACTGGAAGACCAGCCTCTAAAACAACATCAACCATAATAAAGGTAACAAGTAGGGTTAAGCTGCCTTGTTGGAGAACAACATTCTGGGTTTTAGAACCATTCACACAAGAGCTTACCCTAACCCAAACCCACCTGAAATAGTTGACAACCCTGAGAACATCCTCAAGAGATCTCCTACACCTAAAAGACCAACTATTTCCAGCCACATCCATAGAGCTAACTCTGCTCCAGAATACTTTACAGCTCTATCAGGCCCATTTTTTGACCTAGACCTACCGAACAGACTACCAAGAACTAGGTCATTTAGTGTTCCAAGCTAGCCAGACCTTGAGCTTCCCGGTTCACCATATCATAGTGGTGAACACATTAAGGACAAGGAGACCCCTCCATCCACACCCCCTGACATTCACTTTATTTAGAACTTGGGGCTCAGTCATCCTAAATCTGATCAACAGACTTCTGCTGGTCCTATTATCCCTGTCATCCATATACCAGTTGCTCAGGTTAACCCTTTACCTCATTAGAACATCATCATGGCAGCCTGGTATGCACCTTTGGTTTTACCCCAGCCTCTAGTACCTTTACCCAATGATTATCAATCAAAAATCCCACACTTCACTGCCAAATAATCTACCACAACATAACACCATGTAGATAGGATGGAAGATTCTTTTGACTACCTAGAGATAGATGATGATATAGTCAAAATGAGAATCTTTGCCCAGAGTTTAGGAGGTGATGTGAAGAAATGGTTCAAGAGCCTACCTCCTAATAGTATCCAAGACCTTCCTGCTTTATATCAGACTTTCATAAACAAATGGGAGGTTAAGGCCAACCCTCGCCAAATCCTAGCAGAATATATGAACCTTAAAAGAAACACAGGAGAGAGTGTCCATGACTACTCTACAAGATTTAACATCATTTATAATGCTCTTCCTCCACAAATGAAACCCTCCCAGGGCATGGCTCTAGCGAAATATCCTGAAGGCTTTGATGCTGACATGGCCTACCAGCTTAGGGAGAGAGATTACAACATGTTGGAAGACATACAAAAAGGATCAGTGAGTGTAGAGGCTAATCTGATTGAGAAAAGAGCAAGATTGAGAGCTGAGAAGAGGGTAACATATAGAGATGACACTATAGCTTCCACATCTGATCCCAATTATGACTGTTTATCCAAAAACATGGAAGAGCTACAACAAATGATGGAAAAGATGGTTGTCATTGTCAGTAACCAAAATCGAAACCAAAATCAAAACCAGAACTTTAGAAGAAACAATGCCACTCCCAATAGACAAAGAGAATCAGATCAGCAAGTTGTTCCTCCATTCCAAGAGAACTTTCTTGATGAAGATGACGGAATCATAGAAGAGTCTGAGGAAACTACAATAAACATGTTCGAAATAGAAAACTCAATCCACAATTGTTCCGCAGAAGAAGATCAGCCCTCACCCTCATATTGGGATGAGGAATGGTTAGAATCTGAAGATTACAGGTTAGGATTTGAAAATGCTATCATGCAGGTCAGAGAACAGTATAAACTTAGGAGCAAAAAGAGCCTAGACAATTCCAAACCCAAAGCTTCTGAGGTCACTATCAAGAAAATTCCTGAGAAAACTTCTAAAGCAGCTCCCGAGAGCAACAAATCAACAACTGAGAGTTCTGGGAAGAACAAAGAAAAAGACAACCAAAACACTGATAAACAGGGTCAACCAACTAGCAGCACTAGCACTGCAGTTAGTGCTCCTAGTAAAACAATTCCAAACACTGTACATAATGAGAAGCAACCCATTGATTCAGCCACTAAGGTAGTGGCTCACAAAACAGAGTTGAACATTCCAAAAAGTCAGTCCACTTTCAATTTAGAGAGTGAGATTGTAAAGATTAAAATCTCTGTCCCACTCTCTGAGCTAGCCACTCAGGATTTACATAAAGGCCAAATTTTGAAAGCATTAAATTTAGGGGAGAACAGTGACATTGTAAACCTGAGTGATGATCAAACATCCCTTCTGTTTGGTCCAAATATTGAAGGGAGGTTTCAGGAAGGGGCAATTCCCCCTTTTTATATCAGTCTCAATATCCATGACAAGATCCTTCACAATGCAATGCATGACTCTAGAGCATCCCACAACTTAATGCCTAAGGTAGTAATGGAAAGGTTAGGCCTAGAGATAACCCAACCTTACAAAGACTTATATTCATTTGATTCTAGCAGGGTAAAGTGTCTTGGCCTAATGAAAGATTTATGTGTGAGCCTTACCCAGATTCCAGCCAAGTGCATGGTCATGGATGTTGTCGTGGCAGATGTGCCACCCAAGTATGGCATGCCATTGTCAAGGTCCTGGGGAGCCAAGCTGCAGGGTACAATGCAAATGGATGGGGCATATGCCACAATCCCTGCTTTTAGCCAACCTAGAAGACTGTACAGGGAGGCACAAATGAAGTTCCTGGTCAGTAGCCCTGAAAAGCCTAAAAATTCTCCTCTGTACTCTGTACAAACAGACCTGGACTCCTTTATCTTCTACAACGACGAATCTTTGGGAGAGCCAGAACCAGAGGACATAGATGCAAGCAAAGGGTTTAAGACTACGGATTTTAACATAATGGCCACTCTATACTTAGAGGAAAATGAAGGAGAAACCCTTAGACAGTGCACTGAAACAGAGATTCAGACCAAACAAGGAATCGACTATAATCAGCCGGTTAGTCACCCCTCACAAACTCATATACCACATGAGCATCGAAACCCTCCACAGCACAACGCAGAACCCGTAATACAACAAACCAGTGAAACCCACGATAGGGAGGGAAATGACGATAAAACGAAAAATGGGCCCCTGTGGGAAATGAACTTTGATGGGTCATGCACCAAGAGAACTGTCGGAGCTGGGGTGTGGCTACATAACACAGAGAGTGACTACGCGGAGAGCCATGCCTGCAACCTGCATTTCAAATGTACAAATAATATTGCAGAGTATGAGGCTCTTATCCTAGGCTTAAATCTGTTGAAGAAAATAGGAGCTCGTAGGATAGCCGTGCAGGGAGACTCTGAGTTGGTTATAAAACAGGTGAATGGTGAATACACAGCCAAACACCCTAGGTTGAGAGCATATAGGAACGATGCCATGGATATATTGAAAACATTTGGTTAATACGAATTAGTGTTTGTTCCTAGGAGTCAAAACGTCATTGAAAATGGATTAGCTTGCCTAGCCAGTTCATACCCTAAGACTCCAAGCGACCAACAAATCATAATACAGACCAAATTCAGACCTGCAGTGCCGAATAACGAAAAGTATTGGCAAGTTTTCGAGGGTGATAAGCAGATTGAATATTTCCTGATAGGCAGGAACGAGTTTGAATTTTCTGATTCAGACTCTATGTCCAGTGATAGCTGCCTAAGTGAGGAACCCTCAAATGAGGAAGAACCACCCCGTAACATATAAATAAACACTTTGAATGAACAGATTGGAAACCCAAACGGAAATTGTGAAAACGCAGAAAATGAAGAAGTTGAGGTGCTGCAGGCCAAAGATAAGAACATACCTCAGGTTCTGGCGCCTTTGGAGGACCTTTTTGACTTTTATGATGTAGCAAAGAAGCCTACCATAGAACACGTGGACTCTGACGTTGAATAATGCAACATAGGCACAGAATATAAGCCCAAAATGATTAAATTGGCTAAGTCTCTTCCTGCAAACATGAAAAATAAATACATTGACCTTTTCAAGGAATTCATTGATGTGTTTGCTTGGAGCTATGAAGAGTTAAAGGCCTATGACACGAACATTATACAGCACAAAATACCTTTGAAAGAAAATTAGAAGCCCTCTAGACAAAAGCTTCGCAGAATAAACCCAAAGCAATTGCTTGCAGTTGAAAAAGAGATTAAAAAAATGTATGAGGCAGGCATAATAATTCCTGGAGGTTTTCTGATTGGGTCTCAAACCTTGTAGCGGTGAGAAATAAAATAGGTGAGATCAGATTGTGCATAGATTTCAGGAATCTTAATAAAGCCTCACTCAAAGACAATTACCCTTTGCCAAAAATGGAACACATTCTTCAGAGGGTGGTAGGCTAAAAAATGATCTCCCTGCTAGATGGTTTTTCAGGTTACAACCAAGTCTTAGTAATCCCAGAAGACCAACTCAAGACAGCCTTTACCACTCCATGGGGCACCTTCATGTATGTTAAAATTCCCTTTGGACTGATGAACGCTGGTGCAACCTTCCAACGAGAAATGGATATAGCTTTTTTCGATGAGATAGGGCACTTCATTGTCATCTATCTGGATGACATAACAGTCTACTCCAAGACTGAAGAAGAACACCTAAAACATCTGAGAAAGGTCTTTGAAAAATGTAGAAGGTTCGGTCTGTCATTGAATCCTAAAAAGACTGTATTTGGGCTGCAAGAAGGTAAGCTTCTTGGCCACATCATATCTGAGAAGGGAATTAGGATAGACCCACAAAGAGTTGAGGGAATACTACAAATCACACACCCAAGAAACATCAAAAAATTACAGTCCTTCATTTGGAATATCAACTTCTTAAGGAGGTTTATTCCCAATCTAGCTGAACACCTTAGGAATATGACAAACATGTTAAAGAAAGGTGCGGGAGTTAAATGGTCTGTAGAGGCCAAGAAATATTTCGAGTCAATAAAACTTGCACTCACCCAGGCTCCTTTCCTAATCAGCCCTGATTTCTCAAAGGATTTTCTAATTTTCTCATTTGCATCCAAGCGTACAATAGCTGCAGTTCTGCTGCAGAAAAATCCAAAGGGAATGGAACAACCCATTTATTTATTCAGCAAAGCACTGAGAGATGCACCCTTGAAATAAAACATAATGGAAAAATAGGCCTATGCCTTAGTCAAGGCCTTGAAAGACTTTAGGGTGTACATTCTGCATTCCCACACCATAGCCTACGTGCCTAGCATAGTGGTCAAAGATATCTTGTCCCAAGACCCAGATGGGAAGAGGGGAAAATGGATTGTTGTGATCCGAGAGTACGACCTTGAGATAAAACCCACCAAAATGATCAAAGGTCAGGGCTTAGCTCGACTAATGGCTGAATCAAATCTACAAGCCCTTGACATTAACATGGTGGATGTCGTGGATGAGCGGCATGGATTGCCTGATCCCACTTTTGAAGAGAAATTTCAGAGCTCTCCTTGGTATTCTGACATTCTGTATGTGCTTACACACCTCAATGCCCCTCCTGAACTATCAAAGACCAAGGTCAGATTCTTAAAGCTAAAAGCCAGAAGCTATTGCATAATGAATGAAGGATTATACTGGAAAAATGAAAATGGACTATTGCTTAAATGTTTGCCTGAAAATGAGGCAGAGAGGATTAAACAAGAATTCCATGCAGGAGAGTGTGGAGGCCACATGAACTGGAAAGCCACTACAAACAAAATACTCAGAGCTAGCTAATATTGGCCTACACTCTTCAATGATATCCATAAGATGGTAATTGCCTGCCACAAATGCCAGATTTTTGAAGGCAAAAGAAAGCTCCTCCCCTTACCTCTACAACCCATCACTTTCGAAGGTCCCTTTATGCAATGGGGCCTAGATTTCATAGGAGAAATTCACCCTGATTCTTCTACACAACACAAATGGATCCTAACAGCCACAGAATACTTCACTAAGTGGATAGAGGCCATACCTGATAGGAATGCCACAGATTCTGTCATCATTAGGTTCCTAGAAGACCACATCCTCTCTCGGTTTGGCTGCCCAAGAAAAATAATCACTGATAATGCTGCTGCTTTGGGATCCAATAAAATGGTTGATTTTTTTCACAGGTATCAAATAACACTTGGGTCATTCAACTGCCTATTATCCTCAAGGTAATGGCTTAGCTGAATCATCAAGCAAAAGCCTGGTGACTATCATCAAAAAGCTGTTGGAAGAGAACAAAAAGTAATGGCATAACAAGTTAGTGCACGCTTTGTGGGCTGGCAAACTTAAAACAAAGAAATCCATTGGCATGTCACCATATCAGCTTGTCTATGGGACAGAAGCAATGTTTCCTACCAGTTTGGGTGTACCAGTGATCAAACGTGTCCAAGAGATCCAGACAGAAGAAGACAGCATGATCATAAGGATAAATCAAACAATTCATCTCCAGCAAACAAGGGAAGAGGTCTATAACAGAGCTATGAAAGTTCAGCAAAGTATAAATAAGTTGTTTGACAAAAGAACCAAAGCTTCTGATTTCAAAATCGGAGATAAAGTTCTGAAGTGGGACTCAAGGAGAGAGGATAAAGGAAAGCATGGCAAGTTTGACAGTTTGTGGCAAGGTCCATACATCATCCAGGCCACTGTGGGTCCAAATGCATTTTTCTACAAGAATTAGATGGTACGGAGCTGTTTGGGGGTCCTATCAATGGCAGGTTGCTCAAACACTTTTCTGCTGATTTCCAATTCCTAGTTTCCATGTCCATTGTACATACCATTGCAGTGTTTTGTTTTCAAGAAAAAGAGAAAATGTTTAAAAAAACAGAGAGAAAGGAGAGGTTCAGACATGCTCAAAACATGGACCTCTGAAGTGCAAAGATTAGCTCTAATATGATCAAAACCCGAGCCAAAGAAAGTAAAAATGGATGGTTCAAACAGGCCCAAAACCTGGACCAGTAGAGAAGAAGAAGAATCAGCTCTAACAGGCCCAAAATCAGAGCTGAAATGAGGAAAAGAAAGTGACTCTAACAAGCTCAAAACTTGAGTCACAAAGAAAAGAAGGATGCTTCAAACTTCAGATTTCAAGCCTTCAAGATTTTTTTTCTTCAGTTTTCTGCAAAATGTTTTCCATGTGCAACTGTCTTTATGCCTTGGACCCATAGCAAACTAGACTGTCTAATCCTAGTTTGGCTGTTTTTAAATTTTTGTTGTAGAATATAGAGAAGAAATCTACTGGACAGTTTAATCCCAGCAGATGTTAGCTTAGGTAGAGAAACATGTGAGGCCAACAGTTTAATCTGGCCTCATGGAGTAATAAGGGTAGAGATAGAATAGGTTTATTTTCTTGTTTGTAAAAAATAAAAATGATGTAAAGGGTCTGCTAGTTCAAATGCACCCTAGAAGAAAAAATGCTAGGATTGTAGGATGGGTAGGTAGATTGTTTGGGTAATGTTTCTGCTAATTGATGTCTTCACAATTGTGGCAGTTGAAAATCAAAGAAGAAAGGTGGCTCAAGCAGCAGGCATCTGGCCTACACCAAAGATCATTTTCTGAATTCTTGACTCCTTCAAGAAGAAGCCATCCCCATGTGGAGCCACTGTTAGCCCCCTATAAATTCCTTGACAAGCAAGCAAGGGGATAATTTGTTTTATGAGCCTTCAAGGAATGCATTTCTCTCGAAAACACATCATCCTTGAAGCCTTTACATGTTCCCTTCCCTTTGATTATTTCCCTCTGCTGTTCTTGAGTCAATAAGCCTCACTGATGATGAAGAATTGTGCTCCAAAAGGCCTTTATTTGCCCCTCGTACCTCTGCAGAACTCTCCATTTTACCTTTTTTCCCCTTGGTCAAAGTCCCCCTTTACCCTCCAAATCCTCCCAAAATCCCCTTTAAACCATGCATACACCTCTGGTATGGTTTAATTTTCCCTTTATTCCCTTATCGTTACCCTCCATTGGCCTTGGAATGCACTAAAAAGGGGAAAAAAACCCACTTTCCACCTTATAATAGGGCCTAGCCCCTTTTCCGCCAGCCCCCTTAAACCACTTCTCCATATGCCCTATGCCCAAGACCAAGCGCTTATGGCCTGGGCGCTAATCACATCGGAGAATCGGAGTGGAACGTTCAGCTCCTTTGTAAACCATGAAAACTCCGATGTGATAGTGTCATCGCTCCATCAGTCCAGCCGCGATCTCCACCGTTGATCTATCATTTTGATCAGACGGCCTGGCGCTAATCGCACTCCCACCCCGATCACAATCGCAACTTTCATCGTGTCACTCTTTATTCCACTCCGATTGCAATTTTCCGATTCAATCTCCGCCGTAGATCTGTCATCCGGATTGGATGGCTGGCGCTCCATCGCATCACGCCAGTCGCATCACATCCCCTCCTTTGCATTCGCTGATTGCGATCTGCGGATCCCATCCCAGCCGTTCGTTTAATCCATGATCCGACGATCCTCACTCTCTCGCTCCAATCACAATCACATTTCTCAATTGTTGCCACTTTCCGCCCTTTGCGATTGCGATCCGCCGATCCCATCTCGACCATCCGATAGTCCAAGATCCAATGGTCACAAACTAATCGCACCATCATTCAATCGGACTGCTGACCCTCCCATTTCTTCTCTCTGATTAGATCATAGCCGTCGGTCTCCTCCTGAGATCTGACGGTCCTAAGTGAATCACCCTCCACCCATGCTGGGGCCCACCACACACGATCATTTTCATTACATTTTTGTTCATTTCTTTGCATTTCCACCTATGTCCAAACTTTTGCAATTTACATTAAAGTTTAATGTTTCACATTCAGTCCCCCCGACTTCGTAAACCATCCCGCTATTTAGTCTCAGCCATCGATCTACACCAAGAGACCACGATCAAACTGTTCATGCACATTTTTCCACCAAACCCTATTAGTTGTTGTGTGCACCATATCACTTCATTATTCACCATCGTTTTATCTAAAAACACCGTTTTATCACCGCCGCGCTATCATTCTCTCCGTCCTCCATAGTCATCCTCCCCTATGCATGGATTTCATAACAAAGTTGCATGTTTTTGCAGGGTACGAGCGGCGGAAAACCACCATGATTCAAAATCTCTGTATAGTTACAGAGAAACAGGAAAAGACCATTTTCAAAGAGCCGAACTCATGAAGAAGGGTCTGAAAAGACATATGACAGGGCTCGCATTAAAGAACAGAGTTTAAACTCTAGAAAATCTTCCCCGGAGCCATTAAAGCATAGATCTCACCGACAGAGACAGTACGAGAGCAACAGAGAGTTCAGGCACGTAATAGAAGATTTGAGCCTTTTTTCAGGGATTTAGAAGGCAAAGTTACCAGTTCAAGGACATCATAGATCACATGGAAGGCCCAGCGCATAGAAAACAATACTACCAAGGTAGCTACATCAGCATAACGTTCCTACTTGGGACAGGACAACGCGCCCATATTGTACCCTTATTTACCGTGTTCCTTAGAAGATTTCCACCCTGACGGAACAGTCCGATGCTACCAGAGCATTTGCTATGCAACATGGCAGACCTCAAATTCATTTATCTATCTTGTTTGTTTATTCACCATAAAGTACTACAGAGTACTGCAGCCAGAGTGCATCAGGGCCATACCATAGTAAATGGAAGCCTGAAGAAGACCACTCTTGCATCAAAAAGAGTGCCAGAGATAAATGCATAAGATTTAAAACAGAATGGGCTTCGGCCCTCTTCCTTTTCTAAGTTTTAATGCTCCATTTAGTTTTTCACCTACCTCCTCTTCTCATCTTTCAGCTATAAAATTTAGGAAGAAACTCATTGTAAAGGTTATTGATCGATTATCAGAGAAGTGCAAGTTGTTTCCTTTGAGACATGTTCTCTGTGTAAATTTTGTAAGATAGGTTGAGGAAGATGTATTCAGACTAAACTTTCAAGTTGTTTGCAATGTTGTACTTGACTGGTGTTTCTCTTAATATTACAAGCACATTTCTTTGGATCCTGATTTAAAGCAGCTGGTGATGTTTTTTTGTCTGTGTATTTTAATTCATTTCATTGCATTTCTACTGGCTTGCATCAGAAATTTGGCATAGGATTTACCCTTGTTAGGTACCCTATTTTTCTGCTCTCCTTTCCCTTAATGTTTCTCTGCTATATGTGTATCTGAGGATTGATTTCAATTAATTTAACCAGTGTAGTGGATGTTATTGCCTGCTAGATGATGTATGAATTATTGAGGTCAGTGTTTTAGATGTTCTTGTTGAGGTTTAATTGAATGAATTGGGAACACTGGGAGGTATAGAACTCTGTCTTTATCTCACTAGGATCCTTTTCAATTAATCGAACCTTTTTAAGATCCCTCAAGCTGGAGGCCGAAGCATTGAGAGTTCAAAGTCTCTCTCTGATCTCAGGTTTTCAACTTTGTGTTATAAATATTTAATGTTATTTGTCTAAAGAGTTAGCCTTTGGATTTTAGATCACAAGTGTTCAATGGCAGGCCCTGTCCCTGGTTCTGATCTCTGAAGGTCACCTTGGAGGTTTCCTTGCTTTCACCTTTCTCTCTTACCATTCCATATCACACAATCATCTTTAAGATCCAATGCTTTAGATGAATAGCCCAACTGAAAGCCTACATATTGATAGCAAGTAAACCCTTTCTTGACTCCATTGCCCAATGGTCTTGAATGTTCCCTAGATTATCTCTCCTTTTCCCTAAATCTTCTTTGCTCAGCCTTGTCTTATACTGAACCCTTCCTTCCTGATTCTCAACAACCAAACATACAATTAAACAAACAAACTCCAAGCCTTATAACTAGCCTAACACCTTAAATTTGGGCTTCAAAGACATATACCCTTGAAAATCATAGAGAGATCCCTCTCTGGACCTAGGAGGGCTATATCCTAGGGTCTGAAAGTGGTTTGATGTTGTCTCATCTTTTGGTATTGCTAACCTTGCCAAAACATGGGAACTAGCAGAGGGTTCTATTACCCCATTTTCTTAAGAATTTATCTTCAAAATCATTCCAAGTTCTAATGCTGCTTGGTGCAAGAGCCTTAAACCATTTTCTAACTTCACCAATAAAACTCTGTGCAAATAACCTTAGCTTCACATCCTCATCATCAACTTCTTCCCTGTCTATAAAATCATTGAATTTGTCTACAAATTCCTCTGCTGAAATTTCCTCATCACTACCCCAAGTAGGAATCCTAGCAGCATATTTACTAGGAATATCATGCAAAACAGAAGGAAGTACAAGTGGTGCATACCTAGAAGGAGCAGCCATGACTGGAGAATGAACAGTAGTTGTAGGAGGGGCAGAAAAAGAAGATGAAGAACTGATATGAGGGGGACTGCTTGGTTTTTGTAAACCACTGACAATAGAACTCCAATTTGGAAGGGATAAACCAGCTTTGGATTTCAGAAAGACTTCAAAAGGATCAGTTTCTTTGAGTTTATCAAAAGACACTTTTTCTAGTAGTAGTTCAGAGGTAACAAATTCCCAAAACTCTTCCTTGTCTTCTTGTGTCACTAAGGCTGAAGTGTCAATACCTATTTTTTGCAAGTCTAAGATAACATCAATGAGTTATTTTTCACTTTCAGATCTAAAAAACACTTCATGAATCTTTTCATCAAATTTCTTATCTTCAGGACTTCTTAATATTTTATAGGGAAAATATTTCGAATGAGATGGAGTACCTGATATTTCTTAAATTATTTGATTTTTGAAATAGTGCTTGGATTGTCCACAACGGTAGGTGGATTTGGATCAGAATTTTTCCCTGTGTATCTCCTTCTCAAAGCCACCTTTAAACTTTGAAAAATGTATGGAGTCACCAAGGTATATTGTAGCCTCAAAAAACTTTATGAGCTCCTTCTACCTCCAAAAGTTCAACTTCTTGATTTCGTGAATGAATAATCTTCAGACTCCCAACAGACGCACCAAAATTTTATCTCAAAATCAGACCCTGATAGGCTGCTAGTCAAGAAGACCCTGAGTAATTATTTCAAACCAAACTTTTAGTTGAGGCTTAGCCTCCTCAACCTGAGAGGGCTCTCTCAATAGGTTAATGATTTGAAAATAAAGATCAGATGGCTAACTCTGTGAATAAAATGAATAAAGTGAATAATTGGTTGTACTAATAATCAACAAACATCTATTGGGTAAATGGAGTCAAATGTTATTTCACAAAACATAAATATCAGTTTCATATGGAAGTCAGGGAATTTCAAGGTTTAGATGCATCAATAGAAAAATAGGACATAGAATAAACACAGTTCATGAACACATATAGGAAGTTAGAGCACCTTCAGTGAATTATAAGTAATATACATTCATGCCACTGCAAGTAACTTAAAGAGAAACATAATGAGACAATCAAACATCCATAACCATTTATGAATCCTGAGTGATGAAACAAAAATCTCTGTATTAAGATAAAAACACAGTTCTCTGATATCACAAAAAGTATGCTTGTTCAATGAAAATTCCAACCCTATGTAATTCGATTTCTTCCCATTTATAGAGTGGTCATTACATCCTTGGATTCCTTCCAAAAATTTGAGAAGAAATTCAAATTTGACACCTATCAACTTCTAAACAAACTTCATTTACAAACTGACAGTTAAATTGTCTGTCTTACAGTCCTAATGCAACTAGGACTTAAACACGATTTATTATATCTTAACAACCTTTAACAACCTTATCTAATCATTAAAAAATATGCTTGACAGCTAGACTTCGACCATGATGTTGTTCATCTTCTTGTTGTTAGACCCCATCAACCTGCTTCTTATCCATTCCTGCAAAATAGGAGCATGTTTCCTGTATAATAGCTAAATGCCTCATTTCTGTCCATTCGAACCAACTACTAAAGAACTGGTGCTCAAAACATGTGGCAAATGTCTTATAACCTTCATTTGAATTCGACCTTCCAGCTCTGCAAATCCCAACCTCCAAAATGGTGCAAAAACTGTCAATACTACTGCGCTACGAAACCGTTGAGTCTGCTGTTTTCGTAGCACATAATTTTCCTTTCAAAATCATGCTTCAAACCTCCATTTTTATGTGCCAAACCCCCTGGATCTTCATTGATATTTTCCATATACCTCCCACCAGCATCAAATCTCAACACCAAACCCTTTTCACCTTTGAAAATTTGCAAAAATCCTTCAAACTGCATCCTACAACAGTTTCATAGCGTGCTACGAAACTGTTGTGTGTCACCTTCAGCAGTTTCGTAGCGCGCTACGAAACTGCCGAGTCTTCACTTTTCACAACTTCCTTTCAAAAATTTAGTTTTGAACCCTTTAATACTATATTTCCAGGTGTGTATCAGCCTTCATAACCCATAAACATCAACTTTAAACAGCTCCAAAAATGATATATTACCACATAACCTCAAAAATTTGTTAAAGGATGACACTTACTATTTTCTCTTATTTTAGTTGTGGCTGATATTCAAACTGTGCTAGTTGTATTTCCAGGTCTTCTACTCTCCTCTTAAGACTTCTATTGTTTTCCCTTAGCTTGGTATTGATCATCCTAATTAATTTTGCTTCTTTGATTGCAGGTAGGGTCCATATGAAGAATTGCGCTTAACTATCAATTAATTCAGGGTTTGGATTTTTCTCCAACTCCCATAGTCCTTTCATCCTTTCAAAGTTTTCCCTTTCTTCTGCATGCACTCTCACCTTTTTCTTCAACTTATCAATCTCATTATTTTCCAATCTGATTTTGTCTTTGACATCTTCATAGCTGCTCTTTTCCTTCTGAATATTGAAAACCTTGTTTCTGTCTTCTTCAGGCATTGAAAATGATGTATTTGTAGTTTCTTCAAAAACATTAGCACTTTCACCTCCTGTTTGATCTGTCTCCATGTCTGATTGTTTCAACTTCTTGGAGTGCCTATTTGAGGGTTTCCTAGGCTTAAAGATAAACTCTGCCACTTCATCCTGAAAATCTAACATTTTGGATGTCTTCAATTTCTTTGATTTGCTACCATCTGTATCTAGTTTGATGAAGTCTGCTTGTACTAGGGGAGACTATTCATTGTCAATAGCTTGAAGTATATCATTCAAATTACCTCTTGACCCCTCTGTAACTACAGACTTACCCTTTTCCTTTAACCATTGACTCCTAGTCAACCTCATTTGATTTGTTTTACTAGTTGACTGTTCTAGAATTGTCTCCTTAACCAGAGTTTTCTTCTTCTATGCGGATTTAGGAGTATCTTGGATTTTCAATGTTGTTCCTATCATTGGTTCTTTAAATTATTTTCAAGGCTTGAGCTTAAAAAATCTTCTTGACTTTGTTTCTACAGGGGCAGTAATCTTTGATGGAGTTTTTTCTTTAGCTTGAGGACTAACACCTGTTCCTTCAATCCCAATTCTACTCAAAAAGAGGAATTCAGCCCAATCTCTGTTTTCTTTCTGCAGCTCATATCAAACTATTAAATTGACTAAGACATGGTGAAATAATTAGGTTTCACATGACTCAACTTTCATTTGTACCTTATCAGACATCTTAGCCAAACTTATGAAAAGATAACAAGGTAAATCTAGAGATATTATCCCTGTGAAATGAAGCAAGAGTTTAAAGTGATAGGTATACACCTTTTTGTATTTCCCTTCGCGGGTGAAGTACCTCTGAATATTGTAGAGTAAATTGGAAAATGTATCTTTAAAATAACTTCTTGGCACAACTTTGTTCAAGTCAACCTATGTAAACTCTGGTTTTAGAAATATTTTGCAGGGTACCATGTCAAACTTGAAGTTTTTAAACCACCTATCTTCTCCCCTCAGAATTTTTGTAACTACTGATATCAGTTCAGGGGAAATTGGTAAATTGAGGAATCCAATCTTTGAGTTTGATCCTGTGAAGTTTATGGCAAATTCTTTGGTGACTTGAGTGTGCCCTCCTTGAAGTTTTTCACAAAACCTCCAACAACCTACTTTTTTAAAGGCTTCTTCAACAGACTTGTCCTTTGTAAGGGCTTCCACACCTTCAGGTTCTGTTCTTAGGCAATGAATTGACCTATGAATCCTTTTTTCAGCCATTTTCTCCTTGAAAACCTTGTATCTTCAGAAATTTGTGATAATCCATCTGAAAACCCTGATTTTGAATGAGAAACCTCACTTGAATTTGTTTCAGTTCTGCCTCGCTTGAAATATAGTTTCACAGCCTCGCTTGAATTTATTTTAGTGAACTCTGGTCTTTCACCACTAATTTCTTCTTCAAAACATAAGCATGCATGCACTATTGTCTTGCATGAGACAAATGAAGTAAAAAACGGCTAACTGTTTTCAAATTTGAAGGACTAAGGAAAACTGACCCCTAATCGATGACAAATGACCCCTAATAATTACAATGAATGGTTGCATGCATGAAAGAGAACTCGTGGATGACACCTAATGATGAAAAATTTAACTATATTTGACATATGTGACAGCTCAAATGCAAAACTGAGAATCCCCGATTTCGTAGTGCATGATTTGCAAATTCGGGTTTTTGCGCTAAAAAATCACCAGCGTTTTCGTAGCACATAATCAACTTTTTACAATGAGCGCACTACAAAAATGTGGTTTCATGACTTATTCATCAAATCTTCAAAAAAAAATTAAAAATGGGTTTCAAAACATGGTATAAGATCTTTGAAGAATGAAACAAGGTTAATGAACATTGTTTGGTGATGGAATGAGACCTTTAACCCATGATCTAGACCTTTAAAAATATGAAAATGACTCTAACCCTATCTAGCATTATGACTTAGGAACAAGTATAACTGACCAAGTTTCAGAAATTTTTTTATAGTGATAACAAAAAACAACCCCTATTTGGGTTATCAACAGTAAATTCCATATGCTGGTGCTCAAAGACCTATTGCCCAAGCAATTCCCTGGCTATGCTCAACCTGACCTTAATCGACAGTTGCCTTTTGTTGCAACCTTGGAATTACCAGATTTAAACTGGTTAACCAATGATCCTATCAATTATGCTCCTTGGTGGTCGGTGATACCTCATAAATTACTGTCTCATATTCCTAAATTCAATGGAAACCCTGGAGAAGATCCGTCGACTCATATCATGAATTATCATTTATGGTGTTCATCAAATTCCTTGAATGATGATTCTGTTCGACTACGTCTTTTCCAGCATACGCTCACAGGTCCAGGTGCTAAATGGTACATTGATTTACCTAGAGCTTCTTTCAACAATTTCACTGCTTTAGCTACTGTATTTTTGACCCATTTCCAGTTACCGATCAAATACAAAACTAGAATGGAACTCTTGACCAATTTCAAACAGACTAATGCCACTCACATTTCCGATCATATTCATGAGTGGTGTCTTCCTCGACGAATGGTTAAGACATTTGTTCCCGATCAACTCCTTGCTGAATGGTTCATTAAGTCCTTGTTACCATCTATAACTGAGGATGTGGCTAAAGGTGGCATCGTCACTAAAGAGAAAGTTATCGCTCGTGCCCAATATTTAGACTTGATTTACACTCAGTTTGGCACGCTCTATGAAAAAATTCCTAATACTCTGCGATCTAATTTCAATGTTCCTCCTCAAATAAAGGACTCTCATGCCGAAGACATCTTGATAGGCACTGCAAACACACACCAAGCTACTGCATATGATCCTGCTCCTACTTCCGAAATTAATGTCGTGTCATTGACAAAGGAAAAAGTGACAAGCAACCAGGAGGTAAGAAAAAGGGGAAATCAAAGAAAAATCAAACTTCTAACCCGCAGGAAATATCATCTGATCAACCGTCTGGACCACGGAAACCTTTTTATCCATGCATAATCTATAACAAGGAACACTTTTTTAGGGCTTTTCCTCACCATGCTAAAGTCTCAAAAATCATCAATACTTCTCATGCATCAGTTGTGTTGACAGACCCATTTCCAAATCTAGAAACTAATTTGGTTTTTACAGATCCAGCTCCTAGTTCCCAAGTGTTGATGTTATCCACCACAAAACCTTCACAAGATTTTTTGGTGTTGACGTGGAATAAAGACTATGGTAGTACGGCCACTGATCAACCTACTACCTTGACAACGAATCCATCTAATGAATCAGTACCACCTACTATTATTCCTGAATTGACAATTAAACCACCGAAGGAAGTAATTCATAAATCGACATATAATCCTTGAGCAAGAGCTGCACAAAATTATAATATAGTTGAATATTTGGCTTAATCCCCTTCAACTATGTCTTCTCTTGAGGTATTAAAAAATTGTCCCTCCCAGAAGCAAGCTTTATTGTCGGCCATTGGTGGAATTGATCTGACTGATTCTAATCTTTTCATCTTTAATCATACGGGCTATGTGCCGCAATTACTAGCAGAATTGGAATTCTCCATACAAGTAAATGTTCTCAATCACCTTGTTCATCGCACTATTATTGATGAGGGAGCATCTACGTGCATTATGTCTCTAAATTGTTGGAAGTCACTTGGCTCGCCGTGATTATTGTAATCATCAACGACGTTGAAGGCTTTTGATGGAAGAACATATAAACCTTGTGGTATTATCAATAACCTGCATGTTGAATTAGGGGGAAAAACAGTAAGTATTTACCTTGAGGTTGTTGACAGACCCCTTGACTATAATATTTTACTTGGAAGACCATGGGTATATGAAATGACTACCATTGTTTCTACATACTTTAGAATGATTGCCATTCCACATAAAGGTACAATCACAATCATTAACAATTATCATTTTTTTCCTTCACTTCACAGGTAACTGGAAGAGTTCCGTTTGTTAACTTACCCCAACTAGAAATTCAAAACATTGGTGTAGGACTCTTAAAGGATTCCACTCTTATGGGAACCTTTGCATTACCTCCACCAGTGATGTCGGAAAAAATTGCAAGCATAGAGACCTGATACAGGTGAATGCTCATATCAGGTGAAGACAACTGTTATTAAACTAAGACATATTATTAGCAACATCATAAAAAGGTGAATGCTCAAAATCTGGTCGTTTCAACATTAACAAAGTTAGACTTTGACTTGCATTAACCAGTCTTTTCAATTGACTTGCATGGAGTAAAGAAGATTCCAGCTTCTTCTTGTGAGCTCTCACAATGTACTCTTTAGCATCTTTGAACAAGTGATACTTGTTTTCATGGCGATGAAATATAGCCTTCCTGTCAAATAAATAAGGACTTCCCAAAACAATACCTGAGATATCAAGCGGCACCACATCAAGTTCCACTGTGTCAATAAAGTGTGCAGTTATTGCAAAGTGCAATATGCACTTCCTTTAGAATTTCAAATTGGCATCCTTGCATATCCATCCAAGTGGATAAGGCTTCGGATGTGGAATGGTCTCAAGTTTAAGCTGCTTGACCAAGTCTTCAGATATAAGATTCGCTTGTGACCCACTATCAAACAGTGTGTCAATTTTGGTATGTTTTGAAATTACCCTCACATGGAAAAGCTCTATCCTCCTATTTTATTCATGAGTATCTTTGTGACAATTCAAAGAGCTAGAACTGGGAATTGTGTCTTGCACCACTTCTTTCCCCTTAATGTTCTTTAAAACCATGGCTATGCTTTTTGTCTCATCTCTTGAGTCTGACCCTAAGTCTTGCTCAACTGTTGCTACAGTTTTCTCCTTTTCTTTGGTCTTGTTTTTGTTCTTGAATTTTTCTGGTTTCAGTTCAGGATGAAGCTTCCAACAATGATCTTCATCATGACTTTTCTTCGAACAGTTCTTGCAAAAGAACTTTCCTTTGTCTTTTCTTGAATTTTCAACTCTTTTCCTTCCTTTGTTTTTGAAATTACTATCCTCATCAAAAATATTCTTTCCTCTAGCTTCTAAATGTGTAGCCTGCACACAGACTTCATCTAAGCTGGTAGGATTAAACATTAGAATAGTATGTTGTAGGTAATTGTGCAAACCTCCTATATATTTCAACAAGGTGTCTTGACTTTGTAAGTCTACTCCAAGTAGAAGTGCTCTCCTTCTAAACTCTTGGGTATAATCTTGCACATTTTGACCCTTAAGTTGCCTAAAATTTTTCCAATTCATAATTTCTTTCTGAATATGAGCAAGAGGATAAAACTGTTTCTTAATAGTAGTAATAAACTCATTCCAAGTTAGAGTTATCTTACCATGCTTTTTAATTTCCTCCCTGGTCTTGGCTTCCCACCAAACCAAAGCTGCTCCATCCATTCTCAAAGAGGCTAATTGGATTTTTGTGTCATCATCATGCAAATTTTGAATCCTTAGATAGACTTCCAGCTGTCTAATCCAGTTATCCAATTTTTCTGCATTCACATCACCATTAAACATCGGCAACTCAAACTTCACATCAAGCTTTAACAAAGGATTTTTAAGAGATGTTTTTGTTTTGTGTGACTGATTAGCAGAAGTTGAAGAGGATGATGTGGAGGAAGAGGATGACGATGGAGATGAAGGATCACCATTTCCTCCATTCCCTTTCTTAGACTTATCATTGTCTTTCTTCCCTCCTGAAGAATCTCCTTCTTCTTTTTGGTTTCTAGACCCTTCTCCAGCAATCCTATCATTTCTCTCCTGATAGAGGATCCTAACCATCTCAGTCATGTCCAAGAAAGCTTTTCTAAAGACTCTTTCTTCTTCCTTGGGATCCATTTCCTCATGTACTTTTCCTTCTCTGGAAGACATGTTTGTGGCTGATTCTAAGGCTAATGAGGATGAAATGGAAGGTGGATATAATGGCACTCTAGCCCTCCTTGGTTGAGGATTAACTTGTTCTCTAACCAATTTACCTTCCCCTATTTTCAATTTCAGCTTAGTAAGCATCAAATTTTGCAGAATAACACAATCTTCTTGCACAAATTTCACAAACTCTTAAGCAAAACCTAGCGCTCTCATACCAATCTGATCTGAAATTGTGTGAAAAAAGTATTTCTTATACAAAGATTGACAGTAGGGGATTTTACTGGTTATTTCACCTTTACTAGAAAGGATGAAACCAGAAGCTTCTGGCCCACTTACTGGCTCTGCCTAAAGAAGTATAATGTAAACACTTAAATAGATCTGATTAATGAAAGTATTTGTTTATGTGCAAAGTATTCATTAATCAAAATTTTATGTGTGAATAAGCAAGTTCAAGTATTATGAAATGGAAGTAATGTGGTTTGAAATGAAACTAATGAGTTTTGATCACTGTATAAGTCTCATTGGGAAAAGTGGACTTATGAAAAGTTACTGTTTAATGTAGTAAAATCTGGAAAATAACAGCAAAAATGCACATCATAATAGTAAGCATTTGTTTAAGCAGTTCACCCCTCTCTTGGGCTACCTCTGCTGGGTCCAAAAGCCTCTAAATAGGCTTTTCCCTGTTTCATTAATGCTCAAATTAAGAATTACACTGTGTAGAAAGCCTTAAAAGGAAAAATTAGCTGCAAATTCAAAAACAGAGGACTGAAATTAGTATAACTCGACTATTCATTCACCTCTAATGGATGAGTATAGTCCAACATAGCTGATCTTTAACCAGGCCTTGGTGGCTTCACAACCAAAATCATTGATAAAATCATTGATAGAGTGCCCTGATGGCTCTGCAACCTGTCCCGACAACTCCAGAATGCTTCAATACCCCAAAATAAAAAAAAATTCGCTTCAATTGGACTTCCCTAGCCAAAGTTATGGTTAACTGAAGTTTTGCCCAGTGTCCCCTAGAAAAACTTCACTAAATGTGGAGAAACTCCAGATAATTCCGATAAAATTGGAGTCAGCGCTATAATTTTTGCACTCTGCCAATAAACCCGCCAACCTCCGTGGCTAAAGAGATAAGGCATGGGACCGTGACCTTCGGAATTAGTTTGAAAAACTTTGAGTTAAAAACAACATATTATAAGGTTTTAAAAAACTGTATTTAAATGTAGTCCGCCCGGGGCACGTGTCCACGGGACCACGTCCCACCAAAGCACGCCGATGAGTATAAGGGACTGGTTCCCGGGCCAAGGTCACGTCGTGGATGGGGCTAGCCCCCTATCAGGCCCCGCCCAAATCCATTTCAAAGTTTAAATAAAAATTTGCTACCATGGTTCAATAAGTACCACTGTGGCCCGTTGGTCGGGCCTCTCCGTTGCCATCGCCCTGACCCAGTTTCAAATCCTGCCGCGACCATAAAAAAAAATTTAAATGCCTTTTCATTCCACCTTGGGGCCACGTGGTGGCTTCCGGGCTGGCCACGTGGCACCCTGTGATTGGCCACCTGCAGAATATTCCCAGAATATTCTACGAAATATTCTTTTTTTAATAAAAATAATTTTTTATAAAGTCGAATTTTGGCCATTTTTTAACTAAAATTGGCAAACTTCAAAACTGAATATCTTTCTCATACGATGTCGGTTTTTAGTGCCGTTTGCGTCTACAGGATCTTTTTTCCAAGCTCTTTCCAGTCGTTCTAGTTTGGACCAATTTTGAGCAACTTCATTTTTGAGCATTTTTCTACAAGAGACTTGATCTCCTGATCAAAATGCCAGGCATAGATACTAGTATAGTTGAACACACTATTAATATGTATCCTGCTGTCAAACTGGTGCGTAACCGGATTTGTCCTGTTCATCCAAAGAAAGATGCTGCCATCAAAGTAGAAGTTGAAAAGCTTTTTCGTGTTGGTTTCATTTACCCTGTTCCGCTAACTGAGTGGGTTTCTAATATCGTTCCTGCTACGAAGAAACAAGGAACCATTATAGTCTGTGTCAATTATCAGAATTTCAATCAGGCTTTTCCAAAAGACAACTATCCTACTCCCTTTATCGACCATATTATTGACGATTGTGCTGGATGCGAAATGTTTTCGTTCATGGATGGATTTTCCAGCTACAATCAAATCAATATCCACCTAGATGACCAACATAAGACAAAATTCATCTGTCCCTAGGGCACATTTGCATATAGGAAACTTGCATTTGGTTTAAAGAACGCTGGGGCAACTTTTCAGAGAGCAATGGATTATGCTTTCAATGACATCAAGCACACTGTTCAACCATATCTAGATGATTTACCAGTGCATTCACGAAATCAGATTGATCACCCGATGCATTTGAGAGCCATTTTCTTACGTTGTCGACATTACAAGATACGCCCCACACAAATGTGTGTTTTGTATTGGTTCTGGCCGACTTCTTTGATTCATAGTCTCAAAAGAAGGAATTTTAATAGACCCATTGAAGGTACATGCCATTCTTGATTTTCCTGCACCATCAAACTTACTTCAGATACAAAAACTTCAAGGAAAGGCTAACTTCCTGAGAAGGTTCATTCCAAACTACGCCAAAATGGCTAAAGAATTTACTCGACTATTGAAAAAGGGGGTTCCCTTCCATTGGGACCAAGTTGTGCAAGCTTCTTTTGATGTTTTCAAGGACCATCTTGTCTGAGCGTCATTAATGTATCCTCCTAATTATCAAAATGATTATTTCCTATATATCGTCGCGGTTGAAACAACCATTGCTATGGTTTTGGTCCAAGTAGAAGATGAAATTGAACATTCAATCTATTATTTGAGATGTAATCTCAATGATACAGAATTTAAGTACTCATACATGGAAAAGCTTGCCTTGGCAACTGTTCAAGCTGTCCAAATATTTCGCCATTATATCCTGCTCCGAAAAACAACAATAGTTTCGGATTGCAACCCCATGACTTACATCTTATCACGTCAATTTATGGGGGGGAAATATTCAAAATGGATTGTCATTTTGCAGAAATTTCATTTGGAATTCATCAAATCCAAGTCAAATAAGTCTTTAGTTTTGGCTGAGCTTCTTTGTGACCTTCCCTCTGATAATACTGTACTACGTCGGAACCATCGATTCCAGACAAGTCTCTGTTTCTGATCGGATCATCTGATCCTTGGTATGGGGATTTCATCATTTATCTCCAAACCAAAAATTTTCTACCTAATACCTCTCGCTCTGATCAGCAATGTATTTGATACCAAGCCAAATATTATTTGATCGTCGGCAATACACTTTATTGTCGTGGTGTTGATACCATTTTAAGGAGGTGCCTCACTCATGAGGAGGCTGAAAAATTAAATGATTGTCACGCTAGGGCTTGTGGTGGACATTTATCTAGATATGATACCGCAGAGAAGATACTCTATGCCAGTTACTTTTGTCCTACTATTTTTCGAGATTGCATCCTCACAGTCAGAAGTTGTCATGCATGCTATATTTTTATCATAAAATCTGCAAACCGCTAGTGCCAATGCATCTTGTTGTCTCTGTTAGACCATTTACGAAATGGGGTATTGAGTTCATGACCTATAACCCTCCTTTGTCTTGGGGGCATGGTTATATTATCATCGCAGTCGACTATTTTACCAAATGGGCCGAAGCGATGCCTACATTCAACAACACATGACAAACATCTGCATTGTTTTTCTTCAACCACGTTATTGCATGGTTTGGGGTCCCATAGGCTATAGTTACGGATCATGGGAAGCATTTTCGCAACCATATGATGTCTGAATTGACTACCAAGTTAGGATTGTCACATGATAATTCTACTCCTTATTATCCACAATCAAATGGAAAAGTTGAGGCTATTAAAAAAATTCTTAAATGAATGCTTCAACGAATGATAGGAGTCCATAAAAGGAACTGGCACTTGATCCTGTACTTAGCCTTGTGAGCGTATAAAATCTTGGTGAGAAACGCAACCAGATTTACTCCTTTTCAATTGGTGTATGGTTTGGAAGCTATCTTACCAATCCAATGTAAAATATCATCGTTAAAACTCGCGATAGACTTGTTACCTAACACCTCAGAAGAAGAAGCGTGTCTCCTTAACCTCATCCATATAGATGAAACGCGTCGTGAATGCCAATTGGCCAACGAAGCACATAAGAGATGTATAAAGGAGCAATACGACAAAAATTTCCAGCCTCGCATCTACTCAGAGGGCGACTTGGTCCTTCTTTACGATCAAGAAGCTGATGTAACAGGTACAGGGAAATTCGAACCATTATGGCATGGCCTCTATATTGTCAAAAGAGTTCTTTCTAAGGGCACCTACAAGTTAGTTTATTATTATGGAATTCGATTGGCACGGCCTAGAAATGGGTTGTATTTGAAACGTTACTATGCTTAATCATGAGCATAGTAATTTTTTGTATTATATTGTTTATATGCTATTGATTTGCATTCACTATCTTAATTTCTTTTTAGAGTTTTCTTGATGTTAGTAATCCAATTTACATTTCATCGCAAATTACTGAATCTTCGGAACCATTTGTTGGATATGCTGATGGTGCTAGTCATAGTACGTAGAATCTATCCTCTACAGCATGGGCCATTTTCGCTCCAAACGGTGGGTTAGTGAGTTTTCACGGGATTTCTATCAATAGATCGACGAAAAATATCGCTGAGTATAGTGCGTTGATCGAACTTCTCTCTGATGCCATTTCCTTTGGTATTAACCGCATAATCATAAGGTTAGACTCACAACTTGTGGTATTACAATTTACTAGTATTTATACTATTATAAATCCAACACTTCTTAGATTGTTCCTAAGAGTTTGACATTTGGAGAGACATTTTGATTTCATTCAATATCAACATATTTCTAGAAATTTGAACACTTTAACTGATTCATTAGCTAATCAAGTTTTAGATAGACATTTGCGACACAGGTAAAGAAAACATTCACATCATTGAATAGGATTGCGCATTAAACATTGAAAAAACTCTGAAATCATATAGATAGATAGTTATAGGTTTTTACAAAATTTGTGCCCAAGACACATTGGTCATCTGACCTCAAAATGTATGCAAAATGTCACAAGTAAACTAGTGGTGCTCATGGTAACATGCTATAGATCTAGCAATCCTACGAAGCAACCGCATCTAATGGTAAGGAACCCCAATAGTGTGTCATTGCAGTCGCATGGGAAGCTCTTTGATCCAGCAATCCAAAATCTTGAAGGTCAACCCCTCTATGTGCTGTTGAAGCTCAGCTAGAGTCTTAGCCATATCAAGGTCCTGAAGGACTTCTCTCCCGACATCCCTCTCTGTTGGTGCATCTGCTTCACACTCTGGTTCCTCTACTGGTTGAACACGACCAATATCTGCATTACATTAAACATTTAGTTTAGTCTTAGAAAGAAATAAAAACACAAAAACATTGTATAAACCTTATAAAAATAAAAAAACATGGTTGAATCATTCTTACCTATTGCACCCCACTTAGTTCCTTCTGGTAATACTAGATCTGGATCTCCTCGAAAGTCGACGCCTGCGTATGCATACTCATCGATGGCGACGATCTGTCACCAGAACCAGGCGAAGAATGCAGTAGATAACACAATGGTCGATTAGCCTACATGCCGACCCATGATTTCTACCCATCTCTACATTCGAGGATCTCTAGGACTAGATATATCTAATGTTACATGTTGTGGTTGCATTAGTGGAATCCGTTCCAAAGCGAAGGAGATAAGGATTGAACCATAAATGAAATTTTTCTTCCTTCCTCCCTTTGTTTTATTCAACTTTTCCTTTATCTAAGATAGAATAGCTTCAGACCAGTTGAATACTGTTGGCTCTAAGCACTCTAGCGCATATTGCATATACGATCTATTTTCTACATGTAGTGTAACGGTGCCAACAATTTTAGCGATCATGAAAAGGATGGTTCTCAAAGGCAAATCCCTGACATCTCAGATGTTTATTTTTCCATATTTTTTAGGTTCTGCCCCTGGATAGCAATACTGCATAACATAATCCCTCACTGTCTCACCTCCAACAGTAGACCCGATGAGAGAAATGGGAAAACCTCTCCTCGAAAAGCCTGTGAGAAAATACATGTCCTCAACTGTTATGGGAACCACTTTGTTCTTAATGTGAAATGCCTCTATCATCGGATCCCATGCTCGAACTAAGAACTCCAAGAGTTCTATTTGTTGCCTTATTCTTGACAATTTGAAGTACTTAAGTAGTCCACAATCTCTTAAGGCTCTTACAATACCCAGATCATTCATGGAAATCATATATTTTTCTTCATGTTCTCTTTCCCTCCATGTAATCATCATTATAATCCGATGGAAACCTAAAATACAACCATAAGGTCCATTAGATTCCAATCATTGCAAAAAACTAGGCAAATTTTGAGCACAACATGAAAACCAAAAACTTGAACTGCACCCAATGCACTCCCTGGGTTGAGAAAGTGTGTTGCACATGTAGGTACCCTTCACTATACCTGCTATGCAATGCAGGTTTTGACATTCAGGGGTGCGTTGCCCTCATTTTTCGCAGAATTTACCCTAGGGGCCTCAAAACCCTAAACATTTGCAAAGAATGGAAATGAAATTAATACTAAAAGGAAGAAGAGGTTCATGGCACTAACCTGGATCAAATGGTGATGAAATCCATCCACAGAAATGACCGCAATCAATGACTAAAGTTCGGGGGAAAATCAGGTTCAGGGCTCCAAAATGCAAATGGTAACTATGGAATGGTAAAAATGAATAGTGAAACTACTTTTTATAGTCATTTAATTGTTTTCGAGTTAAATTTATTGATATGACTATAGTTTTATTATGTTTTTATCATGAAATGGGTATTTTTAATCCATTTGATGTTGTTTTGAACATGAAATACAACTGATGAACAGATTATTCGTGCAAATTTATTCAAAGAATGACTTGACCACAAAGCATACTTTTTCTCCTTATTTTTCGAGCTTTGTTAAAAACGAAAAAGGATTTGAAGCGCACTTTTATCTCTTTTTAGAACTTTGATAACAGCGAAAAAGGAACCCCTGGAGTCTTCTTTTAGCTCTTTTCAGACTTCGATAATGTGAAAATATTGTTGAGCACTTGTCTTTTTGATCTCGTTAAAGTAAATGAATCAATATCTGCTCAGTATAAGTTTAACCCTTTTCTAGATTGAGATAGATTATTTACGAAAAAGGAATACCCTGGTTAAACATGACCAAAGAGTTTCTCTTAGATATTATTTTACACTTTTTTGGATGAGTGACAAATTTACGAAAAATTACTTTTAGAGTTCTCTTTCATCCTCTTTTTCAGACTCTCTAAATATGAAAAAGGACTGGGCTATCACTGTCGTTAAGCTTGTTAAAACATAAAATAGGGACGACCTTGTCAATCATGGCAAGAATCGAGTTTCATTCATCGCTAGACTCGTTAAATTATTAAATAGCGATACATTATTCGCCCAAAGGGTTGAATTATAGATCAAGAAAATGGTATCCTCCTCAAGCTTGTTAAAAAATAAAGAGGTATTGGTCGACAAATGATCGGGGACAATTTGGGAAAAGTAAGAAAATTTTATTTTTGGTAGCAAGTCACTCTTGAACATGACACTTCTTTCACTCCATGTCCGTGACTATTTGGGTTGGGTAATCATCTTGACGGTTCATTCATACCTATGGTTCATCATAACTTCACTTCAGTTTTGGGTCAATGCTACCAAATCATCACAGTGTCGCCGATATGTTCAAGAGAAGTCATCAGTGATTTAAAAATCATCCTTCTGCAATACTCATAAAAATTCATTTTCATGACCGTCATCCCTGAAAATTGATATATCAAGTCATACCTTTGTCTCTGAAATCAGTAACTCCAGTTTTGCAATAAGGTGACTTCCTGTCGATGAAAAATCAATATCCAGGAAGTTCACTTAGAAACATCAAATTCTAGTACCATGAGGCTTGTTACAGCGTCGACAATATCCTCGCTTCTGGACCTTTGACTGAAATATTTTTTTTGGCATTCGACATCAAATCATCTATTCACGTCTTATGAAATGTAATGCAGTACCTTGAGGGCCATTGACATTAATGGTAGTTCTCTCGCATTTGTTAACAGCTCACATCATTGGCTGGTAATCAAACGATGTCTTTCCATGTTCGACTACAAATCATATATTCGCATGGCTAGACTTGTACTCGAATGATCGAGTGAAAAAGATAAGAAGACCCCAGATCTAGTTTCAGCCATCCAAGCTGTGATTTCAGGATTGTTGTACACATCATCTGTACGTTGACCTTACGTACATATTGTCATCAAAACATGGGCCTATATCTGTAGGCATGTCTGCATCTGGGCAACATTCCAATGTAGACGACTTTCTGAATTATGTACATGTTATTAGATTGTTTTATGTGTTGAATATGGGAATCCCTACCCTCAACAATTATGATCAAAAGAGGATATATTTTGATTTAATGTATTGTAACATTGATGCAGGTGACCACTCTGCTTCGTTTCCAAACTCATCACAGTGTAAAGCATCTCAATCAAATGTTCTTATTATTTGGATCTCATGCTTTAGGGGGCAATTGTTATAGGTCAATTTGGGCACCATTCCCAATGACCTGGTTAACTGGACATCATCTCCAGCACCAATGATCAAGGGTCTATCATTCCCTATCATTTCAGTTGCGTCATGTCTTAAGACAATAAATAAGACAAATCAAGCAAGACTTTCATCAAGCAAAGGTTTCCATGGTTTGAAGCTTATTATATAGCATATGAGAGCTCACCAAAACATGCTCTAAAGGGCCTAAGTGTGTTTCATATGTAGGTAGCCCCATGCAAGGCTGCTCTGCAAAGCACTTCCCAACATTCACAGGTGCATTGGTCACATTGGGAGTGAAATTCTCATTGTTCTGGAATCTCCACTTGGCCAGTGCCTTCTAGAAGAGTTCACATGTGTCAAGCTTTGGATCCAAGTGTCCATTTGACATCTACATGACTGGAAACATGTCTTGCCTATTTTTGGAAAGTTATTGATTGCAAAACAACCTACAGTTCATCTATAAATTGAGCACAGGTCTAAGTGCTTGAGAAGGAATAATTTGAGTAGAGAAATGCTGGAGAATTTTCAATTGAGAGCTAGATTTGTGAAGCTGCTGCTGGAGACATTTATACTATGATGAGGCTTGGGAACATTGCTGGAAGGTCACTTCAAATCATTCACTAGGTTCTAACCTCTCCTTCTATCATCAATAAAGAGTACTGTTTATTTTTCCCTATATGCATCTGTATTGGCTTTGATTTTCCATATTGCAAGATCTTAGTTGATGTATATGGTTTATGATTTACTGATTTAGCTAACTAGCTTGAATAGATATCTATATTATTGCATCTTCTATTGTTTTGGTGTTCTTTCTTGCAGGAAGCATTTAGCTCACAAACTACTTGAATTTGAAGCTGCAACGGAAGTGACAGAAGGAGCCATTTGGAAGTGACTGAACAAGTATGCCTCCAATCCTCTCTGTGTATTTGTTCTGGGTTAGGAAAAATAGCCGTATAGTCTTTCACCTGTTGTTCTAGACTAGCACCTGTCTAGGGAAGCATGATTTATCCGTAATTCACAATTTTGGCCCAACATGGCCCTTCCAAACCCAATGAAATCCTCCCAACACACCATAACATCAAACCAATCAATAGATTCCACTTGGAAGTTCCACATTCGATGAAGGAAAATTGACAAAAATTTGACTTGCCCAATCAACATGCCACATCAGTAGTATAGACTATTGACTCAGCTAACTGTCTACATTTTTTTTCAAAATTTTGTCGGTTTAAAAAAGTGAACATAACTCATTTTTGAAGCCATACATAATCCATTGCACGTGAAACGAGTTTCACCAGATTCAAAACAACAAACACTATGCGGTCGTTAAGGTTACGAGACATTCTGAGAAATTTGATTTTTGACCATAATTCTGAGCACCTGATCATTCCTCCCCACTAGAAAATTTTGGACCCAAAAGTGTCTTTCATAACTGAACATGTGGATGAGGGTACAGTTCACTCACCCTTCCAGTCTCAATCTACTGGAATTTTCCTAATTTCAACAATTTGAGATTTTCATAAAAACTGATCTTTTTCCTTGATTCTGGAGACCCTGTCTTGTTGTTGTAGACATCGTCATGTTGCAATTTGCTAGAATTTTCAGAACAACAAGCTATTCTTGAAGAAAAAAAAAATTTCCCACCTCAGTCGGAAATCAAAGGAAACTTGAAAAACTTCAATTTCTTCTCACCTTGAACACTGTCGACACGACGATGTCTAGCATGTCTTGCCTTGTGCTTGGCTTGACTCTTGATCAAATGTGATCTCTGTTAGCACCTAATTTGGACCTCAGGCTGAAAAAAGAAAATCAGGGTAACCTTTAAACCACGCTTAGCCTTGTAGATAGCCCTACAAGGTCAGGAGAGGGCTCTCTCCATGAAAAATATTCAATGAAGTATAATTGTAAACTGATATTAGGCTAGGTATAATGATAAAAAATGTTTTAAATGAATTTTTCAGGGATGTATGGAACAAATGAGACAGTTTGAATCGGGGAATTAAATCAGGGATACAGGTTATTTCATGGGGCAAGGTAGGCAGGAAATTTTAGCAATTAAGTTTAAATAATATGGAATGGAAAGACTGGTGAGGAGCTGAAAAGGGCATAGGAGATGGATCCTTTTCAAACAGAAGAAAACACAGAATATTGAATGATTTCCCCAGGCAGAGCATTAAAAATGGATTCTACCTATCTATCTTGAAAGCATTTCAACCAGAGATGTTTATGAATGAATGGTGAAACATAAAAAATTTGCATATGAACATAAAGGAGAGAAAAAATGCTAAAATTCGTACCACATGGATACCACAAATAAGAGCTGCATATCTTATTAATTACCTGTCAAATTGTTACAATGGAACACTGAGTGTCCTCCTTGATTTCCACACTATTCCCCTACTTACTAATTTACAGACTACTTTACAAATGATTCAAAATTACATTAAATAGACTAGAATGTGAGGGAAGTAGATCCACAAAAAGAGGAGTTGTTTGCCAGCTCAAGAACTGAAATCCGATCATAGAAAAGAGGACCAAAAATCTTCCCTGAAAATAAGGAACAACAATACATTTTGGGCCATCTGAATATTTCACTGTTACACTGGATTAAAGAAAAATAGGCAATCTAAAGATCAGATCCCTATTTTCCTTCTGCTGTAGAAATATCCATCTCATAATTAGCTCTTGGCCCTTTGACAGTTTCTTTCTATTATTACTCTCTTGAAGAAAAATCCATTTTTTGAAGAAAATGCCTTTGAAATAAATGAAATTATGCCTTTTAGTGAAGGGAAAAACCCATTTTGAATGGAAGGAGTGAAGGGAAAGGAGGTGGGGTCCAAATAGCAATCGCAATCGGAATCAGAGGAGAGGAAAGGTGTGTATTACACAATAGGATTTCGCCGATGCGATTGGGGATAAGCGATGGGGGGAAATCCTTTTATAAAGCCAAAATGAATATAATATTGGACTTTACATAGGAAAAGGCCTCTTTTGTTTTGAATGGGCGGAAAAGGTTTAAGGTGGGAAATGGCCAAATCGGAATCGAAATCAGGAGAGGGAGCAGAGGTAAAGCACATATGGAAAATGCTGATTTTGATGGCACGATGGTTTGTGAGCCGTCCGATCGGATGGGCAGATCAACGGTCAGGATGCGATCGAGCGGGGTCAATCGCATCAGCGATTCGCAGCGGGAGAAGATGTAACACTTTATGAAATCGTCGATTGCGATGAAGCGATGGAGTATGGGCCATCTGATCGTCGATCAGATCAACAGTCAGGATGTAATCGGGCAGGGTCCAATCGGAAGGGACTCAATCGCATCGGATAATGCAAGGGTCAATCGGAAGGCCATGTTAAATATTGCGATTACGATCAAGAAAGGGAAGGGAATTAGACGGCGGGGGTTTTATAATATAAAACTTTTAAAACTTTATTATAAAGTTTAAGGGGTATGTGGGGAAGTGGTTTATTAAATCGCATCGAAATTTTATGGTTTTAAAAGACCTTTATAATATGATTTATGAAATCAGATAGGGGAAAAGGGGGTTTATAAAAGAAAACTTTAAACCTTAATAAAATAAAGTTTAAGGGAAAGGAGGGAAAAGGGGTTGGTTTAGGGTATAGGGGAGCTTCTTTCACTTAGGCATATAATATACCGTTGGAAAGCTCTTTCCGGGCTATTTTTGATGGAAATACTTAGAACATAATTTGACACTGAAAATGCTATGGAAAACTTCCATGAAAGGTAGGGCGGTGACTTTGTGGAGATAGTAGCTTCTGAAGTGTGATTTATTACATATGATTGACATAAAATTACATAATAGATGATAATAAAGGCAAAGTATCATGTTTTCACCTCAAAAAATGGCTTTGAGGTGAAAATACATCAGGCTAAATAAAAAATTTCTTGGATCTTCTCGGGTGCTGTGACTTTGAGTTTATTGACCTTCTCATGACCTTGCTAGTATTTATTAACACTTGACTCATTAATTTGACCATGATGAGACCCTAGAACCTAATGAAACCAACCCTATGACCTAATAATATGATTTTGAGAGTGAAAGTGACTCATGACTAAAGACCATAGAGAGGAGAATCAGCAAGTTTCACATGAGGGAAAACTGATGTAAGACCACTACCATCAATGAATCCATGACCTAGCGGAATGATGAAAATTAATGGTATGGGACTCCTAATATGCAAATGCAAAAGAGAAGTTTTGATCATTGATGTTGTATGACTAGACTAACACTAACATTGGCTCCAATGGGGATGGTAACTCCTTGGAGGTGCTGAGAACACCGTAGACCAAGTAGCCTTTATCCATTGGGCATGGAGTCAAAAATACTGAAAACTAACAAGATGCAGATTGACTCTGACTCAAGACTAAAAACTGAAATAAAACCAAACCATACACATATCATTCAAGTTTTATAGCCTTCACCTCGGGCCCCAAACTTCAATGACTGTGTACTTGAGCTCTAACCAAAAATAACATGGTATATACAATGATGGTGACATAGTTTCTGATCCATTCTTTTCAACAGTGGTAGTGCTTCAAAAGCCTACCATTCACTACTCCTCTAGGGAAATCTTGGCCATCCATCTCTGAAAGTAAGAAAGAATTTTGTCCCCTGTATGCTGAAATCTTGTATGGTCCTTTCCAAAGGTTGTCGAACTTACCATGCTTCCCTTTGTCATCATTTCGTGCATCCCATCTCAACACCACATCATCCAACTGAAACTTCTCAGCTTTGGTCTTACAGTCATATATCTTCTTTATCTTCTCCTACAACTGAATAACATTCTGCGACACTTCCTCTCTTGTTTACCGAAGGTGGATCATCTGATTGATTCTTCGTTGATTGTCATCATCTTCACTACCAACTTCTTGCAATAATATCATGACTGGAACTGTAAGTGATGTAGGAAAGACAACATCGGTACCATAAACCAATTCAAAAGGTGACATACCTATGGATTTCTTGCTGCTAACTCTGTCTTCCCACAATGCATTGATGAGCTTTCAATGTCAGTTTCTTTTGTTTGCCTCCAACATTTTCTTGATTATATTTATCAAAGACTTATTTTATGATTATGCCAGGTCGTTGCCTTGTGGGTAGTACGTTGTTGAATGGCCCAACACAATATTGTATTTTTTGTAGAAATCCACCATCTTCTTAGATTTGAACACTGCTGTGTTATCTGTTATAATTTTATGAGGGTAACCAAAACGAGATAGAATATTTGACTCTAAAAATTGAATAATTTCCATATCTGTAGCCTGCCTTGCTGGAACGACCTCGATCCATTTGGTGAAGTAATCTGTACCTATCAATATCCATCGATGCTGTGTTGATGATGCAGGATGGATTTCTCCAATGAAATCGAGTTCCCACTGCTGAAAGGGAGCATTTACTGCAACTAGTTTCAGAGGAAGGGGAAGCAATTTCTTCTTTCCTTGGAAAACTTGACATTCATGACAACTCATCACTGTTTTATACAAATCTGAAAATAAAGTGGGGCAATAATATCCTGCTCTCAACACTTTTTTAGCTGTAGTTATCCAAAACAAATGACCACCACAATCACCTTTGTGAAAGTCATGCATTACCTTCTGCGCCTCTTCTTCAACCAAACAATGAGAAAAATACCTCCAGGATCTCTCCAATAAAGAGCACTGTTTAAAATACAGTATTTAGCAAATTTAAGTTTCAATGATCTACCTTTGCTTTTAGACATTCCTGGAGGTGGTGAAAGATGCTGAAGAACATAAACAATATCAGAATACCATGGGGACTGTAGAAAAATTTCTGAAACTAGAACAAGAAAACCTTCATCCTCATCTTCTGACATTGATGTTATGAAGTTTGTATCTAGGGCACGCAGATTTGATTAGGCCATGAGCTTTTCCAAGCCTTGCCCTTTGATAAACTTTGTGGGTTTGATATCCAAATCATACTCCAACATAACTGCTATCCATTTACCTCTTCGACCTTCTGGATCAGTTTGCATCAACACATCCTTCACTGCTGCAATAGGAACATATGCTATAGTATGTGAATGCAGAATATAGACTCTAAAATCCTTCAATGCCTTTATAAGAGCCAATTCTTTTTTCTCAATAATATTATACCTCAAGGCAGGATCTCTAATTGTCCTACTGAAAAAGGCAATTGGCTTTTCAATCTAATCTCTCTTTTGCATCAAAACCGCAGCCATAGTATGCTCTGATGCAAATGAAAAAATAATAAAATCTTGAGTATAGTCGGGACTAATCAAGACTGGGGCATTGGACAAAGAAAATTTTACCAGATTGAATGACTTGATAGCCTCCTCACTCCATTTGATAGTGCTATCTTTCTTCAACATGTTAGTCATTTCTTTTAAATGTTCAACCAAATTGGGTATAAATCTGCATAAGAAGTTCATCTTACTGTTGAATGCCTAGATCTCCTTTTTGTTTCGTGGAAGATCTATGTGTTGAATTGCCTCTACTCTAGATGGATCAATGTGGATACCATCTTTAGAGATGATATGCCCCAGCAGCTTGCCTTCATCCATGGAAAAAAGGCTTTTCTTTGGATTGAGAGAAATCCAAAACTTTCTGAATCACTGAAACACAACCCTAAAATGGTGCAAATGTTCATCATCAAAACTAGAAAACGCTGTCAGATCATCCAAATAGACAACAAGAAAAACATCTTTTTCATTGGCAAAAGCAATGTCCATTTCTCGCTGGAAAGTGGCTCCAACGTTCTTCAGTCCAAATGGAATTTTGGCATACTGGAAGGTTCCCTAGGGTGTTGTGAAGGCAGTTTTGTCTTGGTATTTCTCATGCACCAAGATCTGATTATAGCCTGGGTAGCCATCAAGTAGTGACATCCTTGAAGCCCCAACTACTCTCTGCAGAATATGGTCGATCTTCGGAAGTGGATAATTATCCTTTAAGGATGCTTTATTTAGATTCTGAAATTCTATGCACAATCTTATCTCTCCTGTCTTCTTACGTACTGGGACCAAATTTGAAATCTAGTTAGAAAATCTAATTGGAACAATGATACCAACTTTGTACAATCTGTTTACCTCTTTTTCAATGGATGGCAGCAGCTTCGGATTGATTCTTCTTAGCTTCTGTCTAAATGTCTTCTGATCCGGAATGATGGGAATAGTATGTTGGATTATGTTCTTATCAGACACCTTCAAATCCAAATAATCCCATGCAAACACATCAGAAAATTTGGAAAGTAACTTAACATATTGTTCCTTTACCTCAGGGGATAATGCCTTTGACAACTTCACAAACTTGGGTTTGTCTGCTATCCCAAGATTCACATCTTCAACTCCTTTCTCAGTAGGCACCAAGCTTGGTTTCTTTGCAACATCATCTTGATAAAAAATCTCCTCTAAAGGTATGAGACCTCTAGGAATTACATTGTCTTTCAGCTACAATATGTCCATATGATTTGCTTCAATTTCTTGATCATCAATCTCATAATCACCTTCCATGGGAGTATCTTTGAATTTTCCTTCACTCTGCAAAAAAATTATTGATTTAATTGTCATCCCAAAACACTTGCCAATACCTTAAATTTTCAGGAAAAGCAGGCCTATGTTTGACATAAATCTCAAACTTGTTGTTGGAATTCATTGGAATTTTCAAGTTACTTGCAATGGTGGCAAGAGAATCAGCAATAATATTCTGCATTTTGGGTACTGCAGTCAAAGTGTACTTAGGAAATGTCTTCAAGATGTTCAGAACTGCATTTTGATAGGTCCTTAATCGTGGATGTTTTGCTTGGTATTCTCCTTTTACCTGTTTGATTATCAGCTCTGAATCTCCATAAACACAAATCCTCTTTGCATTCAGCTTCTTCAAAATTTTCAGCCCTGCAATCAAAGCTTCATACTCCGCTTCATTGTTAGAGCAGTCAAAGGCTAATTTGTAAGCACACACTCTAACATTACTAGGAAATTTTTCAGGCTGGAAAACAGGGCTTCGAATCCAGATTCCAATGCCACCACCGTCCTTACCAACAGCTCCATCAAAGTCCATGTTCCAAAGGCCTTCTTCTTCTTCTTCTAGATGCTAAAATTTTGCTTCTTTTTCTACTTTATCTTGACTGATTTCTGCATCTTTCTGCTGCTCACTGTCTTTTTGCTGCTGGCAGGCAGGAAGCTCTAGAGTGCTTGCTTTTTTATATTTCTCTTGTTTTAGGATTTCTCTGAAATTTTCTGGAATTTCAGGTATCTCATCTACTTGTACCAACTGAAAATTCTCATCATTTAAACCACCATCTGAATATAATACAAAGGAATCTAAATCTGTGTGGACTGCATTAATGGGATGATTAACTGGCTTCTCTTTGCTAGTGATCATATATTTTATTTTCTTCTCCCTATATAGCTTTCTCAACTGGCCAAACACGGGAATGGTGGCATAAGAGAAGTCAAGCTGCATGGTTCCTTTAAGTTTTCCAAACCGTGGTGGAACATCAGCAACAACTACATCCATCAAAACATTCTTGGCTGGAATTTGATCTAAAGACACTACCAAGTCTTTGATAAGACCAATACAATGGACCCTACCTGAGTCAAAGGAATACAAATCATGGTATTTACAAGTAATATCAAGTCCTAACTTCTCCATAATGGCTTTAGGAATCAAATTATGTGAGGCTCCGGAGTCCAACATAGCATTATGTAAGATGAACTCATGTAATCTAAGGCTCAAATAAAAGGGAGGTAATTAACTTTCTTCAGACTGATCTTCTGTGGCTGGACCAAAAATGAGTTCAGGATAATCATCTTCAACATTTACCATATCTAAAACAGAGTCTATTTGCAAAATTCTTGACACCTGATGTTTATAAGCGCTGTTTTTCACCAACTTAGACAAGGGCATGGACACTTTCAGCTTAGAAATTTCATTTTCTAAATTAAAAGAAGGAGATTTTTCTACCTCTTTGATGGGAGGATCTTTCTTCTGTATTTTTTCCTTTGCCGCGCTATGCTGGTTCTTCTCGTTCGTATTGTTAATCACCAAAGATGTCTTGCTGGAGGAAAGATCGGTTGGCTCTTTCCCTTTCCTCTGAATATTTGAAGAATCATTTTTCGATTGGAGCTCTTTTATTTTTTGAATGGGACTGATCAGGACATCTCTGTTCCTCAAAGAGTATTGCTTTTGTTGGGCTGATAAAGCATTCATGTACCCTCTTTGATAATCATTGGACTCTTCTCCTAACATTGTATCATTAGCCAATATAAAATCTTCATCCCTTTGAATTTCTGCCATCGCTGTGTATTCTTCATCTTCTATGAGAAAATTTGGCGCACCATTGGCAGTGAAGAAATGGTTGGCTTCAATCACAGGATCATTATCCTCATCTGTCTCCATTCCTTGAACATAATTTTACTGCAATGGAGTCTTGATCTGCTGTTATGGTGGTGCTTGGTCCTATGTTCTCTGTTCTCTTTGTTTAATTCTAAATTGCGGCTTCTGTCCTCTGAAATTCGGATTCCTTATTTGTGCTTCAGGTCTGTTTGAAATTGTCAGCCGATCTACCATATTCTCCATTTTCCAGATCAAAGTGTCCATCTTGCTATCCAAAGGAGACAATTCTTCTTTCACCGTGACTCTCTTTTCAGCTCTGGTCCGTGCTCTTCTAGCCAGCAGGTTGGCTTCTATGCTCACGGCTATCTTCTGCATGTCTTCAAGCAAGGTGGGATCTCTTTCTCGAAGCTAATATGCCATATCAACATCAAAACCATCTGGAAACTTAAGCTAAGCTAATCCCACTGGAGGTTTAAGATTAGCCGAAATAGCATTATATACATCATTAAATCTCACACAATAATCCTGTATAGTTTCACCCACATTTCTTCTAATATTCTCATATTTAGACAAAATTTGGAGTGGGTTTTTCTTTACCTCCCATCGATCTAATAACTGCGTATGTAACTCCTGCAAAGTGCGAATAGAGCCTGCTGGTAAGGCTCTGAACCACTTTCTAACTTCACCTCCAAAACTTTGGACAAACAATCTTGTGGTTACATTCTCTGCCTCTACCTCATGAAGATAAAAAAAGACATTCATCTTATCAATACGCTGCTGGGTTGTGATGCTTTGAGTGGCATCAAAGATAGGTATTTTACTTTGGTAATTAGCATGCATATCATTCAGAACCTAAGGTAAAACCATGGGTGCATAGGGGGCAGCCATGACTCGACATGGATTTACAACAATGTTTGTGGTACTAGGATTCAAGGGAGGTGTTGATGGAGGAGATGAGAGCTGAGAATTGACTGCTGGAAATGATGATGAATTAGGGGGAGGAAACGTTGTTCCTGATGACTCTGAAGACTTAGGGATATTAGTTATAATGATATATGTCTAAGGTGAATTTATAATGTAATCATCAATTGATGTATTTTCCCTTTGAACTTCAAGATCTACAAGGAATTCTGGATCTAAAATTGTGTCATCAAGTGCAGTTTTAGACTTAATTTTGAACAAATAAAGCTCAAAACACTCATCAAAATAAATATCTTCTACAAACAACCACTCACTGGGACAAGTATGGGATCTAAAAATTGTTCTAGGACTTAGTGATCCTTCTTGTCTTCTGAATATTCTTGGAATGAGATTAGGATTTTCAAACATAGGGGGAGGATTTGGATGAGGGTTGGCCCTTGTGTATCTTCTTGAAGCAAGTGTGGTCAAATTTCTACTATACAATATTTATTTTCAGCCTAGCAAAATCTGAACATCATCTTCCAGAGTCCAAGAAAATACTACTGGGGTGATCAGTATTTTATGCTAAAAACTTCCCCAGTATGGTCGCCAGAAATGTTAGCACGTAATTTGGACCTCATGCTGAAAAAGGAAAATCAGGGTAACCTTTAAACCACACTCAGCCTTGTAGCTAGCCCTACAAGGTCAGGAGAGGGCTCTCTCCATGAAAAATATTCAATGAAGTATAACTGTAAAATTATATTAGGGTAGGTATAATGATAAAAAATGTTTTAAATGAATTTTTCAGGGATGTATGGAACAAATGAGACAGTTTGAATCAGGGAATTAAATGAGGGATACAGGTTATTTCATGGGGCAAGGTAGGCAGGAAATTTTAGCAATTAAGTTTAAATAATATGGAATGGAAAGACTGGTGAGGAGCTGAAAAGGGCATAGGAGATGAATCCTTTTCAAACAGAAGAAAACATAGAATATTGAATGATTTCCCAAGGCAGAGCATTAAAAATGGATTCTACCTATCTATCTTGAAATCATTTCAACCAGAGATGTTTATGAATGAATGGTGAAACATAAAAAATTTACATATGAACACAAAGGAGAGAAAAAATGCTAAAATTCGTACCACATGGATCCCACAAATCAAAGCTGCATATCTTATTAATTCCTTGTCAAACTGTTACAATGGAACGCTGAGCATCCTCCTTGATTTCCACACTATTCCCCTACTTACTGATTTACAGACTACTTTACAAATGATTGAAAATTACATTAAATAGACTAGAATGTGAGGGAAGTAGATCCACAAAAATTGGAGCTGTTTACCAGCTCAAGAACTGAAATCCGATCATAGAAAAGAGAACCAACAATCTGCCCTAAAAATAAGGAATGGAAATACATTTTGGGCCATTTGAAGATTTCACTGTTACACTAGATGAAATAAAAATAGGCAATCTGAAGAGTAGATCCCTATTTTCCTGCCGCTATAGAAATCTCTGTCTCCTAATTAGCTCTCGACCCTTTGACAGTTTCTTTCTATTATTACTCTCTTGAAGAAAAATCCATTTTTTTAAGAAAATGCCTTTGAAATAAATGAAATTATGCCTTTTAGTGAAGGGAAAAACCAATTTTGAATGGAAGGAGTGAAGGGAAAGGAGGTGGGCTCCAAATAGCAATCGTAATCGCAATCGGAGGGGAGGAAAGGTGTGTATTACACAATAGGATTTCTCCGATGCGATTGAGGATAAGCGATGGGGGGAAATCCTTTTATAAAGCCAAAATGAATATAATATTGGAATTTACATAGGAAAAGGCCTCTTTTGTTTTGAATGGGCGGAAAAGGTTTAAGGTGGGACCGGGCCAAATCGGAATTGGAATCGGGAGAGGGAGCAGAGGCAAAGCACATATGGAAAATGCTGATTGCGATAGCGCGATGGTTTGTGAGCCGTCCGATCGGATGGGCAGATCGAGGGTCAGGATGCGATCGGGCGAGGTCAATCGCATTGGTGATTCGCAGTGGGAGCGGGTGTAACACTTTATGAAATCACCGATTGCGATGAAGCAATGGAGTATGGGTTGTCCGATCATCGATCGGATCGACGGTCAGGATGTAATTGGGCGGGGTCCAATCGGAAGGGACTCAATCACATCGACGAATGCAAGGGTCAATCGGAAGGCCATGTTAAATATTGCGATTGCGATCAGGAAAGGGAAGGGAATTGGATCGGCAGGGGTTTCATAATATAAAACTTTTAAACTTTATTATAAAGTGTAAGGGGTATGTGGGGAAGTGGTTTATTAAATCGCATCGGAATTTTATGGTTTTAAAAGACCTTTATAATATGATTTATGCAATCAAATAGGGGAAAAGGGGGGTATAAAAGAAAACTTTAAACCTTAATAAAATAAAGTTTAAGGGAGAGGAGGGAAAAGGGGTTGGTTTAGGGTATAGGGGAGCTTCTTTCACTTAGGCATAAATTTCAATACAGGAGTCAGTTTTGAGCATATAATATACCGTTGGAAAGCTCTTCCCGGGCTCTTTCTGATGGACATACTTAGAACATAATTTGACACTGAAAATGCTATGGAAAACTTCTCTGAAAGGCAAGGTCGTGACTTTGTGGAGATAGCAGCTTCTGAAGTGTGACTTATTACATATGATTGACATAAAATTACATAAGAGATGATAATAAAGGAAAAGTATTATGTTTTCACCTCAAAACATGGTTTTGAGGCAAGAATTACATCAAGCTTAATAAAACATTTCTTGGATCTTCTCGGGTGCTGTGACTTTGATTTTATTGACCTCCTCATGACCTTGCTGGTATTTATTGACACTTGACTCATTAATTTGACCATGATGAGACCCTAGAATGTAATGAGACCAACCCTATGACCTAATAATATGATTTTGAGAGTGAAAGTGACTCATGACTAAAGACCATAGAGAGGAGAATCAACAAGTTTCACATGAGGGAAAACTGATGTAAGACCACTACCATCAATGAATCCATGACCTAGTGGAATGATGAAAATTAATGGTATGGGACTCCTAATATGCAAATGCAAAAGAGCAGTTTTGATCACTGATGGTAGTATGACTAGACTGACACTAACAATCTCCATCACCATGAAACATCCCATTTAAAATAAAATACTTTTTGAAAACCATAAGAATAACTTTTTAACCCAATACCCTCTTTTTTCAATTGTTTTGGCGCTTTCCCTTTGATTTTTTCACCATTCAGCACTGGCACCTTATTTCCATCATTGTTCAACACTGATGTGGACTGCTGCAAATATTTCACATATTGTTTACATCTTTTCAAAGGAAACATGTTAGAGCCCTGAAACATCTTATTACAAACATTATCAAATTCAATGAAATCATCTTTTTCATTTGATGCATCTTTTTGAAAGGTCTCATTCAAAACATCACTATGCTTGAACATTAACAAAACCAACTTTTGACTTTCATTCACTATTCTCTTCACTTCTCCTACATGTATAAGAGACAAACTCCTCTTCTTCTTATGCACTCTAACTATGTAATCAATTCCATTCTTTAACAAGTGGTACTTATTCTCATGGCGATGAAATACCACCCTCCTATCATAAAGATAAGGAATTCCCAAAACAATACTTGAAATCTCAAGTAAAACTACACCAAGCTCAACTTTGTCAAGAAAGTTTGAATTGATTTCAAACCTTAGGATGCACTTCCTTGTTACTTGCAAGTTTGCATTCTTGCATATCCAACCTAAAGGATGAGGTCTTGGATGTGTAACAATTTCTAGATTTAACCTCTTAACTATGTCTTCGGAAATCAAATTAGCTTGAGAATCACTATCAAATAGTGTGTCTATTTTGGTATGTTTTGAAACAACTCTAATATGAAAGATTTCAATTCGTGTATCATCATCTTGAGTTATATTAGAACAACTTGAAGAACTAGTGCTTGCTCTATTCTTACCTTTCAATCCCATTGTTGTAATCTTGATTTCATCTCCTGAATCTGAACCTAATTCGTGTTCAATGGTTGCAACTATTTTCTCCTTCTCTTTGGTTTTAAGTTTGTTTGGCTTCAACTCTGGATGGAGTTGCCAAAAATGGTCTTCATCATGGCCATTTTTCAAACAATGTTTACATGTGAATTTCTCTTTTTCTATTTTAATAGAACCATTTTTCTTTCCTCCTCCATTAAACCGACCCTTTCCTTTACTTTCATACTCAAGGAAACTATCAATTTTCTCATATGCACCATATTTCCCTCTTGCTTCTAGATGTGTAGCTTGAACACAAACCTCATCTAAGTTTGTGGAATTGAAGATGAGAATAATATGTCTAAGATATTTGTGCAAACCCCCAATATACTTTAACAAAATTTCTTGAGAAGATAAATTGACACCCAAAACTAGTGCTTTTCTCCTAAACTCTTGTGTATAATTTTGAACACTTTTCCCCTTTAGTTGTCTAAAATTTTACCAGTCCATAATGGATTTTTGCATGTAAGCTAGAGGGTAAAATTTATTTTTAATAGCATCAATAAAAATAGAAAAATACATTGAGATCTTACAGTGGCTTTTAATCTCATCTTGTGTCCTTGCTTCCCACCATACAAGTTCCGCACCCTCCATTCTCAAGGAAGCCAATTGAATATTTATTTCATCCTATTGAAGGTTCTGAATTCTACAATAAAACTCCAATTTAAAAATTCAATTATCCAGCTTCTTTACATTCACTTCGCCATTATGCATCGGTAGCTCAAATTTGACATTAAGTTTAAGTAAGGGTGATTTACCAGTTCCTTTTGAAGTATGTGGATGAACATATTAAAGGGTTTTGGTAGTGGAAGATGATGCAGAGGAAGGTGTAGATGCTGGTGAGGATGATAGTGGAGTGGATAGTGGTTTCCTACCATCTTCATGGAATCCTCCTCCTGGAGAACCCTCTCCTCTTAGAGACCTAGGAATTTTTCCTTGCATCCTTAAATTCCTCTCCTCATAGAGGACCTTTACCATCTCAGGCATATCAAAAAATGCCTTTCTGAATGCTCTCTCATCTTCTGCCATGGTAGGTTCTCCTTCATGAGACATGTTAACTAAATACTTAACTTCAACTTGAGGATGTGCTTGTGTTGAAGACTTTGGCAACCTTTCCCTTCTTTCTCTTGAGCCAACAGCAGGGCTCACAACCAACTTCCTTCTCCTCTTTTGAGTTTTAACCTTGTAAGAATGACACAAACTTGCAAATAATTAGATCCATTATTGCACAACAAACCTAAATCTATGATACAAAAATGATCTAAATGGGGTAAGTTAGTATTGTTGTGCTAATTCCTCTTTTAGATTTTGAAAACAATGTTTTACATGTGATTAAGGGTTAAATTTCTCTTGTAAGTTATTGAGTCTCATGAGTGATTTTCATGTTAATTTTATGAAAAATTTAACATATAATAAAGACTGAACAACACCAAATAAAAGTATAGTACATCACCATACAACACATCAACAAAAGGATTTGATGAAGGAGTTCACCCCTCCTGGGCTACATCTCCTTGGTTCACCTTCCATATCTTGGGCCTCTATATTATGCTCAAATTTGCAAAATGTTGTGTTTACTATGCTTTTATGCTCCTAAAACCTGCACAAATGAATTAAGAATACTAAAAAATGGTACCTTAGGCTCTTTATTCTCCTGATTTGGTCGAAAACTAACTCGGTTATGACCTTTTCAGTTTGTTCCACAATTTCCCCCCTAAATTTAGCTAACTCCCACTAATTCAGGCTAGTTGGCACCAAAATAATGATTCAACCAAAATTATCAGACCTGCAAGTTAATCACAATTAACTTAATAAAATAGCATAAGGCTAATTAAATATGATTAGCGCTAAATCTACGCTTTGTGGCATTTCCAGTTTAAGGCTTAATAAACAAGGATTAGTGTTAATTAAGTGTGCATTTATTCTAAGTGCCTGGTGCTCCACCATGGTCTCCAGGCTATGGTCATATGCGTTGGGGGCTGGCCCCCACTTCCCCTGATAGCATAAACATTTAACTTTAAATATGTATGAAGAACATTATTGTTAAGACTCAAGTGATAGCAGAGATGGTGGAGTGTGTTTTTGGCGGGGTCAAGGTCTTGTGTTCAACCCCCGTCGATCCTTTCGTTCATTTGAAAAGAATTTTATTACACTATGACGAGGGCATGTGGCGGCCCCAGGCTGAGCCACATGTCCCCTTGCCATTGGCCCTTCCAAACCCAATAAAATCCTGCCAACACACCATAAATTTGAACCAATAAACAACTTCCACTTGGCAGTTCCACATTCGACGGAGGAAAATTGACCAAATGTTGACCTGCCTAGTTAGCATGCCACATTAGCAATATAGACTATTGCCTGGGTTCCTTGTCTGCATTTTTTTTCAATTTTTTCCCTATTTAGAAAAGTAAACAAAACTAATGTCAGAATCCATATGGAGTCCATTTCCCGTGAAATGAGTTGCATCGGATTTAGAAAAATGAACAGTACGTGACCGTTCAGGTTTCGAGCCATTTTGAGTACTTGATCACTTTTGGTTCTTCCTCTAACTACATGCACCATCTATACACATTGGAAAATGCCACAACTAATAGCACACTACCTTGGAATCTCCATCTCAACTGTGTAACTTTAATTCTCTACATGCATGATCTAATTTTGGTAATTGATTGATTAGTTATCTAGATGATCATTGAGTGTGATTGAAGCTACACTGCACAACTTGACCTTCCACTAGTTTCTCCAATAGTTGGAACTAGTTTAATTGACCATAACTCAATTTGACTAAATTAAATTGCTACAAATGAAATTAAATAAACCTAGGCTCCTAAAATTTAGGAACCCACTACATACAACTAAACTTCATGCCCCTAACTCGAATTAATTGATCCAGACTCCTATGTTTTAGGAATCAACTCAAGTAAAATGAACTTAAACTCATTAACTCAAATTCAGTGTTCTAAACTGAATGAAAAGAGCCATATCACCTCAATTAACTCCTCCAAGTTGTTTTTTGATGTGAAATTTTGAATTTCCTCAATTTGATTGAGGAAAAATCAAAATTGAGACTTTCTTGCTACATTTTCAACACTTTTGGTTTTAATATATTATGTTGATTTGTATTTCATTCATGAATTTGTATTTATTTACACTAGTATTATTATAGTGATATCAGAGTTGGTCATCATACCAACTTGGTATGGTTATCAGTGGATGTTTCCAAAATATTAGGGGAACATAACCTTCAAGATGTAGAATAAGGAGCAAGACTAGACGGGGGATCGCGAGAATCAATTGTGGGTAAGCTTTAAAAATATCTTGAACTATATAGCTAAAGGGAAATGTACTCCAAGAATTAGAATCTGGATGACGTGAAATGGCCCAAATGGTAACAAGGGGTCAACATGAGATGGCTTCATCTCCAAAATAAGTTTCCTAGACTGTGGCTAGTCTCCATGAGAATTAGTCAAATCAAGGGGTTGAAGGTTCACAGAGAAATTATATTTTGTTTGGAGGATATGATAATGATCACAATGGGGAGGCTAGTAACTCCACGAATCTGATAACCTCATTGGTAATTCTAATGTCATCAAGGCATCTCCTTACCAAGTTCATGGAAGATAAGGTAGATAACTAGAAAATACGAGATGAAAATTGTATGGATTATATGAGGAAATTTCAAACAATGGAAACATAATTTCAAGCTCAAATGTCTTTCCAGGACTATTATGCTATTAAACATAGAGGTCAAGAAAAGGAATCCAAAAAATAATGGATGAAAAATGATATCCAAAAGAAGGCCCAAAAAATAAATATACCAACCTTCAATGGTACTTCAATGGGATCAATTGGAGCTTCGGTACTGTTGTCTATGACAGCCCCTCATTTAAATTTTTTGGCTTCCTAGCCCTCTTGAACCTTTGAAAATTTCCTATTGGGACCTGAGGAGCTCATTTTCTTCCTATCGTCATTGCTCTGTGCCTTCAAATTACGCTGCGAAGGTCTGAAAGATCGCACCTAAGAAGCACGCTGGATTCAGCCCGTCTAGCCCTAGCCCCTCTGATTTTCATTCCACGCGACTCAGCCCCGTGACCATGCGCCAGACCCAAAGTGCTTATCATACACGGCCATTGGGTGCATTGTGCATCGTCCGATCATGCCACAGATCGACGGTGCGGAGCTCATTCGCCTTGTGGACCCCATCGCGCCTTACCACTGCTTAAAACCGGCTGATTATTTCGCACCACTTATCCAGGGCTGGCGGTTTTCCGCAAAGTGCAGAAATTCCATTAATCGTGCGACGCGTGTCTCAGCCACTATTCCAAAACTGCCCCCATTTCACGCATTATCCTTCGGTTGTGGACGTGCAGCGAAATTTATGTGAATCGTCCGATTTTGGGCGCTCAATCCAACGGCGATTATTCTCCAAATTTGTGCAGCTTTTAACTCCCATCTACATCACCCGTGGCCCACCAACTCACCACCGCCTGACACAATGTTAACCGTTGATCTCGCTTTGATCATATGGCCCAGAATTGTCCACGCACCCCATCGGTTGACCGAGTCCACCTCTACGTCACCCCTTCCGTATAGTCTCTCGTACGCCTCCGTGTCATTCGCATTCACCTCCACCTTTTCCATGCATCGTTTACGTGTCTATGTTGTCTGTCTCCGCCTCGTCCACACAACGTTGTCCCACTGTGTTTTTCGTTTCCACCCTTCATTCCTCCATCGCCCTGCTTCCCCTCATCATTTCACTTAGTCCATATCACCACTCCGTGGTCACTGCCTCATTCATTACCCTGGCGCCTAGTTTTCTTTAACCATTTTGTGGGTTTTGCAGGTTTTTGGTGATGGATAACCATCAGAATTCACGTCCACCACCACGGAAGTCGAGTACGCTCCAGAGGACCAATTATCAAATGCATAATTATGGAGCAAGGATCCAGGGAGATATGCTGACATGACATCCATTAAAAAGCCAGGATTTAAAACTATCAAACCCTCCAAGGTCATTAAAATGCACAGGTTGAGCAGATGAAGAATTAATGGCGCAGATAGAAAATATCAGTGAAGAGCAGGGGATTCAAGAAACATATTTAAGGACTTTGGGGCTTTCACATACCCTTTTGGAAGCGAAGTATCAGAACGAAGACCCTGCAGATTACTAGAAAGATCTTTTCATAGAAAACAATGTCCTCAGGGTTTATTTTAGCCAAATTCTCTTCAGGAAGGTACCGAATGTTATATATTTTATTCTTCATGTCTTATCCCTGGAGAAATTGGCACCCACAACATTTACTTCCTGGAGTAGCCCCAAAGTACCTTCAGTATCCTAGAGCCGTCAAATAGTATGGGCACAAAATGTTTCCGCCATTTTGTTTTAATGTAATAATTAATTGTTTTCACCTACCTCTTTTATTAGCTTCTCTACTCCCTCTTCTATAAAAGGGAGGAAGAAAGACATTGTAAGGGTTCCAGACTTGTATCAGATAATTGTGCAGTGAAAGGCTCGTTTGTATACACTTTGTTAAGCTTCTGTATGAAGGCTCAGAGCCCGTAGGGTCTCAGTGAGGAGGAGTTCTATCTGTAATGAGGATTCTGGTCTTTGGTATTTCATAGTATGTAACCTTCTTTTATGTGATTAATACAACATTCCATTTCATATATCCTCTTGTATCATGTACTGGAATGCGAGTGGCTCACTGATTTTAGGTAAGGATCCATCCTAGTTGATGCCCATACTTGGATCAGTCAAGCGCTTTAAATATGGCTCAGGCATGATATACTGTTTCATGTTCATTTCATCCATCTTTCTGCTATATTAGTTGCTTTGGGAGGGTACTTTTAAAATGCCATTGTCATGTATATATTCCTAGAATGATAAGCCCATATGTGGTTCTGTTGTGTATCTGGGTATCAGACCAAAGCTAACTAATATCCTCTTATGTTTCTTTCCCTGCATACACCTTCTGATATTTAATTTCTATGGCATATTATTTGAATCGGCCCTCTTTACAGTAAATGTTGGGAAAAATACTGAGGGGGGGGGGGGTGAATCAGTATTTAGGCATTACTCAAATCTTTTTACTTTTCCACTCTCTAAAACCCATACGCTACTTTTCTGAAGCCAACTAGTGTATACATGCGGATATCCTTCATAAAACTCGCGTATACACAGAGATCTAATTATGCCATTAATTCTTCACTTATATCATTCATTCATTAGATGTTCAATAAACAGTAAACATGTACAGTAAGAACAGAGTAAGTTATCACACATAAGCAACACACATGAACACCAGGATTTTAGGTGGAAAACCAAGTCGGGAGAAAACCACCGCTGCCGTTGTGTCAGCCTTCAATATCTTATTATAGAGAAAACATCTTACAACATATGTGCTAGCACATCCTCCTACCAGCACGCAGGCACCCACCTGCGCTTGTTTACCAGCCTCTCCTGGAAGGGAGCTACGACCCCCTGCTCTCGTTTACTAGCCTCTCCTGGAAGGGAGCTACGACCCCCTGATCTCGTTTGCCAGCCTCACCTGGAAGGGAGCTACAACCCCCTGACTGAAGGCTACAAACCTCAGCACCACCATGGACCACGTTTCATCAATTTTCACACTGGATCCAAAGCTTCCTTTAGAACACAACTTGCAGGCCACGTTTCATCATATTTTCAGACTGGACCAACTCCACACATTTAAGCTCAATCATACATCAAAACTGATACTTATCAATTCAGACAACCCAGATCTGTAGAATACATCATTAAAAGATAGCAGCAACACAACATAACAGATCAGACATTTTATACTTCATACTTCAGCAAACCCTAGTTTTCATACGTGCTTTCCTTTCACTGATCCAACATATATACGCGCTTTCATGTATACAAACCCGCGTATACATCTACACATACTTCAGAACTGGTTTCACCTCCCATACGCGCTTTCGCTTTATCCAACCCGCGTATATACGCGCTTCCGCTGCGAAAAACTTGCGTATATATCTTCAGACATTATAGAGCAGCATACTTCTTCAGATCAGATATTCAGTTCATATTTAACCCTTTACTTCAAACAGATGTTCGCCTCATCTCAGATCTAATCATTCCATAAACAGATCTAGCAGATACAAATACATTCCAGATCTAGATTCCCTTCTTCATCATTTCTTCATTGGTGCATCATACATTCAGATCTTTCATTCAACTGTAACCCTTTCCATTCAGATATGCTTAAGAGAGAAGTATTCATTCTAGCTCAGACTTCTTGCCCACATTTGCACAATGAATTTCTTCTCCTTATATAGGTTTACCCTTTATCAATACCATGAGCCAAAACCACATTACTTTCGATGGTATTCCTGGATGGGGTCACATAGATGAATCATTACTCAATACAATGGGTCAATACCATGGTGGTTACCCCTGGTTTTACATATTTAGAGCGCTTTTTCCCATACGCGACTTGGCACGTTATTTCCCGCATGCATACGCTAATTTTTCTAAAAAAATCCACGTATGCCTTGAGACATACTCTTTTCATCATGTTCTAGCACATACTGACATTCCTTCTATCATTACCTTCTGTACTCATTGTATATACATCAAATTTACATCTTTTAACAAGTTCATCAAGACATATTCCGTCAGGGACAACTTCATCAAGTAGGTTGCCATCATCTTTATCAAGTGGGTTGCCATCAAGGACAACACTCAGCATCATATTGCCAACAATCTCCCCCTTTGGACTTGATGGCAACCACGATGGTGTTTGATCACCACAACAGATAGATACATTGATTATAATCATTACACAATAGCCATGTTACTCTCCCCTTATTCAAACACCATGTCACTCTCCCCCTTTGACATCAAGGGCAAAGGGCGGATCAAAACCAACACAAGGTTTTTCTCCTCATGTAGACATAAGAGCTCTACAGATCTGATGTGCACTGAAGTTACCATGCTCCCCCTGAGTTCATGCTGAATCTTCAAACATATTTTTCAATGAAGTACATGACTCTATGACCTTCCTATCACCAAGGACTCATACTTACATCAAAGATCCAACCAAGTGGATTTACATATGAGACTCAAATACCCAACCAAGAGGGTTTACATATTTTGACTCAAGTACCCAACCAAGTGGGTTTACACATTTTGACTCAAGTACCCAACCAAGTGGGTTTACACATTTGATCAATTCCTTCCATGAATGAATATTAAAATTTTACATCATATGTCTCAAACATGACCTTTTCATCAAATTACAAATATGAATTTTCATGACCAATACCAGAAAGACCTCAAGAGAGATCATACTTCAGAACCATCATAGTGCCAACAATGCATTATACTCAGCAAGACTAATGCTCCCCCTGAAAATGTGCATCAATGTATCCTTTCCATATGACCAAGGCTCCTCCTTAGCTTGTGCAATCTGAACAGCAAGTTATCAGCAACAATCTCTGCATGATTTGTCCTTATCTCTGAATCATAAGACTTCCATCTCATCCATGTGTGAAAGCAAAGAATATCCTTCAGCAAAAAGCAAGTAGGGCTTATCTATAATATCATCATAAGAAACCATGTAACATGTCATCATCATTTAGAACTGGGAAATAAACAGATACAGTGCCAATACTACATTCATTAACAGTCAGACTGATGCTCCCCCTGAACCTATGCTCCTGATCTTCAGCTGTTATGAATACGCGACTGTGTCTGCTGTAACTCACGTGTATACGCAAATTTGTTTCATAGAACCAGCGTATGGAAAGTGAAATATAGAAAATTTCACACCTTCATCTCCCTCTGAATTTGTACCTTCTGTTCCTATCTTTTCTTCACACCAGATGCACTGTCAGAAATACACATACCCAGAATTACCAAAACAATCATGTAAATCACCATACATTGCTCGCCCTATGATGATACATTACTAATCCCTATAATGTATCTCACATCACTCCCTGCAGTCATTAAGAGAAGTAAGCTTCAGAAGCGGATGACTGCAGTAGGGTTAGAATTCCCTACGTTTATGACCGGTCCTCCTTCTTTTTCCAAATTTGCTTGAACTTTCTAATTGTGTGCTGGAATTTATCCAACTTCTCATATCTATTCATCCTGCATTCTTTTTCTACATGTCCATACTTTTTACAGGCATAACATCTTGCATGACCAGAAAAGTAAGCATATGGATCATAATGTGTTTTTCTATACTTTCTTCTATTGCAATCAGCTGCTTTATGACCATACTTGTTGCATGAAAAACAATATCCCTTAAAGAACCCAGAGTACCTTTCTGTATAGAATCCGTTTGTTTGTGACTGAAACAATCTGCTTCTGCAATTTGCTGCAACATGCCCATAATTATGACATTTAAAGAATTCAACATTATTGATCAAAGGAGGGAATGATTTCTTTTGAGAGTTCATGATTGTCGGTTGACCTTTTGCTTCTTTCAACACTTCAGGCTTTGCATTGATATGCTTTGAATCTTTAGCACTTCCTTGTGAACTAGATTCTCCTTTAACAGTTTCATGAAAACCAAGACCAAGTTTAACAGAAGGAGACCTTTGACTACTAAGAATATTGTCAAGAATCTTAGTACTATTTTGAAACCTCAAGAGTTTATCCTTTTCTTCTAATTTACCTTTGAGAATGTTTACCTCAACCTCCAATTTTTGGCATTGCTTCATCATGATTTCTTCAACCCTTTTTCCTTCTTCTACTTGATCATTCAAATTTAAGATCTCTTCTTTCAACCCATTTTCTTTTTCTTCAAAAGTTTGTAAGAGTTCTTCATTCTTCTTATTCGATGCTTCGAGATCTGCTTTCAGAGAGATGACTTCTGCTTCAAGTTCTTCATTCTTGTTGTTGGATATTTCTGGGTCTTCTTTGAGAGAGATGACTTCAACTTCAAGTCTTTCATTCTTCTTGTTTGAATCTTCCAAATCTTCTTTGAGGGAGACGATTTCTGCTTCAAGTCTTGCATTCTTCTTGTTTTATTTTTCGAGATCTGCATTTAGATCATTGAATTCTGCTTCTAGTCTTTTAATTCGATTGGATGCATAAGCATGAAACCTTTGATACTTGTCTGTTTGTCCATTCAGTATTTCTATATGTTCTTTCATCCCTTTGTACATAGCTTCGCTTTTATTAATTGATCTTCGTTGATCTTCAATTTTCTTGATAGCTTCCTCTAGATCCAAAACTTTACTTTCACTATCTTCACCATTGCATGCACAGGAAAGTGAATCACAAGAACAACAATCAATACCTGTTTCATCTTCTTCATTTTCTGCTGCACATGTTTTCTGAGATATCTCCTTTCTTTGAGTAGCCTTCTTCTTTTGCTTCCTTCCCATTGTGACGGATCTCCTTCAAGCGATCAAGCTCCTTAAGAAGGACTTGCTCTGATTCCAATTGTTGGGAAAAATACTGAGAGGGGGGGTGAATCGGTATTTAGGCATTACTCCGTCTTTTCTTTTCCACTCTCTAAAACCCATACGCTACTTTCTTGGCTCCAACTCGCATATACACGCGGATATCCTTCATAAAACTCGCGTATACACAGAGATCTAATTATGCCATTAATTCTTCACTTATATCATTCCATCATTCATTCATTAGATGTTCAATAAACAGTAAACATGTACAGTAAGAACAGAGTAAGTTATCACACATAAGCAACACACATGAACACCAGGATTTTAGGTGGAAACCCAAGTCGGGAGAAAACCACCGCTTCCGTTGTGTCAACCTTCAATATCTTATTATAGAGAAAACATCTTACAACATATGTGCTGGCACAGCCTCCTACCAGCACGCAGGCACCCACCTGCGCTTGTTTACCAGCCTCTCCTGGAAGGGAGCTACGACCCCCTGCTCTCGTTTACCAGCCTCTCCTGGAAGGGAGCCTCGCTTTGATCTCGTTTGCCGGCCTCACGGAAGGAGCTACAACCCCACGGTAGGCTACAACCCTCAGCACCACCATGGATCATGTTTCATCAATTTTCACACTGGATCCAAAAGCTTCCTTTAGAACACAACTTGCAGGCCACTTTTCATCATATTTTCAGACTGGACCCACTCCACACATTTAAGCTCAATCATACATCAAAACTGATACTTATCAATTCAGACAACCCAGATCTGTAGAATACATCATTAACAGATAGCAGCAACACAGCAGAACAGATCAGACATTTTATACTTCATACTTCAGCAAACCCTAGTTTTCATACGTGCTTTCCTTTCACTAATCCGGCGTATATACGTGATTTCATGTATACAAACCCGCGTATACATCGGCACATACTTCAGAACTGGTTTCACCTCCCATACGCGCTTTCGCTTTATCCAACCCGCGTATATACGCGCTTCCGCTGCGACAAACTTGCGTATATATCTTCAGACATTATAGAGCAGCATACTTCTTTAGATCAGATATTCAGTTCAGATTTAACCCTTTACTTTAGACAGATGTTCGCCTCATCTTAGATCTAATCATTCCATAAACAGATCTAGCAGATACAAATACATTCCAGATCTAGATTCCCTTCTTCATCATTTCTTCATTGGTGCATCATACATTCAGATCTTTCATTCAACTGTAACCCTTTCCATTCATATATGCTTCAGAGAGAAATATTCATTCAAGCTCAGACTTCTTGCCCACATTTGCATAATGAATTTCTTCTCCTTATATAGGTTTACCCTTTATCAATACCATGAGCCAAAACCACATTACTTTCGATGGTATTCTTGGATGGGGTCACATAGACGAATCATTACTCAATACAATGGGTCAATACCATGGTGGTTACCCCTTGTTTTACATATTTAGACCGCTTTTTCCCATACGCGACTTGGCACGTTATTTCCCACGTGCATACGCTTCTTTTTCTAGACAAATCTGCGTATGCCTTGAGACATACTCTTTTCATCATGTTCTAGCACATACTGACATTCCTTCCATCATTACCTTCTATACTCATTGTGTATACATCAGGTTTACATCATTTAACAAGTTCATCAAGACATATTCCATCAAGTACAACTTCATCAAGTAGGTTGCCATCATCTTCATCAAGTGGGTTGCCATCAAGGACAACACTCAGCATCATATTGCCAACAGTATATTGTCTCTTAATTGTCTGATGCTTTTGTGTTGGAGCTTTGCATTTTGGCTCTGCAATATTACTCTCTCTGTGGCAGTTTCTGTAAGTTCTGGTCCCATTTAAATTCATTTCCTTGTTTTACAAGAGATAGCAGGAGAGCCTTTTGGATTGACACCCAAGTTATATTACATGCTCCCTGCAATGATAAGATGTCCTAGGCACTGGTCTATGGAAACTCTAGGCTGTCTCTAGGGGGACAATAATTGTCACCAACATCTTTCTGGCGCCGTTGCTGGGGACCAAATTTAAGAAAATCAGTTTCCCTGGGCCTCGACAAATCATATTCATTCTCTAATTAGGTGAGCACAGAGAGTTGAAGAGTTGTTTATTTCTCACCTTGGCGACTCCACTGTTCTTTATTTGATTAATCCATTGGACGTCCTGGCTCCTCGAAAGCCACATTTGAGGTCGGATACGTCTAAGTTGAAAGCATCCTCTACATCTGACCCAGAGAAGATTATTCATAAAAGAAGTTGGAGAGAAAGACAATCAGTCCGTACTATAGTTCCAGAGTTTTGCACAGAAGATTATCCATCCTCTTCTTCTCAAGAAATTCCAGTAGAAAATCCCGACTTCACGGAGGAAAATCCTAAATATTACTCAGATAGCCCACCCCGGGGAAGTGCTAGAGCTAAAGAGAACTTTTGTCCTACCCCTGAGGCCGAAGAGGTTAAAGAAGTTACAGAGGTAGCCTCTGTTAATCGTGAATTGTTTCCATCTACACCTCAGGATTCTGTACAGTATATTCCCGTTGTTATTCATACTCCACTCCCACCTCCGCCTCTTCCTCCATTTGTACACCAGATTGTTGCACAACCCCCACCTCCTCCAATGGCTAATGTTCCAGCTTTTTTGTTAAAAAAATATGCTCCCCTGGCATTACCCCAGGTGCTGAATGATATGCCACAGGATTACTTGAAAGTCTTGCCCAGATTCACTGGGGAAAATGAAATAGATGCTTAGAAACATCTTGATACCTTCTATTCTTTTGCAGAAAACTTTAATGTTGAACATTTGGATGTGGTCTTAAGATTATTTGTGCAGTCTCTGGACGGTGAAGCCAGAAAATGGTTCAAAACATTAGGAAACCGTTCTGTAACCACTTGGGATGATATGGAAAATACCTTTCTCAGGAAATGGGGAGAAAAGAAAGATCATGGACAGTGTCTTACTGAGTTCAATACACTCAAGAAGAAACATAATGAAGGGGTGTCAGAATTTATCAAAAGATTTAACAAGTTATACCTAAATCTCCCTGCAGATATGAAGCCTCATTAGAATGCTGCCAAAGTTGTTTTCATAGCAGCCTTTGACTCAGATTTTTGTTTCTCTCTCAAAGAAAGAAAGCCTGCCACCCTAGATGATGCTCAGTCAGATGCTCTGGAGTTGGAAGCAAATTTTGCTTCCACTGGAAAATTAAAAGTGAAAGCTGAATAGGATACCAGGAGAAGAGGTAAGGAGGAAGTATCTACTTCAAATTAGTATAAGGATTCAGATAAAATTGAAGAAATGAGAAAAATGATTAAGAATATTTCTAATAAACTGGTCAAGTTGGAATTGGAGACCAAAAATTCAGCCTCCAAGAATTTCTAGAATGCTCCAAACAGGGGCTACAATCCTCAATATAGAAAGTCACCCCTACAAATACTGCCAAGAGAAGAAAGAGAGCAGCATGATCAGGTACAACATCCATTATACCTGGAAGGACCAGTAGATGACTCCACTGAAGATGCTGCCTATGAGCTAGAAGATTCAAATCTTGCTTTTTCAAACAATGATGAAATAGAATGCCCTTTGCAAGAAGAAGAAGAAGCAGAGATTGATCATTATTGCAAGAAGTTTAATGATTTCATGCAAGCACATTTTAATAGAAGATATGATCTCAGATCTTCCAGGAAGAGAACTCAAACTCAGGATCAAGAAGAAGAACCTCTCCAGAAGGAAGCAGCTGCTCAAAAATAATCCACTCAAAAGGAGTAAACAACGAAGCAAGCTGCGGATAAAGGTAAGGGTCCTCTGAACAAACCTTTGCAGTCTAGTGATAAAATTCCTTCTTCCTCAAAAGTAGTCAGTCCACCTAATGTCGAGTCTGTTTCAAAAGAATCAAATCCCCCATTTGAAAATAAAGAGTCAAAGGAAGTGGTAATAGAAAATTCCCCTCCTGCTTTTAGTCTGCAAAAAGAACTTGAGAAAGTCAAGATCCTAGTTCCCTTAACTGAGCTTTTGAAGCAACCTGCATACCAATCTCAAGTCACTTCTTTTATGTTCCCCCCTGAAACACCAATTATTCCAGATAGTCTCAACCTCCAAGAAGAAAGACTCATGGTAGTCTTTGGCCCACATGTCGAGGAGGTAGACCCTTCTACTCCTCCTTTCTATGTGTCCCTAGTCATCCATGACCTGCTGCTACACAATTGTATGTTAGATTCTGGAGCCTCCCACAATCTTATGCCCCTATCAGTCATGGAGCAACTAGGACTACAAATCACACGTCCATATAAATACCTATACTCATTTGATTCCAAAAGAGTTAAATGCTTAGCGATGATTAAATATTTAGTGGTCAATTTGGCCCAAATTCCAGCAAAGAGTGTAGTAATGGACATTGTGGTGGCTGATATCCCAGCCCGCTTTGGCATGCTGTTGTCAAGGTCCTAGGGAGCAAAAATCGGTGGGTCACTCAAATTAGATCTAACATACGCCACTATCCCAATCTTTGGTGGCGAGGAGAGGAGGTTATACAAAGAAACCAGATTTGTCAAGATGGTGACTAAGGCTGACAGCTCAGAGAATTCACCAGTTTACAGCAAGGAAGGAGATTTCTCATGTTTGATGTTAGAAGAAGATCACAATTATGCTCAGGAACCTTCCTTCTACCAAATAAAGACTAAGCAGCCTCCAAAGAACTAGGAAGCAGGAGTATGGACTTTATATTTTGATGGGGAAAATTTGAGAGAAGGAAATGGAGCTGGGGTATTATTGATTTCCCCTACAGGCAAATGGATCCCACTGTATTTTAAATTGGAATACGAAGCTACTAATAATGTAGCTGAATATGAAGCATTGTTATTGGGATTGCAAACTACTAGGAGCATGGGCATACAGTGTTTAAAGGTTTTGGGAGACTCTGAGATGGTGGTTAGACAGGTCAGAAATCAATGTCAAACTAAACATCTTCGGTTGAGGGCTTACAAAAATGAAGCATGGGACATGATGGAGAATTTATTTTCCGCATTCAACATCTAGTTCATGCTCCGGGAACAGAATAGAATGGCAGATTATCTTACTGTAGCTACCAGTACATTTCGTCCTCCTCAGAATCCTCTCCCGAGGTATGAAATCGAGGTACGTTACAGGCCATCCATCCCAGATAATATTAAGAATTGGCAAGTATTTGAGGATGATGAACATATGAAGAAATTTATGGAAACAGTGGGAGAATTCTCCAATATGGAGATCGATGATTGTGGAGAAGATGAGGCTGAAAATGTTTCATAAAATAAATGGGAAGAGAAAATGGAAGGAAGTAAAGTGCTGCAGCTGAAAGGAAATGTCATCCCTACAGGGCTGGTGCCTCTAGAAATATTATTTAATAGAAATGATGTCTCATTGCAGCCTAGTAAAATAGTAGAAGAAGATCAAGTGGAAGACCTGAATCTGGGAACCAATGTTGAGCCCAAAATCGTGAAGTTATCAAAGAAGGTCCTAGAGGAATACAAGGAAAAATATTTGAAATTATTTCAATCTTATAAAGATGTATTCGCGTGGTCCTATGAGGACCTGAAAAATTTTGATATTAATATAATGCAGCATAAAATTCCTTTGGGGGAAGATGCGAAGCCTTATAAGCAGAAACTCAGACAGATAAATCCTCTGTTGCTTCCCTCAATTGAAAAAGAAATCAAAAAGCTGCTGAAGGCCAAAATAATTGTACCACTAAGGTATTCTGAATGGGTGGCAAACCTCGTTCATGTTCGAAAGAAAAAAGGAGAAATAAGGCTGTGTGTGGATTTCAGAAATCTAAACAGAGCATCTTTAAAAGATAATTATCCACTGCCTAAGATGGACCACATCCTGCAGAAAGTGGTGGGAGATTCTAGAATGTCAATGATGGATGGGTTTTCTGGTTATAACCAGGTGGCTGTACTTCCAGAGGATCGGAGGAAAACTACATTCACCACACCATGGGGTACATTTATGTATGCCAGGATGCCATTTGGGTTAATCAATGCAGGGGCCACATTTCAGAGGGCCATGGACATAGCCTTCGTTGGTGAGCAGGATAAATTTTTGGTGGTGTATCTTGATGATATTACAGTGTTTTCAAAGGATGATACTGAACATATTCAGCACTTGCAGAAGACCTTCAAAAAATGTAGAAGGTATGGCCTTTCCCTCAATCCTCAAAAGTCTTTATTTGCATTAGATGAGGGAAAACTTTTGGGGCATATGGTCACTAGAGAAGGGGTCAAGATTGATCCTAAAAGAGTAGAAGTTATAAACAATATTCCTCTCCCCAGGAATAAGAAAGAAGTGCAGCTGTTTCTTGGCCGAATAAATTTCCTAAGAAGATTCATTCCTAACTATGCTGAGATAGTTAGACACATAACAGATATGTTGAAAAAGAATAATGAGGTGAAATGGTCATCAGAGTCACGGGAGGCCTTTGCTAGAATCAAAGCTGCATTTGTTGAATCTCCCGTACTAGCTGGACCAGATTATAACAAGCCATTCATGATATTCTCCTTTGCATCACTTCATACAATAGCTGGAGTTTTGTTACAGAAAAATGAAGAAGGGTATGAGCACCCAATTGCTTTCTATAGTCAGGTGCTTCATGATGCAGAACTGAAATACAATATACTGGAGAAATAAGCATATGCCCTGGTGAAGTCCCTCAGAGCATTTAGAATGTATGTTTTGCAGTCCCACATTACTGCATATGTCCCTACAGCTACTGTCAAAGACATTCTCATTCAGGGAGACAACGAAGGAAAAAGAGGGAGGTGGATTGCAAAAATACAGGAATATGATTTAGATATAAGGCCTACGAAGCTGATTAAAGGACAGGGGCTTGCTAAAATGTTATCTGAATCAAATCATCAAGCCTTGGGCATTAATTTATCTATGATTGCAAGCGAAGAATCTGAGAATGAAAAAGAGCAGCAAGGACTGGAGACAGTCACTCAAAAAGCACATATAAAATATCTTGCTAGTCCTTGGTACAAAGAAATAGTTGAATATCTTCTGACACTCAGTTGTCCACCCAGCTATGATAAATCGAAATACAGGGCTTTGAGACTGAAATCAAAAAAGTATATAGTGGCCAATGGTCATTTATATTGGAGGGACTCTTTAGGAATACTATTATTATGCCTCACAGAGAATGAAGTGGAAAATATAATGATGGAATTTCATGAAGGAATCTATGGAGGACACTACAGTTGGAGGGCCATGGCCCATAATATCCTGAAGGCTGGTTTCTACTGGCCGAAGTTATTTGGAGATGTTTTTACTTGGGTCAGAGCATGTGCTAAGTGCCAAAGATTTGTAGAAAGACAGAAATTAACAGCTCTGCCCTTGATTCCAGTTCATGTAGATGAACCATTTCAACAATGGGGATTAGATTTTATAGGTGAAATAAATCCCCCGTCAAGTGGCCAACACAGATGGATATTGACTGCAACAGATTACTTTACAAAGTGGGTAGAAGCCATACCTGCAAGAAATGCTACAGACACTGTAATCATCAAGTTCATGGAAGAAAACATCATATCCAGGTTTGGCTGTCCAGCTAGGATTGTGACTGATAATGCACAGGCCTTCAAATCTACAAAGCTTGTGAATTTCTGCCAGCAATATAGTATTGCATTAAATCATTCCACAGCTTACTATCCACAGGGGAATGGCTTGGCAGAATCCTCCAACAAAACTCTGGTGAGGGCTTTGAAGAAAACAATAAATGAGAATCAAAAGAATTGGGACTCCCAATTGAGGTTTGCTTTATGGGAAAATAGAATAACCAACAAGAGAGAAATTGGGAAATCTACATATGAGCTGGTGTATGGACGAGTAGCAGTGTTTCCTGTGCAACTGGCCTTACCAGTGGCACGTTTCATGCAGGAAATTCAGGAAGAACCAGATGGTATGATCAGAAGAATCAATCAATTGGTCGAATTAGAGGAGACACAAAATCAGGTGAATCAGAGATTAACAAAATACCAAGAGAATATGAAAAACATCTTTGATCACCATGCAAAAGACAAGAAATTTCAAATTGGAGATCTAGTGCTCACGTGGGATGTTCGAAGAGCAAAAAAGGGCAAGCCTGCTAAATTTGATCCACTTTGGTTTGGCCCATTTAAAATTACGGAGCAAAAAGGTAACAACACGTTCATATTGGAAAACCTACATGGTGACCGACTCAACTCCCCTGTAAATGGTCAATATCTTAAGCCGTATTTCCAATTTTAATTTGGGCAAAGGCATCTTGGTGTATTGTATTGTATATATATTTTCTGCTTCGGTTTTGGTTTTATGAGTGCGCTGATGAATTATGGAGAAAAATGCTAAAAGAACAGAAGATCAAGGTAAGCACAGAAATGATTAGAGGTCTGCAGGTTCTCGACATGTCCAGGGATGAACATGAGGTCCCTAGCTGGAGCCAATGTTGTTCATGACAACTCTTCAATTTAAATTTTGGTTGTCGTTCTTGCCCAAATCTGTTTAAAACCCTCTTAGGTAACCTAAATTCCCTATATTCTTCCTATCGCTACCCTTTTATGCTCGAAAAGCGTATTTTTTAAAGGCTGATATCCGCAATTAAAATCTATCGGGCCTAGCCCTTGAAGCCTTAGCCCCTTTGCTTTGATTCTCACATGACCCGGGCGCAAAACCATGTGCCAGACACACAGGAGCTCATCCCCTTCCGTTTCCAGGTGCAACCGTAGCCGTCCGATCTCAATTAAATCAAAGGCTCGCAATTAATTCAGCCGTGGTGGTCCCCGCGTCTTTAAAACCTGCGGTTTTTTCCACACCACCTCCGCTGGGTAGGCGGTATTCCATGAATCACGGCGATTCCACACGCTGCGCGACGCGTGTCCCCATGTACGGTTCTAAAGCCACTCCATTTCGCGCATTATTTTCCGGACGAAAGCTGGATAGCGGAATTATCATCGGCCGTCTGATCCTGCGCCCTCCATCCAACGGTGGTCATCCTCCGGAGCTGCACGTGTTTTAACCCATGTCCATCGTGCCCCTGGCTCACCATTTCATTGCTCTCCGATGCATTTAAAAATGTCGATCTCATTCAGTGATCGTGTGGCCCATAATCACTTGCATTTTCCCCGCTTGACTAAGTCCTCCACCACGTCATCTGTTCCCCTTGGCTTTTCATGCGCCTATGTGTCATCGCCCCGTATGCCCATTGTATTTCCATCCCCGCCGCCTATATATATGCGCTACATTCATATTCATCATTTTTATTCATACATTGTGTTTTAACTGTTCTACGTGGAAAACTTACATTCCGTCTGTTTATCAAGGCTTCTCTGTAATTCCGCCGCCGCCCTGCATGTTCTTGCCATGACGCCATGTCCTTAACGCCACCATTGTCTCCACCCCCACGCCCCTTGCACCTGTGTCTGTTCTTTCTAATGTATTTGCGGGTTTTGTAGGTTTATATTGAAAAGGAGCTGCCGTAATGTATCACCTCCATTACAGAGGCCAAGATCTTCTCCAAGGACAGTTCTTAAAAGCAGAAATTTAAGAGGGAGGCTAGGGTTAGTTGCTATGATATGACCTAATTAATGGGAGCAGAAATAAAATCCATTGAACCCTGCAAATGCATCCAGGGTAAAGATTACGCAGCAAGGAATATTAATGGGGCCGCATACAAATACCAGGGAATGATCGAAAAACTGAGCCTCTGGCATTTAAGATCTTAGATGTGGATTCAGAAGATGAGAGGAAAAAATACAAATGTTTAAAAATCATATCCTCCAGGTTTAATCTTCAATAGATTTCTCTCTCAAGGAAAATACGAAGTATTGCATATTTTATTTCACACATCTCATCTCTGGAGGAATCTACACCTACAACATTTACTCCATGGAGCAGCAGCAGAGTACACTCGGCATTTCAAAGCTGTCAAGTAATATGGGCGCGAAGGTTTTTCCGCCATTTTGTTCAAAACAAATCATTAAATGTGCATCACCTACCTCCTCTTCTACAATTTTCTGTTTCTTCTATAAATACTAAGAAGAAAGATATTGTAAGGGTTCCAGACTTGTATCAGAAAATTGTGCAGTGAAAGGTACTTTGTATACATTTTGTAAAAGCTTTTGTATGAAGGCTCAGAGCCCGTAGGGTCTCAGTGAGGATGAGTTCTATCTGCTTAGAGGATTCTGGTCTGTGGTATATTACAATATGTAAACTTTTCTTATGTGTTTAATACAACTTTTCATTTCACATTCTTCTCGTATAATGTTACTGGAATGCGAGTGGCTCACTGATTTTAAGTAGGGATTCATCCTAGTTGATGCCCATACTTGGATTAGTCAAGCGCTTTAAATAGGCTCAGGCATGATATACTGTTTCATGTTCACTTCATCCATATTTTCTGCTATATTAGTCTTGTGGGTGGATGCTTTTAAATTCTATCATCTGGTATGGATTATTAGAGTGATAAGCCCATGCTTGGTGGTATTGTATGTCAGGTATTAGCTCATAGCTAACTAATATATTCTTAATATTTCTTTCACTCCATACACTTTCGATATACGATTTGTGACATATTGCTTGAATCGGCCCTCTTTTGCGGTAAGTTGTCTCGAACTATATGTTCCTTTATCTTGAGTTTTGCATGTTGTTCCTACACTATTTTTATCCCTGTAATTAGCTTAAGAGAGTTTGATTCCATTCAAAATCATTTTCTGGTTTTACAAGAGATAACGGAGGAGAGTTTTGGATTGACAACCCAAGTTATATTACACACTCCTTGCTATGATGAGATGTCCTTAGGCAACTGGTTTATGGCAACTCTAGAAGCTGTCTCTAGAGAGGACAATAATTGTCGCCAACACCATGTTAACTAATGGTCGAAGACCAAAGCCTCAACAAAACCACGCAAGACTACCACCCAAATCGTCACCAAACTCGACCACCCTTGGCAAGTAGAAGCGGTTAACCTTGGCAAACATTTTTTTATTAATTTTTTTAATGTAACCATATTTTATATGGTTTTGAAGTTGATTATGGGAGGAATTAGGAAAATTAATGATCTAACAATTTCACGAGAAATTATGGAAATTTGTCGCTGCGGTAGCCGAAAATAGGGTGAAATTGTGAGACCGAGTCCAAATTTTGAAATTTTGGTGCGGTTAGCGAGGAAAAATAGGGAGGCTCATAAATTCTTGATTTTTGACCAATTTTGGAGCGAAGAAGTGGCTAGACAAGAATTTTTGGGTCTTCTAAAGTCGATGGAACAAGTTTTGAGGCCATTTGAGCACTGTAAATGTATGTAATCACCATTTTCAGCATAATGAAAGAGGGCCAAGCCATTGGAAGCTGGACAAAGGAGATGTAACCTAGGAGGGGTGAACTCCTTCATCATTTGTTGTGTTGTGGTTATGTTTATGGTGTATTTGTCTATTGTTTCTGCATATTTCAGAGTTTATTTTCATGCTTTATGTGTTTAAAATTAAAAATAAAATGTCTCAAAAACTCAGTTTTAAACACTTGTAATTTACAAACCCTCAAACACATTTTCATTAAGATATCATTAATATCACTTGAGCTTCAACCTTGTAAGTATCAGAAACACTTGCAGAGAATTAAATCCTCACAGCAGCCAAGAAAACCAGTGCTATGATACCAAACTTGATAGGTATATGTATGTGCTTGAGGTTTATGTAAATTACAAGTGAATACAATGAGTTTTTATGGCTCTTAATTTAATTCATAAACATATTAAAACATGAATTTTATCATAGAATTTGCAAACAATTACAGACAATAAAACCATAATAGTAACCACAAAACAACAAGTGATGAAGGAGTTCATCCCTCCTAGGCTACGTTTCATGGTCCAACGTCTAATGAGTGGCCCTATATCATTATACTCAAAACATGATTATTACAATATGTTACGGTGCTCAGATTTATTTAATACCTATTCCAATAGCTTCAGAGCTATCAAAAACCCTTGTCTAGCCTCTTTCTTCTCCCAAAAATACCAAAAACTGAGAAAGTTATGCCTCTTTCACTCTTTTCCCAAATTCTGCAGCTAAACCTAGCACAGGCACCCTGAATGCAGAAACTTTCCTCCAAACCTAGCATGATTCCCTCTCAGCAGGAGAATTTGTAGGACCATTTAAATGGCCTCTAAGCTTCTGAATTTATGCACGCACCTAGTCACATTGGGTCCATAGGACTGGGGGCTGGCCCCCTCCGTTGGCAGTCTGCTTGGCGGTCTCGTTAACAGGCGGACCGTTCACATGGTGCAGTTAAGAGGCAGCGAGTGTTGCGGTTAGGTTTGTGATGTTGGAAGTAGTGGTTAGGCTAATGGTCAGGCAGACCGTTCACATGGTGTGGTTAGGAGGCAGTGAGTGTTGTGGTTATGCTCGTGCGGTTGGAAGTAGTGGTTAGGATAACGGTCAGGCGGATCATTCACATGGTGCTTCAGTGTTTTAAATGGTGGTGTATGCGCGGATATATGGCAATCACTCTACGTGTTCGGGCTAGGGTATAGCCCCCGGCTCACAGTCTCGTGGCAATGGGGTGACCAAGGGCTAGGCCCTAGCCCAATCCTTCCCTCAAATGCGCCAACAATAAAACTATAAATAATGTTTCTCCACCTTACATAACAAGTCACATTTTTGGTCTAGTGGTGGAGGCCACCGTTTATTGGAATGAGGTCTCCGGTTCGATTCTGAGTGGTGCTAATCTGACCTTAAATTTTAGTGGCCACCAAGGTACCACATGGTAGCCTCTGGCTGGGCCACATGGCAACCTCTGGTTGGACCACATCACCAACCTCAAAGTCAATCAAAATCGACCCAGCTAACACTAATAAGAGAATGCCAAGTGTCGTGCTACCATTGGATCCTAAATCCCAGCCACCTTACATAGTCAGTAGGCCTAGTCAACTCTACAGACTGCTGACTGGGTAGCCTGCAAACACTTTTGCAAAAATTTGCATGTTTGACAAATCGATCAAAACGCGATTGCAGGAGCATACGGAGTCAGATTCAGAACGATGAGATATATCTAGTCGTTCAATTTGGAGCCATTTCGACAACTTTAATTTTTTATCATATTTTTTAGCACCGAAACAACTAGTAAAATCAATAGTAAATTTTTTACTATGCATGGTTTTTATTCTTTTTTTGAATTTTAATTAAATCTAAGCAAAATTGTAAAAAAAAATTAATAGTATCAACCGTAAAATTTAAAAAAAATTCTATGAAGGGGTTTGAGTGAATCACCATACCTTTCAAATTCTGGTCTTATAAATAGTTGATATATTGTTCCAAAGTATTTTGCTGCTCCACAGTGCTCCCATTGTGTCTCTGTTGCAAATATTTCTTTTAATTAAATCTAACAAAAATTGTAAAATTTTTATTAGTAAAATAAACAGTAAAATTTAAAATTTTACTATGCAGGGTTTTGAGTGAATCACCCTACCTTTCCACTTCTTATCTTCTGAATAGTTATGTTATTCTAAAGTATTATGCTACTCCACAGTGCTCCCATCTTGTCTCTCTTGCAAATATCTCCCTTGAAATTTTGGGAAAAATGATGAAATGGTGAATACTATTCTTACTATTTAAAGGACTATATGAAATTAGATTTTGAAAAATAATTTACCTCTCATTTTCCAATATGAAGAAAACAACCATGCATTTTTTTCAATTTTTCTGAACGTCAATGCATTTTCCTATGGTGCATTTCATAGGAAAACACACTGGTGCATTTTTGTGTAATGCGCACTGGTTAAGATAACTTATCGGTGCACTAAAATTTTATAATGCACCGATATGATAGAATTCATTTTTTATTTCAAAATATTGGAAACCAGTGTAGTTATTATTTTAACGAATTGGTGCAGTTATCAATGAAACACATCAATGCGACTAGTTTTATAATAGCACCAATATGATATAATTTTATTTTTTTTTCGTAATCCCAGAAATCAGTGCAATTATTATTTTAATGCACAGATGCAATTTTATTGAAACACATTGGTGCTATTAGTCTTATAAGAGCATGAATATGATGGAATTTCTTTTTTATTTTCGAAATCCTAGAAACTAGTGCGGTTTTTACGTTAATGCATCGATGTTGTGATTATTGAACCCACCTGTGCATTGAAGTTTAAAAGAGCACCAATGTGCTTTAAAAGTTACATATTTTTTTATTTTCACACAAAATGACATATTCATCTCAAATTATTCTTTAGGATGCATCCACTTGAGTTACAGTAGTTCATAATATACATGTTTCACTTAAAGTCGCCTTATTCTTGAAAAATGGTTTCAAAAGTATATTAAAATTCAAATTATGGTTATATGGTTCTCGAAATTAAATTGAGATATGTACACAAAAATTAATTGTTGATTTTTCTCAAATGCAGGGGAAAATCTCATAATATCAAATGGCCAATTCTTCAAATTCTAACTCATTCCATATTGATCAAAGTCCTTCGCAGAGTTCTCCCTTTCCATCTCTAGTAAGTTCATAAATTATTTATATTTTGATTATCTAATTGATTTTTTTTTTATAAATGTCAATTTGAATAAAAATGTATCCAAATTTGTAGGATCCTAATTCAGAATCGAGTTTAGATGCAAAAAATATTCCCCCATTTTAAAAATGTTGGAAGCTCTTATCAAGAGCAGCATACTTCAAGCAGTTAGTTGATGAAAATAGACAACTGCTTCACCCTGCCATGTGGAACATGGATTATTCCAGCCACAATACTAGCAGTGTTGGTAATAATTGTTTGGTATAATTTAATTTCAACAAGAAAATTTCATTGTGCTTAATAATACCATTAATGCACTAATGCTCAATATTTTTTGAAATTAGGATTCTAGTGATGATGAGTGACCCACATACCATCTTCTAGAGCACCCTGACTGCAATTTAAAATCGATATAAGGCTACATTAAGAGAAAAAAATGGAGAGGAAGCATACAAAGAATGGTTGAATCAACCACCTATTCAATTCCCACTACATCCAGATTCACCTATTAGGAATGACTACATCAATAGTAGTTCTTTATGATAAGTTGGCCATGAAGGAAATCAAATAGTGGTTGGTATGGTTGATTACTTATGGGATACAACTTCCATGGAGACAATTTTGTTAGATGCATTCTAGAACGATGTTCTAGGGGATGATGCTCATATCACTGATACCTTATTCGAGAACCTAAAATATTCTTCCACCACCCCTCTCTTTGGACTTGGAGGTCAATCAAAGTCTACCCAGCTAGAGACAATGATGTTACTCTACAACTTGAAAGCAAAGTTTTTCATGTCGAATGCATTTTTTTAGGAATATTGAGGTAATTGACTATGAACAAATCCCTTATATTTTGAGATAAAATCTTGTCACACAATAAACATTAAAAATGGTTGATTTTATGAACATTAAATATTGACATTATACATTTATATTTCCCACCAATTGTGGGCTATTCAAAGATAAGGTTCTTCCAAGTGATAATATATTTTCTGGTAGCTGTAAATGTTTAAATGGAAACAATAAATGGCACCAATGGGGCTTTTGATTTAATTTTCCCTTAATTGAATTGGAAGAGAAATTGTAATTCCATCACATGATAACTTGCATTAGTTAACTGAGTCAGAATGACTTAGTTACCTTATTATATTCGAGTTGAGGATATAAGAGGAGGCATGTAGAGTTATAGCATGATTTTAAGGGGTCAAATTATAGTTATTTGTGAGTTGTAATTAGTTAACTCAATTAATTGAGTTAAAATCAGTTTAACTAGTTCTAACTGAGAGATGAGCTAGCGATAGGTCCAACTAATTAAATATGATTTAATTCACAATTATTGGTCGATCATTTAACTGATAATTTGCTATAAATAGATGTTGCATGTCAATTCTAAGGAAGGACCAGTTGAGATTGGGGTTAAAGGGAAGATAACTATCAGTTGTATAATTATAAAATTGTACAGGTCATGCATGATGTCATCATGATGCCTTGAAGGAATTTCACAATAAATTTTTGGGAATTTCCTAATTAATAGGGCCACAATTCCTCCAGGAATGCATAAGCAAGGCTGGGAAGATAGCAGTTGATATTTCGTTAATTATTGGACTAATTTTTCCTAGATTAGAGTGAGACAGTCAGCAGAGTGCAAAGGTTTCTTTGTGAGAGGAATATCTTTGTATTGTTTCATGGTCTTGACTTTATGCAATATACATATAGTGGGGTTTTGAGTAGTTTATTTCCCCATATACATCTTGTGTTTTGCGATTGATAATTTCTTGTTCTTACTTGTTATGTTGTGAGATCGAATTTTATTTCCAAAAATTGTAGAAGGATTTAGTATTATTTTTTAGTACATTACAAGATCATATTGTATCCCTTGGTTATATTTTATATATGGTATCATAGCACCAGGAATCACTATAGAAGAGAAGAATCGGAGTTTGTTTTGAATAGGTATATCGAATTTGCATATTTATTATTTGGGACCAACAACAGATCAAGATGTCTTTCAATGGCTTGAGACTCGAATATGCATTCGAGGGAAATTCGAATTAAATAACATGGAAGGATAGGATGGAGGCAGTGTTGGAGGGTAGCAAGACTGAAGGCATTCATTGACAGTTATATTCCTCAACCCACTGCAAAAAATTCTCAACTTCTTGATATATGGAAGAAGAATGTCTCAAAGGAGAGAATGATCTTGTTAGAGGGAGTTTGAGATCATATTGTCTTGAGTCTCCATGGAAAGGTGACTCCATATTCTATGTGAAAGGCCTTAATAGAACTGTTTTAGAATAATAGTGACCACATGAAGCTAGTGATGAAATACAAGCTTAGAATTATCAATATGGAAAAGGGCGAAACGATCCAAAAATACTTGACGAAGTTCACTCAAAGACGAAATGAGCTTGGAAGTGTTGGGGTGACAATTTTTTATGATGATTTGGTGAGCGTATATCTTCTAGGCCTTCCCAAGAACTGGCATAGCTACCAAGACTCTATGAATGGGGAGGAGAAGCTACCAGACTAGGAGCGATTATGGTTCAACTTGTTATAAGAAGAAATTCAGCGGAACACCAGAGATGGATCCTCATCAAAGACTGATGATGAGGAGAATTGTGCCTTGGCGGGAAAAGAAAATAAAGGAAAAGGGAAGGTGTCCCATTTATCAGAGTCCGGAAAGGTAGGAAAGAATAAAAACTTATCAAAGGTAAAAAATTTCAACTGTCATGAGCATGGAAATTATGCCACAAATTGTCCACAAAAGACTACCAACAATAATGCCTCAAGAGGAGCAGAAGGTGAACCACTTGCTTCAAATTTCGAGTTGGAATTCACCCTCATCACATGCATGGTGTCATCGGTGATGGGTTCTATGTGGTACTTGGATATTGTAGCTTAGTTCCATATGACCGACAACAAATAATTCTTGAATAGCTTGGAGGAGAAGGATCTCCAAATGCACATCGAGATGGCTGACGACGGGAGGTATAGTGTTACCGATGTTTATATAGTTACCTTTCAGAGAGAGTCAGGTAATACACTCACATTAAAAGATGTCATGTATGTTCTTGGTTTAAAGAATAATTTGGTTTTTGTTGCTATGTTGGAATATCATGTCTATGATGTGATATTTAGTGAAGGAAAGGCATTCCTTCGTCACAAAGCCACGGGACTAGTGAAAAATATTAGGGTTCGAGTAAAGAACCACTACAAATTAAATGTAGAATTTTGTGCTACATTGAGCAAACAAGTAGAGAAGGTGGAGATCCAAGACATCAGTGAGTTATGGCACAGGATATTGGGCCATCTACAGGTGCTTTGAATATCATGCAGCATATTTTTACAGGAACTCCAAAGGGTGTACTTGCACAGAGAGATACATGCAAATGGTGTACATTAAGGAAATATACCAAGGCCACCTTTCACGATAAGGAAATCCGAGCAAAGGAGATCCTTGAGAGAGTTCACTCAGGCTTGTGTGGATTGTTCTTGATAGCATCCAAAAAAAAGCACAAGTGTTATGTGATTTTGTTGATGATTTTTCAAGAAAGTGTTGGATTTTCTTCATGCATAAGAAAGATTAGACGTTCCCCAAGTTTTTTGAGTTTAAGGCACTTGTCGAGAAAGATAAAGGGAAGAAGGTGAAGGCTCTGAGGAGCGAAAATGGTGGAGAATATATCTCAAAAAAATTCGAGGAATTAAGTGCCTCATAAGGAATTCAAATGAGAATTTATAGAACCTCATAGCCCATAGTAGGATAGGGTTGCAAAAAGAAAGAAAAAAACAATTGTGGGAGCAGCACGAGCTATATTGCATGATCAGGGCCTATCGTTGCATTTGTGGGCGGAAGTATGCAATATAGCAGTATATGTGCAGAATATAATTCCTCATCAAATGCTTGGGATGATTACACTAGAGGATGATTTTTCAAGTAAAAGACCAGATGTGTCGTATTTTAAAAATCTTGGTTCATCTATTTATTTCCATGTAACTAAATATTCCAGGAAGAAGCTAGAGCCAACAACTGAGTTGGGGATATTTGTGGGGTACAATGATACACCTCACAACTCATTAGGGGAATTTTGAGGTCTAAAATGGGTCTCTTAAGGAAATTATAAAATAATAGTGGAAATATTAAAATAATATTTGATTACATCATCAAATTTTAGAGGGAAAAAAGAAAAAACTATTTTTTCAACTCGTATTTTCAACTTATCTTCTTATGGTTTTACTCAAATTTTGAGTAGGAATTGTTGGATGTAGAATTTTATTCTTCATCCAAGGAGTACCCATGTTGCATACTTTCGATGGACCCTCCTACACAAAAAATGAGAAATACACAAAAAATGTGATTGCAAACACATTGTTTCATGTATTTCTCAATTTTTGTGTAGAAGAGTACATCGAAATTATGAAACATGGGTAATCCTTGGATGAGGAATTAAATTTTGGATCCAATGATTACTCTTGCTCGAAATTTGAGTAAAAATTTAGGGAGATAATTTGAAAATACAAGTTGAAAAAATAGTTTTATTATTTTATTATTTTCTAATCTTTTTACTTTTTTACCCCAAAAATGGTGAATCATCTCCTATGGTTGATATCATCATCTTGAATCCTATTGGTTCTTATAAATTTTATTTTTGTTGTACATTTTTCTTAGGAATCCCATTTTAGACCTCAAAATTTCTCTAATGATCGAGTGTACTTGCCAGCATACATGATGACAATGGTTAGAAGAGATGTGTAATTCGATGAAGAGAAAGCCATATGAATTTCCCCTGAGAGGGAGATTGAGTTGCATGCAGTTGAGGAGCTCTTGGATCCAAAAGAATAACCTCAAGATGTGGAGCAACTACAAGAAGAGGATTAGAGAGTGGTAGAAACTATTCATGAAGAGCCATCCGCCAGATATAGAAGGATGCACACTGGAGAGTCTAACAGGTTGTTGCTAGATGCAATAGATAACGTGGGAGCACCCACATCACAATGTGGGCAGAGAAGGTCCCTAGAGCGGTACATTGGATACATGGATCTTATGATCAAAGGTATTGAGATAGAACCATCATATTCTGAGGAAGTAGTGGAACAACCATTATGGGTTGATTCCATGGTTTAGGAGTATGAATCCATTATCAGAAATAGTGCATGGAAAGTTGTCCCAAGACTAGTGGGGATGTCAGTTGTAGGATCTAGGAGGGTCTACAAGGTGAATCAGGCAGCATATGGGAGTTTGGAGAAGCACACGGCCAAATTTTTGGACATAGGGTTCTCTCATATGGAGGAGATTGACTATGATGAGAATTTTGCACTAGTCGCAAGGTACTCATCTATCAGATCCATCCTTGCACTCTCAGAGCGGATGGGATGGAATATACATCAGATGGATGTAAATAAAACCTTTCTCAATGGATTTATTGAGGACTCAAGTGTACGTTTAGCAGTCTGAAGGTTTTAAGACCTAAGACAGGGAGTCACATGTGCGCATACTCAAGATAGAAATGTATGGGATGAAGCAAGCACCTTGTGCTTGGTACACCAGGATCGAAAACTATTTCGTCAGGTTGGGCTTCACCAAGAGTGAAGAAGATGTGAACCTATATCATATTGTAGTAGATGGTAAGATTTTGATTATTGTACTTTATGTCGATGATCTGATACTGACAAGTGATGAGTAGCTCATCAAGCCTTGAAAAGAGGATCTTGCAAGAGAATTTGAGATGAAGGACATGAGGCTCTTGCACTATTTCCTGGGATTGGAAATATGGCAAAGAGATGGGGAGCTATTTTTATCTCAGGGAAAGTATGCCAACGATATTCTAAGGAAGTTCCACGTGGACGGTAATAAACCCATGGAGACTCCTCTAGCAGGAAACTAGAGGAAGGAGGATGCTACTTCAGGTGAATTAATGGAAGCTACTGTTTACAGGAAGCTCGTTGGTTCACTCATATATTTGGTAAAAACACGACCAAACATATGCTACGTAGTTAACCAACTTATTCAAGCTATGGTTAATACTACCAAGATCTTTTGGAAGGCAGGAAAGCATGTGTTAATATACCTCAAAGGCACTGCAAAGTATGGATTATGGTACAAACGGACAGAGGGATTTAACTTTCAAGGCTTCAATGATGTAGATTTGGCAGGGAGTCCATCTGACAATAATAGCACATCTGGAGGGATCTTCAACATAGGGTCAACAATAGTTTCTTGGTACAACAGGAAACAGAGATCAGTTGCACTCATTTCAGCAGAGTCAGAGTACATGGCGATAGTCAGGTAGCATGTAAGGCCATATGGATAAGGAATATACTTGTTGGTTTGTTTGGTAGACAGATGGATCCAACGATGATACATTTTGATAACTAGAGTTGGATCAAACTCTCAGTTAATCATGTTTTTCATGACAGGTCCAAGCATATTGATATCTAGTATCACCATCTCAGACATTGTGTGTAGAGGTGGATTATGTCATTAGATTACATTCCCATGGAGGAGAAGGATGTATACATCTTGACGAAGGACCTTCCAAGAGGAAAATTCAAGTTCCACAGAGACAGGATCAGGGTAGTAGATAATCCATTTCTTGTTGATAGGGAGTGTTGAAATTGCAACAAGAAACGACACCCATGGGGCTTCTAATTTAATTTTCTCTTAATTAAATTGGAAGAGAAATTGTAATTCCATCACATGACAACTGGTATTAGTTAACTGAGTCAAAATGACTTAGTTATCTTAGTAAATTCGAGTTGAGGATCCAAGAGGAGGAATGTAGAGTTCTCCAATTATTATAGGGGGGCGAGTTACAATTATTTGTGAGTTGTAATGAGTTAACTCAATTAATTGAGTTAAAATCAGTTAACTAGTTCTAACTAAGAGATGAGCTAGTGATAGGTTCAATGAATTAAATCTGATTTAATTCACAATTAGTGGTCAATCAGTTCACTGATAATTCACTATAAATATTTTTTTCATGTAAGGAAGGCCCAATTGAGATTGGGGTTAAAGGGAAGATAATTATCAGTTGTATAATTAGAAAATTGTACAATTCATGCATGATTTCATTGGGATTTTTTGAAGTAATTGCGCAATCAATTATTTGTAATTTCCTAATTAATAGGGCCACAATTCCTCCAAGATGCGTGAGCAAGGCTGGGCAAACAGGGGCTGAGAATTGGTTAAGTATTGGACCGATTTTTCCTAGATCAAAGTGAGATAATCAACAGACTCCATAGGTTTCTCAATGAGAGGAATAACATTGTATTGTTTCATGGTCTTGAATTTATGCAATATATAGATAGCAGGGTTTTGAGCATTTTCTTTCCCTAGATACATCTTATGTTGTGTGATTGATAATTTCTTTCTCTTACTTGTTATGTGATTGTGCGATCAAATTTTGTTACTACAAATTGTAGAAGGATTCAATATTTTTTTTTAGTACATTACAAGATCAGATTGAACCCCTTGGCTATATTTCTACAGTGAACACACAAAAAAAATTGAAAATTTTGGGTGTTAAGAACATATTTTTGAAAAAATGCAGTAAGAAATTCTTAATTTGATTTTTCCTTAATAAAATTGAGGAAATTTGAAATTCCACATCATTAGACAACTTAGAGTATTTAACTTAGTTAATTCGAGTTAAGGGCATGAACTTTAGTTGTGTACAATGATTCCTAAATTTTAGGAGCCTAGGTTGAGTTAATTTTAGTTGTAATAAGTTAAACTAGTTTTAACTGTTAATAGAACTAGTTGGTGGTCAGTTGAGTAGCAAGGAATTCGGCTAACTTAGAGATCATCTATTTAATCAATCAATCAACTAATAATTATCTCATGCATTCAAATAATACGAGGTTCCCAGTTGTGGTGGAGTTTCCAAGGCAGTTAACCAAGGTAGTTCTAAACTAGTTGAGTGTACAGGTGGAGTTTCCAAGGTAGTTCTAAACTAGTTGGAGTTTCCAAGGTAGTTCTAAACTAGGTGGAATTTCCAAGGTAGTTCTAAACTAGTTGAGTGTACACATGTTGCATGAGGTCGGGTGTGTTGGGTGCCAGTTTTGTACACTTTTCCTACCTTTTTTTTCCCTATTTTTCCTCTTAACTATAACCAATGAGAGTATCTTTGCCTCTTTCTCCTACCTTTATACCCTAACTTGTGTTGTTTCACCTTGTTTTTATTAATCTTCCAATTCACCAATTATTATGATATATCGTACCTTTTTATGACTAATTGATGGTGAATGTTTGGAGAATATCGGTGGTCTTTGTGTTGTCTTTTCAGATGTCATTTATAGCACCAGAGATCTCGAGCATGAAGTTCACAGGAGAATTTAAGAGGGTGTTGTTACAACAAAGAAATGTTGTTACACCTTGCTGTTACAGACCCGCCGGCAAACTGCTATTACACTCTGCTGTTACAGACCCGCTAAAGAACTACTGATACAGTTGTACCGTTGATGTTGGGCCTTGAAATTTTCATTCACTTCCTTTATAATTTCACTTACATTTCCATATTATCACCTTCACTCCATCTCCATTTCATTACATTTACCTTACCATTACCACTATTGGGTTACATTTATGTTTATCCAAACTTTATTAATTCATAGTATTTTTAAGTGAATTTTTGGTTAAAAATTAGAAAATAATATGCACATTCTTATACCTAACAAGTGGAATGAGTTTGTTGCCATGTGTAGGTCAAAAAGAAGCTTCTATAAGACCCTTATGAGGCCTCCTAAGGCCAAATTCGAATTTGGATGGAGATGATCATGGGATCATAAGGATATGTGTCTCATTTCTTATTTTTATTGTAACTCTAAGAAGACATGTTCCTTATCACTTTCTATTTGGATTGTAACTCTAGAGATATAGAGAGGATTCATGGACTCTCATTAATGAGATAGCTTCTCATTTTTTTGTATAAATAGGGGAAGCTTTCTCCTATCAAATCATGTGTAAAATTGGAGTTATTCTCAAGATTTGAATACAGAATTATATTGTGGCACCTTACTCATGAATTTTCATTCATTTTGATTTGGTTTCACCTACATATGGAGCATCTCGATTTACCATCTCTCATACTTTTAGATCAGCTACCTAAAATGTGTGAAATTTACTTGCTTTTATAAATTAAAGTTTATTTGATTTCTTAGTATATAACTGTGTAATTATTGTTCTTCTGAAACATTTTGTGAGGATAGATCTTTCTATTTTCAAATTGAACTAAGTTTGAAGCAATAAGAATTTACAGTTATATAGTTTCTTTTACTGTTTTGTCATTTTCTTTCCTATATTAGAAATATCAATTAATTGTATCAATGGATGTTCTTAAAGGTCATTTCAAGATTATGATTCTAAACTAAATGATTGAATGTCTAATTCATACAGTTATTGATTCTTTCCTCTGCACATTTTACTTGTTTTCTAGGAACTTAGAAACTAAGGTATAATTGATTTCTTACACAACATTTCAAGAGGTTAATACTTTATATTGAATGTTGGAGTAAATCAATACATACATTAGTTAACTTTACATGATTTTTACATTTGCTTTATATCATCATTTAATCGCATCACTAATGTTCCTAAAGGTCATTCCAAGAAGTTGATTTTATCATATTTCTAGACTGAATGATTGAATATTTAATTCATGCAATTATTGAGTTTTTCCCTTTGCATGCTTTACTTGCTTTTCTAGATCATTAGGTATATTTGGTTACTTAACATCATCTCAAGAAGGTGACACTTCATATTGAATGTTGGAGTAACTAAATATACATTAATTTTTTTCCTTTACATGTTTTGAAATGTTTTCTTAGATTTAAATTTCAATTCCTGCAAGTATGGTTGTGTGCGCTATATTTTCTTTTGAATTTTATTTCTTTCTTTTCATTACTTGATTTCATAGATTAGTTGAATTTCATTTTCATTATTTGATTTCATAGATTAGATGAATTGGTTTTCGTTATTCTATAGTTAGATTGATCTAAAATGAAATATAATTTCTAGCACATGGAGTGCACTCATGCTTCACAAGCTTATGAAATCCTCGGGTTCACAAATTAAATGACAAGCAATTATTTTGCCCCAACATTTTGGTGCCATTGCCGAGGAAGTGTGCATAGGAACTAGCTTTCAGTCTAGAGTGTATTTTATTTTTTTTTGTTTCTTTTTTACTAACCATTTATGGACAAAGTATCTAGAATGCATCCCAAACACTACATTGAGGAATGGTATCAAAAAGCGATTGCGCCACAACATTCATTAATTCTTCAAGAGATCCTTGCGGAAAATCAAAAGATCAAGATGATTTCTCATATCCTTACAAACAATCAGGTACATTCTTCAAGTTTGGATATGAATATTTCAAATATTATAATCCGTAAATGGCTTCATTGGAAGCTTGAATATACTTAAAAATAATAAAAATATAGTTTTTTTAGATAGATAGGAAAAATAAAAATAAAACCAAACTTAGCTAGAATTTTAGAATTTTTTTTATTTTGTTTTCAAAAAAATAATAATCAACGTTGATTAATTCATTTTGAATAAATTTCAGTGATGCAGTAAGAATCACTTTGTTTTTTATCACCATCAGAAATAAAATTTGTGTGTGAAAATATGAATTTATTTGACGACACTGACTAGTATTCTCTCTTCTCGCGCCTCATTGCGACCTGGAAGATAAAAAAATCAGATCAGTCAATTTAAAAATTATAATTCAAAAATTCGTTAAAAATTTTGTTGGAAATTGATCTACAATTATATTGAAAATTGTCGTTTAAGTCATGATCCTTTTTTTTTATTGGTTCTTCAAATTATAATGTTTTACATCCTCTCAATATTTTTCTGATTTATTGAATTGCATGTGCACAATTTAAAAAAAAAAAAAAACATAATAAAATAAAAAAATTGGCCCATGGAAAGGAGGCCCACGCATATGCGTAAGGCTAGCCTTTGGATTGGCTTTACCCATATGTGTGGACCTTCAATCCACGCAAAGACCCATGTACTGCAATAAAAAATGAACCTTCTCTTTTCCATATTCGATCTTCCTCAAGCAGCAATTATTAGAAATCGATTTTAAAAGTTGCAGAGACAGACAATGAAGGTGTATCAGATGAAGAAATTGTTGATAAAGATAATATTACAAATTGTTGATGAAGAGAAGATTGAAAATTCAATTGCAGAGACAGACAATGAAAGTGTATCACATGAAGAAACTTTTGTTGAAGAGAAGATTGCAGACTACTGATGAAAAGAAGATTGCGGTCTCCATTGCAGGTAATTGGAATGAGGGAGATCGATCTCAACTTCTCTGTGAGAGACAAACCATTACACATTAAAACCTACAAATAAAAAAATAAAACCACATCAATTTTATTTTGTTGCGGAAGTAATTCCCAGAAAATGAAATTGTTGGAAATGCGTAGCTGTTAAAAAAACCCGATTTTAAAATGCATTTTCTGATCAAACCAAGGCGAATTAAGAAAAAATAAAACATGGGTTTTTTCGGGAACAAGGTGAATTAGGTAATTCGGGTGACGTTCGCTAGATTTCACAGCCATTTGGGAGAAATGCAGGGTTCTTCGGAGCTCTGTTTTGTAGATTGCATGAGGAAAAAACGATTTGTTTTGAACTGTTTAAAGATGGCAAGTTGAAAGCAGAAGAATCCAAGTTAATAATAAACTCTGCTCCACATGGCATGTGGTTTAAGAGTCCAATTTGATTTAATAAATTTTATTTTAGACAAATATGTGTCTCATGATTAAAAAATAAATAATAATAATAATAAAAAAAATCAGTTGACAGAGTTGTGGCAAATTTCACATGCTCAATTCCACTTGGCATTTTTCCAACATAATAGATCATCCATCAATTGCATCATTATATTTTTTTTAGATTTAATTGGGATCATGAAATCTCTAAAAACATTATATAATAAAAATAAAAATAAAAAATTGCAACACAATTTGAAAGATTTAATAATGACTTGCATAACAATTGGAAGATTATTTAGATGATTTCTCAATATTTAGCATTAAAAATATTATTGCTGTGTATTTTTCTATGAAGCTTTAACTTGCAGGACACACCAAATCTTTGTGATGCTAATCATATTAGTAAGCACATTGCATGAAGTCATCCGACAACAAGAATTTGATTTATTTTTCATGATTATTTCTAAAAAATGGATTGTTATCGATATCATGAATTGGACTAAATATAACACTTTTGATTTTCCTTAATCAGTTTTATTTTGGCATTAAAATTTTGCGTAAGAATCAGAGAGGAATTGGCCATTTCTTTTTTAACACACTTATGTTTTTTATGCCAAGTTTTTTTTGCAGGTTTGGGATGATCGAATGATCATTGAAGGAAACCAATTGCGCGCACAATTGGTCTTCAAAGGACCAATTTCATGAGAAACATAAGAACAAGTCCATGTCCATATCCATCAAGACCATTACTTTTCCTCCCTTTTGAATTATAAATCTAACCAAACAATTTAAAGCAAGCCATAGTTATTTTCCCAGCAAGAGTTAGTTGTTCATTTTCCTTTATTCACATACACCTTCCATTACTTTTTGTCTACCCCTAACCCACAAATAAAAGCAAGAAGCTCACTTACATGCTTATTTCCCATTGTCATTTTCCATTGTCATCTTTCATTTCCATTTTCCTTCTCCTATCCTTTTCATTTCACAAATATACCTTGCTTCAATGAAAATTATTGATTCCATAGTCCTTTGAGTCTAAAATCCTTACAAAAACACCTTGAGACTTGCATGCCTTAATGGAAAGTCTTCTTGCTGATGAACAATGGGAATACATTAATGTCCCTTGTTCATCAGATCTTCTAGGTACTCGACAACAGCAAAATTATCCGTACCTAGCAAGATTTGTTTGGCCATCTTGACTCTCATTGTCATCAATGGTGAGAGTTCTCGTCTTGACTAGTGGAATCCATTAATGACCACTAAGTCAACAATTTCCTGCTATGTTCGACATCAAAACATCTATTCACATAGCAAGAATTATGCCAACGAGTTTTGAAGACATGAAGACTGTCATTTTTAGCATTTTGAAGAAAATTAAGAAGATATGTAGCCAGAATAGATCAGCACCATTCTGCAACTGCAGAATCAGAGGGCAGTTGCAGAATCATCATTTTGCAGCAATTTCAACATTTTTAGTAGAAGCAATAAAAAGTCATTTTGACTCTTTTATCCATAACTTGTACAGCCACATGAAGAATATTATGATCGGAATTTTGCAACCACCATACATGCAGCTCATCCATTTTCAAAGGGTAAGTTAAGGTATGTCATTTTCTAACTTTTTACCATAGAATTCCTGGAAAAGCTAGAATGATAATTTTTGGAAAAAACACTTATTTTCCTCATTTCATAAAATTGTCAATACCATCAGTTGGGGGGGGGGATACATTCATATTCACATTTTTCCACATTCATATCACATTCAAAATCCCATATACTTTCAAAAGATATTAACTATTACATTATTATTATTAGCATACAATGGCTTTTCAAAAGTACTTAAAAGATAATTGGATGCAAACACAATTATGGTTGTCACATAAGAACCAACCATGATGCAATCCCATAAAGATATACTTTGTAACAATAATCAAATTATCATTATGCAAAGTTCAAAGATCAAAATTGAATGCAACAAAAAAATATGGATTTGAAACACAAGAACCAACCATGTTGCAATTCAACTAAAAGACTTTGTAGAAGTATGAAGTTATCAAATGATATCATGCAAAGTTAAGCCAAAGCTCAAAGGATCAAAAAGAATTAATGTAATAGATTACATGAGGACATGCAATAGCTTCAGTTGGGGGGTATGTTGGGCCTTGAAATTTTCACACTTACATTTCCATATTGTCACCTTCACTCCACCTCCATTTCATTACATTTACCTTACCATTACCACTATTGGGTTACATTTATGTTTTTCCAAACTTTATTAATTCCTAGTATTTTTAAGTGAATTTGTGGTTAAAAATTAGAAAATATTATGCACATACTTATACCTAACAAGTGGAATGAGTTTGTTGCCATGTTTCGGTCAAAAAGAAGCTTCCAAAAGACCCTTATGTGGCCTCCTAAGGCCAAATTCGAATTTGGATGGAGAAGATCATGGGATCATAAGAATATGTGTCTCATTTCTTATTTGTATTGTAACTCTAAGAAGACATGTGCCTTATCACTTCCTGTTTGGATTGTAACTCTAGAGATATAGGGAGAGATTCATGGACTCTCATTAATGAGATAGCTTCTCATATTTTTGTATAAATAGGGGAAGCTTTCTCCTATCAAATCATGTGTAAAATTGGAGTTATGCTCAAGCTTTGAATACAAAATTAGATTGTGGCACCTTACTCATGAATGTTCCTTCATTTTGATTTGGTTTTGCCTACATATGGAGCATCTCGATTTACCATCTCTCATACTTTTAGATTAAATGCCTAAAATGTGTCAGATTTACTTGCTTTTATAAATTAAAGTTTATTTTCTTTCTTAGTATTAATTTTAGAATAACTGTGTAATCATTGTTCTTCTGAAACATTTCGTGAGGATATATCTTTCTATTTTCAAATTGAACTAAGTTTGAAGCAATAAGAATTAACAGTTATATAGTTTATTTTACTGTTTTGTCATTTTCTTTCCTAGATTAGAAAAATCAATTAATTGTATCAATGGATGTTCTTAAAGGTCATTTCAAGATGATGATTATAAACTAAATGATTGAATGTCTAATTCATACAATTATTGAGTATTTCCTCTGCACATTTTACTTTCTTTCTAGGAACTTAGAAACTAAGGTATAATTGATTTCTTACAAAACATCTCAAGAGGTTAATCATTCATATTGAATGTTGGAGTAAATCAAAACATACATTAGTTAACTTTACGTGATTTTTACATTTTCTTTAGATCCACATTTAATTGCATCACTAATGTTCCTAAAGGTCATTAGAAGAAGTTAATTTTATCATATTTCTAGACTGAATGATTGAATATTTAATTCATGCAATTATTGAGTTTTTCTCTTTGCATATTTTACTTGCTTTTCTAGATCATTAGGTATAGTTAATGGTTACTTAACATCATCTCAAGAAGGTGACACTTCATATTGAATGTTGGAGTAACTAAATATACATTAGTTGTTTTCCTTTGCATGTTTTGAAATACTTTCTTAGATTTAAATTTCAATTCCTGCAAGTATGATTGTGCGCGCTATATTTTCTTTTGAATTTGCTTTCTTTATTTTCATTACTTGATTTCATAGGTTAGTTGAAATTCATTTTCATATTTGATTTCATAGATTAGATGAACTAGTTTTCGTTATTCTGTAGTTAGATTGATCTAAACTGAAAGATAATTTCTAGCACATACAGTGCACACATGCTTCAAAAGCTTATGAAACCCCCAGGGTGACAAATTAAATGATAGGAAATTATTTTGCTCCAACAGTTGACTGAGCTCGTCAACACTTGTTTTTGATCTACCCTATGAATATTACACTACTGCTGTGATTCTATTACGATAGTTTTAGAAGTTGTTTAGCATTGTATTTTTGGGATAACAACCTAAGGGCAGTTTTGATTGTAATATTTTATTTTCCAGTCAGAACTTTATTAGGAAGTGGGTATAACTATACGTGTTCTATTTCGATCAGCATGGAAATCATAAGATTCTCATGAGTGATCTATCCCTTGATTTTCTGATATAACCATTCTATAGTTTTTGACCCTAGATATCGAAATTTTAGTGGAGAACAGTGTTATTTTGGCTCTGTAATTATGTTCAAATTAATACAGATTATCCTATTATTACTATTACATGCGTTATTCAATTTAGTTTTTGTTAAGTTCTTCCTCTACCTATGCCCTGCTAGGGAGGAAGGGCCCTCCTTCTTAGAAATGATTGCAGTGATTAAAGTATTTGTGTGTATGTAAATGTATTTCAGTTCATGTATCAATAGAGTGTTGTCACTGCTGTTCAGCTGTGAATATATCCGCTTCAATTTCAATACTTTGTATGCTGTTACACATATGATATTAGAGACACCAGCTGGTTACTTGTTGTGTGGTGTGCTAGAACAGATTAATTGAAGTGTGATTCCAGTCTCATAGATCCTTTTAATTCTGCATGAGTGATTTACTTTAGCAATGATTTATTTTCTTTGAAATCACTTTTGGTTGGTGTATCGGCACAGACAGTGCAATTGTCACTGGAATAAAAAGACGTCCCTGGATTTATAATTAATGTGTGTTGTTTAGTCATTTAACAGTGATTTATATAGCCCAACATTTTGGCGTTGTTGTCAGGGATGGCAATGACGATCCAACCAATCAGGGTTGTTTCTTAGAAGTGCAATTTCCATGTGTTTTCATAGTGTCTCCAGTGACACAATTTCCGGCCGATAAAGGCAGAGGCCATTTCTGCGCAAGCACTCTAACAAACGAGCGGGCTCACGATGTCTTGATGGGACACTTGGGAGTTAAATTTATGAGAATTTTCTTTCTTAGGTATCCTTCGGTGACACAATTTCCAGGAAATAAGACAAGAGGTAAGAACCTGCGCAGCACTCTAACAAACTTGAGCAAGCTCACCAATGTCTTGTTGGGACACTTAGGAGTTGAATTTATGGGTTTTTAGGGTGCCTTCAGCTATACGGTCATTGGGCGATGAAAGGGTAAGAACCTACGCATCACTCCTAACAAACTTGAGCGGGCTCACTACGTGGCGAAGCACTTGTAGGATGAATTGATACACATAGGGACCATGTGTGTCGGTAGGAAAACATCAACATGTATAAACACCGCCCACTCTACTGACTACAGGAAAGACAGATCGTAAGAAGGAAAAGAAGAGCACAAATTTGGGAAGGAAAACATTCTTTGGAGATCTGATTTCAAGGGCAGAAAAGGAACAGTCCACGTCATATAGAGATAATAGGAAGACAAGACCATAGAAAGAAACTACCATATCAAGGCCTGGACCATCAGTGTCTTTCATTTATGGACCTCACCATCCTTCGAACAACATATCCACTCCTGATATCAAAACTCCAGATTCAAAACAACAACGGAAAATCATTGATCGAGATCTGAGAAATGAAGGACACAGAGAGACTAGTGGGGAGCATTAGGGACCTGAGGAACAACATTCAGTTGATCATCAATTAGATGATGGTAGTGATGTTTAACAATTGGTCCTGGAGCAACCCGATCCTTCTATTTTTCAATCTCTAGTACACTCTAAGGTTAGTTCATCCCATCAGGAAGAATCAACCATGGGGGACGAGAATGTCAAGATAGATAGCTCTGTTACCTTTGAATTCCAAATAGTAGTAACACGGGATGAGGCTACTATAAAGAATATCCCTTTATCATCCCTACCATCCTTTCAGGGGATGGCTATTGAATATCCTGATACCTTTCTGTTCAAATTCAATGTGTTGTGTTGAGGTTATGACTACATTTTAGATGTCCAGAAGCTGAAATTATTCACTAATACTCTGAAAGGAGAAACATTAAGATAGTTCATGATATTGCGTGCTAGCATGATTCGAATCTGGAATGACATGAGAGAGGCCTTCCTCTTTAAGTATCAGTACTACTGCTGAACCAGGGATTTGAAGGATGAGATTTTCGTAATTGCACAGAAGGAGGAGGAAAGCCTGGAAGACTATCTGGAGCGATTTCACTACAATTTACAAAGGTCTAAGTATAGTAACTTAGATCCAGAAATTCTAAAGCCAATATTCTTAAGAGGTTTAAGAGATGATTTTCTGGAGCATATGAACATAATAGGAAAAGAATACATATTGCAAGAAACGTTCGATGAGATAATGAAGCTTTTACTGTGTAGCTCAAGAGGATCAGTCAAGGGGAAAGTTTCACTTCGGGACCCTTCACTTCGGATACAGAAGTCCACAAGTGGAGGAGTAACCAGAGCAGAGATCGGGAACTTATTTGATGATTTTAAAACTGACCTCCTTAGCACTCTCTCTGCCTAGATCACTATGGTACAAGTCAAGAAAGCACAAGAAGAAGCTGAAGCAGCCTTAGCAATATTTTGTCCCTGATGCAAAAAGAAACATTTGGAAAGAGAAGGTGGACTGAATAGTGTCAACCTGTGCAACATCTATGAGTTGGTGCACTCTATGAATCAGTGTCCTGAGCTGCCCAAACTGAAGGCGGTACTTCAAGAATCAAGCAAGGATGTTCAATCTTCTTAGTTCATCGAATCAAAGAGACCATGGTATCCATGACCTATATGTATGCCTTCAGGTTTTTCCTCTTTTTATCCTTGGAATAATTTTTAGAATAGTCAACAATACCCATGGCAGTATCCTACTCCTTCCTCAACACAATTTCCTTCACCATGGAACCAGTGGCCATCTCCTCCACCAATGCAATATCCTCCATCACAACCCAATCCTTGGGGTCAGAACTGGAGAGGCAATGGCCAAGGTCCAATACCCCCTCCAATACCAATGCAACAGCAGAAGTTACAATTTCCTTCTATTCAAAATCCTACACCTTCTGTCTGACCCAAATTACCTGTGCAACCTAACCCCAATCCAAATAATAAGGCAGCCCAGAGCATGGATGCTTCGGTTACCCTCCAGACTTATCTTAATACTCCTATCAAAATTAATGAGGAATGGTTTTGATCAGGGAAAGTAATTAGATCTGAACATACCCCCATTATTACCGAAGAAAGTGAATCACCCAGGAAGGATATGGATGATTCTGACGTAGTTGTTACACATGTAACAATTGATATAACACTTGTTATTACATTTGTAATAGCCAGCTCGGGAGGGTCTATTGTTCCTATAGCAGCCAATCCGAGTAAGGCTGATACATCTATGATAGCTGACTTAGCCGTTAGAATTCATAACCCCCCATACCCTCAACAATTAATTGAAACTAGGCTGGTCTCACAACCTAAATCCGAATTCCTCAAGGAGCTGCAAAATTTGTATGTGTGGATTTCGTTGTTACAAGCTCCTAAAGCAATGGCTATCTATGCTAAAACATTGAGGGATCTATGCGTCAAAAGACCTAGAAGGAGACCTAAAGACCCTGCTACTATCCATGTCATGGGAAAATTGTCCGATCTTATGATTGATCAGCCTTTGTTGACTAAATATAATGACCCAGGGAACCCTATAGTGACTATCCATATTGAAAATCATCCCATAACCAATACTTTGATTGATCTATGGGCAACAATTAATGTCATGAATAAATAACTCTTCAACTCTCTAGGACTTCATGGACTTAGAACTACACCTACAGTGCTTGAATTAGCAGATAGGTCCCATTTCAAGCCCGAGGGAATGATTGAATATGTCGTTATCACTGTGGCTTCCTGTAATTATCTGGCTAAATTTCTCATTTTACAAACCAAATCCAACCTGGGGGGTCATCCTTTAATCTTGGGAAGACCATGGCTAGCCACTTCATATGCATATATCGGATGTAGGTCCGGATCTATGGTGATCTCAGATAGATAGGCCACTCAGAACCTAAACCTTTAACCCCCCAGCAAAACCTCATATGGATTCGAGTAGTCCTTGGTGGGACAAATTTGCACCTGAATATGATCTTTCCCTACCTCTTATCACGCTTGGAAAAGCACAATACTTTAAGGATGAAACAGAGGACGATATCATTAATGGTTTTATTCGTAATTCACTCCATGTTGCCTCGATTAGAGATTTGGGAGAAGAATATGAGGAAGATGATGCAATTATTGAACATTTGAAAACAACTCCACTTACTATCAGCAGTCCCGTTGAAATCGAACCTAGAAAATGTTTAAACATCAATCCTAACCTGACTGCTGAACAAAAGATATTGTTGATACAGCTGTTACAGAAATACAAAAATGCATTTGCATGGGACTATACGAATATGAAAGGAATCCATCCTGGTTTGTGCACTCACCACATTTACCTTAAAGAGGATTGCAAACCAGTTAGACAACCTCAGCGTAGAATGAACCCTGCACTTAAGAAGATAGTGAAAGAAGAATTGTAGAAACTCCTTAATGCTAATTTCATCTACCCCATTTCTGACTGTCAGTGGGTGTCTCCGCTTGTCATAGTTCCGAAGAAGAATGGGAAATGGAGAGTCTGTGTTGACTATAGAAAAATTAACAAGGCCACTCATAAGGACCATTTTCCTTTACCATTCATTGATCAGGTCTTGGACACTCTTTCTGGAAAAAAAATATTTTCATTTCCAGATGGGTTTAGTGGCTATAATCGTCTGATTTCCCCGAGAGACGAGACAGAACCTTAGAAAATTTGACCCAATTTCCGACGCCAAATCGTCGCTATTCGAGCACATAGTCGTCGCAAGAGTGACGATTCGAACGGGCAAACGTGGTTTGCCATTCCGTCCCAATTCCGATGCCTTGACAAAGTGTCGCACTACGAGCACTTTTAATAAGCTTCCGAACAGTGTCCTCTTCGACGTTTCCCAAGCCCTTCGTTCTTTCAACGTTTATGGCCCCCTTGGATGCCTTCTCGAAATGTGGTCCAACGTTTTGAACGTCACTCTTCGACGTTTCATTACCGTCGTTCTTCCAACGTTTGTAAGCCTTTGTCGTAATTTTAAAGCGAAATATGATAAAATGTTTTAGAACGCCTCGCTCTTAAACGTTTTTAGCGTGCCAATTCCTTGTGGAAATGCACTTATTATGTAGTGGCGCATTGCAAAAGTGTCGCAAGACCGACGCGTCCCAGAAGTGTCGCAATACCGACTCATTCCAAAAGCGTCGCAATACCGACCCTAGGAAGAATTGTCGCAATATTGATGGACGTCACAAGACCGACGGAAATCGTTCAAGACGTCGGAAGACCGACGCTTACAAGGTGTCAGTATACGGACAACGGGTTCAATTTAAAAAAAAAATGAAACATTAAAACAGGACAATAAATCTCCAATATTTGTTATGAATTGTGGGCTTTCCAATGACCGTGAAATATTAATATAATAAACCACCCCGCAACGCTTCGACTATAAACAATCATATAAACATGGCTCTGTATTTCAAAAAACAGGTTTAAAATAGAAACAGGGCAACATTTTTTTTTTCGAATTGTTATGAACATAATTCGACCATGAAATATTAATATAATAAACCACCCCGCAGTGCTTCGACTATAAACAATCATATAAACATGGCTTTGTATTTCAAAAGACATGTTTAAAATAGAAACAGGGCAACATTTTTTTTTCCAATTGTTATGAACATAATTCGACCATGAAATATTAATATAATAAACCACCCCGCAGCACTTCGACTATAAACAATCATATAAACATGGCTCTATATTTCAAAAAACAAGTTTAAAATAGAAACAGAGACAGCATTTTTTTTTCAATTGTTATGAACATAATTAAATGATGAAATATTTATATAATAAACCACCCGTGACTCTTCGACTATAAACAATCATATAAACATGGCTACGTATTTCAAAAGCAATGAGGTTTAAAATAGAAACAGGGCAACATTTTTTTTTCCAATTATTATGAACATAATTCGACCGTGAAATATTAATATAATAAACCACCCCGCAACGCTTCGACTATAAACAATCATATAAACATGGCTTTGTATTTCAAAAAACAGGTTTAAAATAGAAACAGGGCAACATTTTTTTTTCTAAGTAAATTTAATCTATTAACAGTGGGAATAAAATTACAGCATGACCGAAGTCAAAAACATTGCCCAGACTTATGGAAAATTTGTCATCAAAAAATCAAAAAAGAAGACTGCCCTCATATGGGGAAACCAGTCTTGAACGTTTTTCAGGTCGTTGCATTGCCCACGCAGGGGAACCATCGTTTGATATCTTTGACGATTACAGTGTTTACGAAATTCAAAAATAAAACAGAGGTCCAGCACAGTAATATAAGCAAAAAAATGCCCAATTAAGTGGGCCGCGAAGCAAGAAAACCAAACCAAAGAGAAGCAGCTACTCATCTGGTGGTTCTTCGACAATTCGGCACCATCCTTCGGAAGGTCCAGGATCTCTAGGCGCTATCTCCACATTCACGCCACCGCTCCCCTCCTGAAGGCCTGAAAGCTAGGCTTTTTATGAGCTCAGACCCGCCAGACAAGTGCATTGTTCCTCCACTTGGGCCTCTTCACGGAAAACCACGGTGATTGAAGCTGTGATTCATGGGCGGTTCAGAGAGAAATTAAAGGAAAAAAGCGTAGTGCGCGTCGTGGGATAAGGTGAAGCGGTGGGGAAATGAGGAGCAGGGGAGTCCATACGGTGGCCAGATCCTAGAACTCGACCCCGCCCACTTCTAGTGTTTGGATAGCGACCTGCGTAATAATCACTAGACTGGGAAGACGACTCTATTGAGGGGCTGGAGGGAGCGCGCAGGGGTTGACCTCTGGTGCTACCCCTGCGGCAACGCATCCTTTGACACAGGTGAGGCATGGGTGTAGTCTCAACAGTGGGCAAAAGACGAGACGAAGAAGCAGGATTCCAGGAAACCGAGGAAGACAAACACAGAACAGACCGAGAGAAATGCAGATTTTCACCAAGGTCTAAGCAGCAGTTCAACTGGCTTCTCCTTCTCGTCACAGTGAGCAGGCAGTGTAACCCAGCAACTGGATAGCATATGCAATTCAAAGGTTGCGGCTCGTCTGAAAAACCATAGCGAAACGCCATTTTATCGACCTGACTGCAATGGCATCGAAGAATGCCCGTCATAAATATCTCATTGATGAGAGCCGAAGGCCGGAGCATGTTGGAGCATGCGGAATCGCTAACAGGAGTGGAGGTCTAATCTTGAACAGCGTTAAAAATTAATGCGATTGATGTGAAAACCTTGGAACTTAAATATCGGCTGATTGAATAGCGTTAAAACTTAATGCGATTGATATGAAATCGCCACATCCATGTCCCATTGCCTTAAATTCCATCGAATGCACCCGTATCCGAGAACAGCGAAAATTTTGATTGAGGACATGTGGTAGAAATTGATTGGAGCGGATCTTTGTTTGGGCCACTCGTGCAGTGGAAATCTGGACCTGAAAAAGATTAGGGTGAATTTGATAAGAAATTCACGTCACAACTCTCTCTCCATACACCAGCCCAAATTTGGAACCGAAAAAGATTAGGGTGGAATTCATTTGGTTTTCGCGTCACAAAATTGGCCGATGTCAGCAGGCTATTTTGGAACGCGAAGTTGGTTTGAATTATGGTTTATCGCCGTTTGAAATCCGACGGGCTCCACGGCTAAAGGGTTCGTTTGAAGTTTTGACAAAGGTTTTGTTATATGTTTTATATAACACGCGGCGGAAGGTCCCACACTGGTTTTGGTAATATTTTGTTTTAAATGTGACGTATATATGTTCTATATATATATTTCATATATATATTAAAACATTTATAAACTGTGGACCCCAGGAGCATTTTAATAGATTTGTTATTTGCATAGTTTTGTTATGTTTTTAATATATGCGTTGCATATAAAAGAAAAGGGTTGTGATCCTGTTTCGGAATGTAGTTGTAAAGTTTATTATTACACACAATAGCAGTGTAAGTGTTTTGAAGAGCACAATAGTGCGTAGTTTTAGAGACAAAGAAGAATTTTGAGTGCACTGCGTTTTGCAACAGTCACATTTTGTAATCCCTCTCAGTGAGGAAGAATTTGTAATAGTTTTTTTTTGAAGGAATAGAAATTTTTCAAAGTGTTGAACTCTGTTTCCAGTGAAGAAATTTCAATATTTTCTATGTGTTAGAAGAGGAGAGTATTACTCTCTCCATTGTTATTCTGGAATTTTCAAATATTCCAACACATGGCTATAAATGAAGGAGATTGCTACGCATCAACATCAACATGTTTTCAAGTAGGAGCTACCTAATTTTGTAACAAACTTCTCTCTGGATGTCAAAATTTGCAGACACTGAAGATTACTCAGGTGATGCCTGAAATTTCCATTGAATTCCTATAAGAATCTTAGATTTGTGACAGAAATCCTTTTGCTAATATATTAGCTTACTCCTTTTAAGTTTGTCTCATTCAACTAATAAAAAATATTTCAAGGAGTATAATGAAAACTAGATTATGTGTGAAGCATAAAATAATCATTGATGCTAGACTTGGAAGTTAAGAAGTATAATAAGAAGTAGATACACTTCTCTAAAGCATAATACCGTTTTTTTGAAGCATAAGACAATCATTGATGCTAGACTTGGAAGTTCGAATAAGACGAGATAAAACAACGAAAAAGGCATTCCATTACTTGCATGAAATATGAGTACCGCCTTTTACCAGTAAGCTGGGAGCAAGGTCTAGATTTTGACTGGCATCAATTCTTGTGAACTCAAATTTCACTAAAAACATAGTTTTTTGTATGTTTTTCAGCACATGGTTAAAAATGATAGTGCATCAAAATCTATATTGTTGGGCCGAATACATAAGTAATCAAAAATTCTCTTTACCAAGTTATTCGCTTCATCAAAAGCCTGATCTTCACATGTGACACTTTTGCTAGGGATAAATATCAAGTGGGTTGTGACATTTTAAAACTTGGTTCGCGGTGAAGTGCCCAAAAGGCAAGTCTATCAAAGCATCTACGACCTGTGTCATTTCATAGTAGCGGATGATTTGATATCATAATGGAGGTGCTCCAATTCAAGCAGTGTAGAAGAGGCAGGAGCCTACAAGGCAGATCCAAACTTTGGAGAAGAGCAAGGCAGATCCTGGGAAGAATGAAGAATTTGGGAATCCGGGATCTCTTCCAGAGGCCATGATACCAAAGGTTTGTCTTGTTTGTAGATATTTCTCATCTACATCCAATATAGCCTTAAATGCCCACATAGATCACTGTCTATCAGGTGAGTCAAATGCTAAAAAATCTGGAACAAAGTTTTCCAAGCCTAAAGTGAAGGTGAGAAAAAAACGATCAATCCTAGATATAATTGTTGTGGCACCTATTTGCATGCTAGAGGATTTGGATTACAGTACTAGAAAAGAGAAATCGACCGTTGATGCACATCCATTGCCTTTGGATCAGCTCAATCTCAGAGACACCACCAAGCAGAGGCAACATCAATGCAAAGATCTCAACATTTCAAAATTAATAAAAAGATCTCACGTAGTGGTAATGCATGTTTTTCAAAAGAAACAAATAACAATGCACATTCTAACCCATTCGAATAACCACTGTAGCAAGGGTTTACATCTAATTAGATCCAATCCGTATATCGATGGAAAAAAATTAATATAATTACATTTTCCGTAGCAGAGGAAACTTTGCGAAAACAGAAAAGGAATATAAAATGAGGATGTCAAGATGTTTAGATGACTTAGTACAACAATTATTTTTGCTTAGTAGACACAACACTGTATTCTTAATGCATTTTCTGTAGAATACTAAATAGATTTGTCCAAAATTTGAGATGCAAACTGTAGTCTCTACTACGTTTGGAAAATTGGAGGTTTATAAAAGATAAACTGTGAACAGAATTGTACCACTATGATAAGAAGTTGTCAGAAGCATTCCTTCTGCTTCACAAACATGGAACTACCTTAAGAATTCTTATGGTTGATATAAATATTAGAGCATGGTAGTTAAATGTAGTATTTATGCTAAAATACTGAATAACAACTTGAGAGTGCTCTTCAGATACTGTACGAATGCACCAAATTAAAGTTGTACCATTACTAAAGATAAATGGCCAAAAATAGTCAATTTTGATATCATGAAGTTATGTCTTTCTCGGTAGCAAACTGGGGATAGGATGGCAAATATGAGAGAACTAAGTTCCAAGGACTAAAAAAACAAGGCCAACATAGTTCTGCCTTGAATCAGAGACAAAACATAGTTCTACCTTGAATCAGAGACAAAACAAAGCTGCCCAAAAAAGTGTTTGCCACTGTCATCACCCCGAGGAGCGCAAAGTCAGTTGATGGTGCCAACCATTTGACGAAGCAGAGAGAAGATTCATGGTGCCAATGGTTGTAGCACAGTTTGCTGACATGAGCCATCATTGTAACAAAGCAGATTGATGGTGCCAATTGCTGTAGAAGTCCATTGAGAGTGCAACTACTATAGTAGAGCAGTTTGAGAGCACCCATTGAAGCTCCTATATATAGCAGAGTCAACATTTTCCTATTGAACAAGTTTGTATAGTCAAAGCCACGGCAAGATCAGATAGCCACGATCCTAAATGAGAACCAGAGCCAAAGCTAAGACAGATCCACGTTTAGCAGAACAAGACAGCCATAGCAAAGGATTTGACCACAAAACCAGATCATGAGAGATAGCAAGATTCTTGCTTCCACTGTGGAAATGTAGAAACTGTACAAGGGCTTTGCTTCCAGCAGATTTCATTGTGACAATAATTTCTATGGTGTTGTAAGCGCTCATTAGTAGAATCTTAAAGCCATTCTGGAATTATTTTAACCTGGAGAGGGTTTTCTGTGGTTATAAATCCTCATGTTCAAATTCCATTGTGGATTGGTTGTGTTTGATATTATGTTTTTACTGTCCGCAGTTGAATTTTTGCATAGAAAATTATCAGTCTAAAGCGGAGAAATTTTGCGATGTTTCTTTTGCTTCCTATTGTGAATTATTTCGCTCAGAACTCTACTCGTTGTAACAGAGGTCTTGGGCATAGAACAGGGGACTTGGGTTTTTTGGAATCAAACTTCAGGTTAAGATGCTCATCTGAAGAATGGCACAATGAGCCTTAGCATGGAGTTGGGAGTACCAATTTGAAGTGCAGGTAGGGCATTGTACAATAGACCAGTTAGATTTCTGGACCCTAATACAAAAGTTTCTTCTTCTTTCAAAACGTGTTTCTCATTTTCTGTAACCAATGTGGGTCCTGTTCTTGTTTCAATTGGGGATGGATCAGCATTTGTTATTGCTCCAGATGATCACACTCTGGGTAGCCCTGGAGGCTATTTGGGGGTGATGAGTCCAATAGGTCTCAATGAACTGTTGCCCTCGCCAGGGAATACTATTGCAGTGGAATTTGATACTATTTTGGATGTTGAATTCCATGATCCTAATGGAAACCAGTACCTTCAGCTCCAGTACCTGTTCACAAAAGAGGGTGCCATAGTCATTCATGCATGCAGAGAGGGTGAATTGCAGGCATTGCAACATGAGGTGTTGTTGTTGTTGCATTGGCCACTAGATTGTTTGTCTGGTTCTGTTACAAGCGTAGAGTATTGAAAAGGAAAAACAAATTTAGTTCAGATATTGTGAATTTGCCTCAGAAATTCACCTACAAAGAGCTCAGCAATGCTACGAAAGAATTTTTTTGAATGTGATTGATAATTGATAATTGCAAGCAAGGGTAATCCCCTTGTGAAACCCAAATTTCTGAGCATTTTCTAAAACCTGATGACAGAGTCATTGTAATGAACAAGCGCCTAGGTCCATATTACGTCCAAATCTACCAAGCACCAAGATATATAAAAAAAATCCACAGTATCTGCGAACTAAGAAGAAGAGGCAGAAAATGTATTCTGCTTACCTGTTCGAACAGTGGTTGGGGTTTACGTCACGAAAAAAATTTGACAGAGCCCATGTAGAATTTCTTATCTTTTAAATTCTGGCAGTATCATTCAACTGGGCAAGCACCTGCCTCAGAGCTCCATGACTGAGGGCAAGATCCCTAAATGTTGCAGAGTCTCCAGCAATATTTCCCAAAGCCCAAATAGCCTTACACGAACACCAGTTGAACTCAAAGTTGGGTACTAGTTTTTAAAATCAAATTCCAAAATTACAGACATATAAAGATAGTTGGGAAGAATAATTTTATGCCTCTAAAATAAACGTGCTACCTGTTCTCGAACATTATCATTCCCAGAGGTAAGAAGTTCCACAAATATAGGCAGTGCCCCGTAATCAATCACAACCTTTGTATTCTCAGAGGTTTCTGAGACTATATTAGTCAAAGCCAAAGCTGCTTCAAACTGCATTATCAATCACAAGGTATCACCATCAAAGCTATAATTTTAAGATAACAATTTATCTACCATTGAAACTATAATTTTAAAATAGATACACCTAGTGAGAGTAGAGGTTAGGAAATTATAATAAGAATTATTACAAGATATCACTCACAGTGCAGTTGATTGTTCATTGTCTGCTGTAACTATAATTTTAAAGAAGACACACTTAGTGATATAGACACCACCAAGTGAGAGCAGAGGTTATGAAATTATAATGAAAATTATTTCAAGATATCATATTACTCATAGTACAATTAATTGTTTATTGTTTGGTGTAATAATTGTTTATTATTTATAAACACAATCAAACATATTATGAGGGACGGTGATGAAATTGACAACGGTCTCATAACAAACCATAACGGGCACATCCCCTGGAAAGATAGACTCTGAATAAGAAAGAAAGCAAAACAAAGTGATTACTTACAGGATCATAGGCTTCCTGAAGAACAAGATCCAGAGCAGCATCTGTAACCCCTAAAGCAACACCTCTCTCTGCAAGACGAATCGCTACATCTTTCATATGTAGTCTAGCAAATTTTCTGAGCTCATCACAAGAAAGAGGATCAAATATAACTATCTCTTCAAGTCTATTCAATAGCTCTAGCCTGAAATGTCTTCTAACCTGCAAAAATATTCAAAGGCATGCCAAAGCACTACAACCAACTTCGTGATAAAATTATATGAAAAATATGCATACACAGAGTCCAGGAGAATGAAACGGCAGGTGTATTGGCAGTTGCCGAAATGCAACAACTAAAACAGCAGGTGTATTGGCAGTTGTGGAAATGCAGCTACTAAAACGGCAGGTCTGTCGATGGTTGCAGGTGTGTGGATTTTTGCTGGTATTTTCAGACCGATTCCATGGAAATATACTAGAAACCAATGGTATGTCAAACCTAGAAGGTAACCCGAGAGACTGTGACCGTCAAATTAAACAAGTAACAGGTGTCGTGCCTAGATAAGAAGTGTTGACGAAAAATAATTGATCTCTTTCATAACAGAAGGCCTATCGGCCTAAATATCTAGGACATGTGGCACTCCATGATAAAGACACATGGTGTGTGGATTTGAGTTTTTCAGGTGGTCAAGTGGGCCGAAAATAGGTGAAATGTGGCACCACTCAGATATTGACATGTGCCAATTGGTACAAGTGGTAGACAATTGGCATGCTCAAACAACGAGGTGATGCAGGAATGACATGAGGGAGAAAATATCAGAAAAGCCCCAAATCTGGAGAACTAAAGCTCATCACCAACCTGAGATTGACAACTTTACATGATGTAACCTATGAAATCGTAAATGGTGAAATCATAGTAACAATAAAGTAACCTATGTAACAATAAAGTCGGATTCATCCTGGGAGTGGTAATGGGAGAAATCATAGTGAACAACAGGAAACATGTAGAGTTGCTTACAATCAAATAGATGAAAAAACACATACAAAAAACCTAGATAATAATCATGAACAAGCTTAATATTGAATTATGAACTGTAAAGGAACTTGCAAAATGTGACATTACGAACCTGGTCAAGCGCACAAGCAAAAATATCCTGGACATGACCCTGGTTGACAAGTTGTATTTCTCATGATGCAAGAGGATTTGTACCTGCACTGCCAAGTCAATCAAAATCCATCATTATCTATACAATAAATACAATTAATTGATGTAGTATTTTTTACTCTAAGATGCATTCTTATGATAATGTTAGAACATATGTTGAAAATGTCAAAACATACCTGAATAAGCTCCTCTTCGTTTCAATAACAATTTATTGGAGTCACATGAACTTGGAACAAGCCTCCCACGATCTGAAAGAGTAGCAACTAAGTCAACAGTGACTTTTTTGTTGCTACACTGGATCGAGGGAGGTTTGATCCAAGATTAAATCGCTTCAATAAATTATTCTCTACTAAACAGGGCCAACCACGTAAAGGTGGAAGCTCTTATGGCCCCTCCCCCCCCCCCCCCTCACATCACTCTCAATTCCCCAATACGCAATCTATATTTCATTTTTTACTTTCATGAGCATAAAAAAAAATATTCAATAACTAATAAAAAAACAATTCAACAAAAAGTACGCAAGGAAACATTGCAATTAATGATTGACATAAAAATAGTATGATAAATGAGTTTTTTATATAACGCAAAAAACATTCCAAGTATGGTAACGTTTGTCTTATAATAATACAATATTTTACATTATCGAATTTTCTTTTTCTTCTTCCTATTTCTAAAGCTCCTAATTACATCATCAATATCATCATGCTCTGCTCCTGTTTTGTGCCTTTCGACCCGTACTGCCGACCTAGTTGCGTAGTCACGATGTCTGGTCTCATCCAGTGACGGGGCATCGCCTACAAAAACAGATAATATTAAATTTTAATTGTCAGTTTTTAAATATCATTGAACTAGTTCGGTAATATTAATTAAAAAAAATTCAATGAGATTATTTACTTGATGCACCAGTTGTCGCTGTTGGGACTGTTGCCCTGTCTTCCTCTCTGGTGGTAAGATCCTCAAGGGAAACATTCTCTGTCATTTAAACAAAAAACATTATAAGGACAACCATCAAGGTATAATTAGAAAAAATTATAAGTGGAAATTAATTACCGTCACGGCCCTCACTGATAGTAGCATTGTCGGCCTAGTCCCCACTACAATGATCAGGTTGCACATGAGGATCATCTACATCTGGCTCTAAAACTGGGTTATTTGCCTCGTCGGTAGTGCTGCTCCCCTGATTTAAACAAAGTTGTTAGACATTAAATTTATGGACGAAAACAAACATATTGAAAGGTTAATGTTTTACCTTATCAGGCATTCTAGATCTTGGGACCTACCCCAAGCTTCTGCAACGTTCAACTATGGCTTGATAGCCGAAATGGAAAGCGATATTTTTATCTTCCTCTGTAGTTTCTATTCCGAAGTCATCACCCTACATTACATATGATTGTGTATTTTTAATCATATTTTATAGGATTACAAAAACGTTGGAAGGCGATACAATTAATTATAAGATGTTTAGCTACTTAATTACAATTCTTGCGGCTAATTTCAAGTAGCCGCCCTGGCCTAGCTTGTGATGGCCCTTTTTTTCAATCCTATCTTTGGTTTCCTTTGAGGTGTCAGGAAACCTAGCATCAAAATATTGAAGTCAAATATGACGTAGCACATTTTTATTTTAGACATAGAGAAAATTAGAGCTATTGAATTAAAGTTGTAATTTACCTTGCGGGTCCAGTTGGCATTTTTCCTTCTTTCTTTGCCCTTTTCTCTTTTCCGTCATGGATGAGTGCTCTCCACTCACTCTTTGGAACTGTGAGAGGATGCTCGTATCTAGGGTTAAATTGCAATTGCGTCCTATAGGTGTCCCTGGTATATTTAAAATATTTTCCAGCTACCCGAGCCACCGCTATTCTGTCAAATGTGCCGACCCCAAAAAGGGCTTCTAGATAATCTAGAAGTTCTTTTTTCAGGTTGGAATTATGGGAATTCCACCCTGTGCGTATGGTTGGGCCAAAAATTACCAACACATGGCTCTCCAGAAACCTGTAGAACTCATTGTTTCCTACACAGAAAAAAAGAAGAAGATATTATCATTAATTTAAAAATAAAAATCATGATAAATATGTTTTAGATATAGTACATGAAATAGTTAAAATATTAAAATTTACCTGGGAGTTGTACGTGCTTTATAGGGACACCTTCATCATTCACCAACAATGTGCCATTAATGGTCCCTGTGGAGCTGACACGTGTAGCTCCAGGAAATGCAATAATGTAGTTGGCCATATCAGCCTCATCACTGCCAACACGTTCAACGGTTGGCTGGGTGTCTGCTTGGGCAGGGTGTGTTTCTTGGCTGGCACCTAAAGGAGTAGAAGGTGTATGAGAGGGTTTCTAGGCAATCTCTTGCCCTTGTGTCCCACTACCACCAACACCGGGTTCAGAAAGTGCCAGAAAATGCTACATACAAAAGAACTTTTTGTTAGTTTAGTCAATGTAAAAATTAAAAATCAAACTATCACAATTCATCTCATGCAGAACAAAAAAAATATCCTTTTGACCTTTTATTATTACCTGATATCTTTCTAGCTGCCTCATAAGATGTTGTATCCTCTCTTCTGTTTCAGGTGTTTGAGGCGCGTCTATCAAAGTATTAAATTTCGACCTTGCATCTCGTGCCTTTTTTTGCAACAAGTGCGCTGGAGATAGGGATGAAGAAAGCTCTCCCTCAAAGAGGGAATCGTCGGGCGTACCATGGCTAGGTGTCTGCATATTTGAAAAAAATTAATATTATTTCAATTATGTAAATAACTAAAATACCTGAAGATAGAGCAATGCTGGCACTTTACATGTTCTTTCGCTGGCCTCTTTCCGCGATCATCCCGTCTCGGGGTTGTTCCTGTACTGCCCTGATCAGTCTACCACATTGCAATAAAATTATAAATGTAAAAACTTGAAAACAATGTCTAACTTGAAAACACAAAATGAAAACTGAAATAATTTCTAATAAGACACCGGAAGACAGAGTTAGAGTTTCAAATATGCCTTGCATTGAATTCAGTCCTGGAAACATGTCATTGCACATTAAGGCACCCAAACAAGAGATGAGTTGACAATGAATACCTTATTGAATATATTGTTGGAGCAACTTCTAGTAAACTTGTTGTGAAGACCTTGAGGACATTTTTGGAGCAACATTGTTGAAGCTGATGGTATAGCATTGTTGGAGACGATCTTGAAGGGCCTTGAAGTGAAGCTTTTAGAGCAACTATTGAAAAATCCTTAGAGCATTTAAGTAAGGCACTTTCTATCTTCCATCACCTTTTTCCTTTCAATATCCTTTAAACGATTTTGTTGATATTTTATGTTTGAAATCACGTTATAATTCCTTGATTATATGTGTTTGGGGACTTTCCCTTTGAAATTACCCAAAAATACCCTGGCAATTTTATCTTCAGGATGCATGTCTAACCCTATTGTTCAATATTTTGATTGATAGTAGTAAACATAGAGAGTTAGGGGGCTCTTGACTTGGTTTGGCTGGGCCATTAGATCCCTAACATCTACTAGGGAGAACCCCCCTTGAGTTGGAGGAGAGCTAGCCCGAAGTGAAAAGAGGTTGGTGAGGTGACAATGGGGCTATTGAATTACACATGGTATCACACTTTAGCTTTGGGACTTTATCTTGAGAAGTGTGAAATTTTTCTATATCAATTCTCAAATTGTTTACAACACTATTGTTAAGAACTAATAAGAAGTGATGTTGAGGGTTTTTTGGGTATAAGAAACAATACCATTTAAAAACTAGGGTTCTCAGTCCTTGGCATTCCTTCACCTGGGCCTAGGGGCACACTAGAATAATTTCACACTAAACCATGCAAACTTAAAAGTAACTTAACGGATCCATAAATTAATAATAATCATAATTCCTACTTTCCTATTGTATGATATGATGCAAATTATTCAAACATGAAGAAATGAGGACATGCAATGTCTGAATTTCAAGATTGATGAACCAATACAAGAAGTTAGAAACTACAACTTTGATTCAATACTATGTGTCCTAACTCCAGGAAGGAATCTAGTTTGTAGTACAAAACATGCATCGTGTATTATCAATTCTTAATTGACAACAACTAAAGGTCATCTACCTCATCAATTCCTTCCCATTTTGTGTTTTTATGTTATATTCCTTATAAAAGTGTCAAAATTCTCTCAAAGTAAGAAACCATTGAATAATATAAAAAATAGTTGAGATATGATTGAGAAATGGTCATTTATTTCTTGAAAGGATCTTCACAATTTCTTTGGTTGTTTTCATCTCAAGAAACAAGAAATGACCTAAGAAACTATCGTGATGTAATATAAGAAACAACACGGTGCAATGGCCATTTTCAAAGCCAAATGATGTCCAATGAGGACATGGCCTTTATTTGGTTCCTGTTTCATAGGAGTTTCGGGTAGAAATGGAACTTTGTTGTACCATTTCCAGTAGTAAAAAGGGAAAACCTTCTTTTTCCATGAGAAATAATTTACCTTTCCTTTTTCAAGATAATCTAAATCACAAAAAATATGAACTATACTACACACATTCTTGGATAATGTGAAAGTGGAAAAGGAATACCCTACACAAGTGATGCACACATGTACATTTGAACACTAATAGATTTTTTTAGTTGAAATGCAATGCTTGTTTTCATTTAAATGTATGGTTTTTAAAGCAGGGAGAAATAATGGCTGCCAATTTAATAAGCGTTTCTTTGGGAAAAATTTAAATCTTGTATTGGGTGATGAAGATAATAGAGGGTATTGAATCTTGATTCTTGAAATTGTGTTTAACTTGAATAACTCAAATGATTATAAATATCAGTGGATGAGTTCTTTTTTTCAAGTATGTCACTCAAAACTCTTATGTAAAAGCATTGTATGATGGCTAGCATTTTCTTGTTTCCCTTTTTAAAGCAGGGAGAAATAATGGCTGCCAATTTAATAAGCGTTTCTTTGGGAAAAATTTAAATCTTGTATTGGGTGATGAAGATAATAGAGGGTATTGAATCTTGATTCTTGACATTGTGTTTAACTTGAATAACTCAAATGATTATAAATATCAGTGGATGAGTTCTTTTTTTCAAGTATGTCACTCAAAAATCTTATGTCAAAACATTGTATGATGGATAGCATTTGCTTGTTTCCCTTTCTTCAGTTCAATGTAAAAAGTATATTAATATATTGGAGAACAAATGATAGCTACAATTGTTTTCTCTGCAGTATATCCAGCCCCAAGATTATGAAAAGTTTTCTCAAGTGGAGCTATTGGTTATTGATGAAGCAGCAGCAATTCCATTGCCTGTTGTAAAGGCTCTGCTTGGGCCATATTTAGTGTTTCTGTGCTCTACTATAAATGGGTAATAATTATAAATGAGCCAACCACAATCACAGATTTTGTAACCATTCGTTTTCCATGGATAGTGATGATGATATTAACCCTATATATCAGTGACCTATATCTATATGAGAATGATCTCAACATTGACTATGATATGGTTGTATGGATGTGACCTTTGGTATGTCATCAGAAAATCCCCAAATATCAGAAAATCCCCAAATCTGGAGAACTAAAGCTCATCACTTTTGATCTGGAGTACTACCCTTGTGATAAAGTTGATGACTTTCGATCTCCCATTCTCTACCACTTTGCACTTCACCTTCAATATAGATCAGACCAAGGGAAATTTGTTACTGGGTGTTGAGATGGATGATTTTGTCGAACTAAAATCCATAGCTTAAACTTCATGAAACTGGTGGAGTCAAATTCATGCAAGCACAAACACATCTTACACATCCTCTTTGAAACTCATCCGAAAGAACATTGGAATACATTTAGAGAGAACCCTACAGCCTAACACAATCCAATGGAATTGACCAAAAAAACCCAAATAGAGTCAACCCTACTATAGGAGGAAGGGCCTGCAGTAAGAACTTACCATTTTGCAAGAGCTGAGGGCGAATGCTGTTCTGCAAGAGCTGAGGGCGAATGTTGTTCTGTAAGAGATGAGGGCGAATGATGAGGGTGAATGTAGGGAGAATTATATTCTGCAAGAGCTCAGGGCGAATGCTGAGGGAGAATTCTATTCTGCAAGAGCTCAGGGCGAATGCTATTCTGCAAGAGCTGAGGGTGAATGTTGAGGGCGAATGCTGTTCTGCAAGAGATGAGGGCGAATGCTGAGGGCGAATGTTGTTCTGCAATATTTGAGGGAAAATGATATTCTGCAAGAGCTGAGGGCGAATGTTGAGGGAAAATGTTGTTCTGCAAGAGCTAAGGGCGAATGTTATTCTGGAAGAGCGGAGGTCGAATGCGCACGTGATATCAAACGTTAATGTAGTTTTTAATAAAATCATTTTTATGTAGCGCGCATATAAGTTTCATATTTTTATGTAGCGCGCATATAAGTGTCATTATACCGACGGCGGACAAAGCGTCGCTATTATGATGGATGCCTCCAAACGTCGCAATTGCGACACTTAGACATTGTGTCGCACTTGCGACGTTTGGAGGCAGTCGTCGCAATAGCGACGTTTTGGGGCATAGTGTCGCAATTGCGACATATTCCTCCAAACGTCGCAATTGCAACACTTATTCTAAGTGTCGGTATTGCGACACTTGTCTCTAAACATCGGTATAGCGACGGTTTCGGGCGGGATTGAAAAAATTTGGGGAAATTTCAGACATTTGGTCAAAAGCGTCGGAACCAAGTGTCGGAATTTCCCCAAAATTTACTAGTGACATGCGGACAAAAGTCTCCATGGTTGACTGCATTATTGATCCATGTCCCCCATCATGTTCACATGGGGTGATTACCCTCTCCATCATGTGTGCATTAAATGCATCACTTCCTCCACTACCTTATCATAAGTTCTTTGTGATCTTCTTTGAATGCACTATGCTCTCAGTTGACCTTATCAGAGATCCTCATGATTTTGCATTTAAGATCCATGATCTTATTTGACTGTTTCATCCTCCATATTCTATCTCATAAATGAGACATGATCTCCATTAATGGAGCTTCTCCACTACTCCATGATTTTAGATCTAGATCTAGAATATCCACATACACACATAAAAAATGGATTTTATTCATCTTTGAGGATGATGGGTCCCTCCACCCTTTTATTTAGTTAATTAATTAATTTTATTAAGAACTCTATTATTCCAAATATCATGAGAAAATTTGGGAACATTACAATCCTCCCCGGAAAAATGTTGCTTGTCCTCAAGCAACTACAAAAGTAGATGCTAGAGAAATCTGTTCCCCTCCAAATGGCATCCACACAAGGAAGGTCTCCCCATTTTCTACAATGAGTTATGTATGCTGAACACCAAATTTTCCTCTCTAGAATGTCTAGAGTGATCTCTAACTATGTAGCTAGATACCCCTCATCCATCATGAAGCTCCAAGTGACAACCACAAACTGTCCAACACCCTCCACAATACATGAGATACATAAAAAAATATGGTTCCTTCCACAAGAGGAAAGCTCCAACTCACAAAGTATACCTCCATCCCATGCTACATGAAGTAAAGAGAGGCTTTTCATGCCTCCATCCTTAGCCCTGTTGGCCTTGTTGGATCTAAGAATCATCCCAACATTATACAAAAGAAGAAGTAGAGATATATGGGTAGACAAAGATGTCAAACCATATTCTCCCAATAGTAGCCAACACAGCAATTCTCCCTGCTGCCACACCACACCATCAAGATACCAAGTATGGTGTCCATACTCTCCAAGTAAGAGCCATCGGAGGAGTTCCTCTTCCTTCCATCCTCCAACACTATCATGAAAAGTAGGGGAGTATGTAGGACCAAAGTCCCCCAATAAAAGCCACGGCAACAAGATCTCTTGCTTCCTCTTCACACCACCATGTGAATCATAGAGTAACAACAACATATTGAAGAACATATATAATTTCATATCAGCCCAATAAAAACAAACTCCGTTATCACATATCATGAGAGTATTATGCCATATTACAAACAATATCAAACACATAAACATGGGAGATGTCATGTGATGGAAAAAATATCTCAACCAAAATGAACATGCCTTCTTCTGTTGCATTTTATCATTGATACACAAGGCATGAATCAAAAAAACATGAGCTATTGGGTGGTAACCATATTCACCCAAGAGCAGCCAGCACAACCATTCCTCCTTCTTCATTTCATGAGTGTTTTTCAAGGCATGGATAAAAGAAATAGGCACCTTTGGGTAGTGAAAAAACTCCCCCAAGAGAAACCAACGTAACCAAGCTTGCTGGCCCATGTCATATATCTTCAAGTGGTCATGCAACCCCTTTCTCATCATCCTCACCCACTCATACCAATGTGGATGATGAATGATCTACTGCATAATCATGGTATCCTCCCTTTGTAGAATACCATCCTCCCCAAACTGATGAAGAACCTTTCACTCCATGAAATATTGAAGTGCACCTCCAATGACATCTCTTAACGAGATTCTCTTTTCACCAAAATCCCTCCAAAAAAAAACATTTTTGGATCTACTACAGGTAGAAGTTTCTCTTTGAGATATGAGATGCTCATTGAGAAAGTGTCATCTAGAAAGGAGAAGAGATTTCTCATCTCAATATGTCTACCATTTTTCATCTTTACCTCCATTGCTTCATGAGTGAAGCTACCTTCAGAATGCTCCAATAATAATGGTGCCCCTTCATTATCACTATAACTAAGTGACAGCATTGTAGATCTACATGGTAATACATAGGTTGTCTCAAAGCAAGTCACAATGTTGATCTCATAACCAGCCATTGTACATAGGATCATGCTTATCCCATTTTCTGAAACTATACACTTCAACTCAAAGGGTTGAATGTAGTCCATAAATGACAAACTAGGATAGTTTTTCATTTTCTCCTTGATTGGATCAAGGGTCCTCTGCGCTGTGATAGTTTGCTGCTTCAAATCAGAATTTGGTTCTAACCCTTGGTTATGCATTGGCCTTGATGGTATGTCCCCATGAGTTCCAATAAGATCTACTGAAACAATAGGTGATGAATGTGTATGCATACCTTGGATCAAATGATGTGTGGGAACCTCTTGCCAGAACACAAGAGTTCCTCCAACTTCGACAATGGTGTCTCCAACTGCTGGTAAGAGAGATGGTTGCTCTTCTACCAATGTACCAGTGCTAGAATCTTCCTCTTCTTCCTTATGCATCTCCTGAAACATGCATGGGACTCTATATGTCAAGAGATCAAGACTATCTTGCAAAGTTGCAGGTGTCTTTTCTCTGGATACAAGTACTTCTACAATTGGTGGTGAATGTAGTGACTCCTTGTTCAGAGTGAAAAGAATGAAATCCTCCTTTGTTTCCTTAGGAAATGTATCTTTGTGAAATCTCTATGGTTTTCTCACATCAAACTTCCTTCTCAACTTTTGAAAGAAATCTGAATATTTAGTCACCTTTGCATGCTCCATGTGACCAAACCACCAATCATTGGCTTCACCTAAAAGATGAAGTGTTGCAATTTGGACATCCTCTTTTTCAGCCACAGGATGTAGCATGAAAAATGTATCTAACTCTTTCCTTCAAGCCTTAAAAATGCTTGAGGAAGATCCATCAAATGTAGGCAAATAGAACCTATTGTGCCTCTTTCTTTTATTGTGGCTATAGGATCCTCTCTCTTCTTTGATTTGGAAGAAATCTTGGAGAGATAGACTCTCTTTGAATGCTCTATATTGTTCCATGTACTCTTCAAGATACAAACTAAGAGTCTCATGAGTCTCGGGTTCTCTTCTTTCTTCATTTCTACAGCTTTCACCCTTTTCAGAGTAAGTGGGCATAGTAGATCTATGAGGAGATCTATGATTCTCCGGTCTTCTTTTCTGCTGATAGGAAGTGCTTGGACCTTCCTCATCAAATCTTATTCTTGGATCTTATTTTAGCCTTTCCTTCTTCATTTGATTGACCTCCTTGGAGATATCTTGCATGGATCTAAAGAGAGGAGTGGCAAGACTATAATCCTCCTTTATGATAGATCTCATCTATCTGCTTCTTCTTTTGATGCAAAAGATAAAGTGTCCACAAGCTGAGCCAAAGATCATGCTCTGATACCACTGTAATATCCCAAAAGGGAAAATGCAGTAATACTGAAACACAATATAAGAACTGCGGAAAAGTAAACAATAAATCTAAATACACATCAGAATGCACAGAAATAACTAAGCCATTTTATTTTATAGGAGGTGAAAAATAAAGTACAATAGTGCTCAAAATACGAGACACTCAAGCCAAAGGGATAGCTTGGAATGACCCTGCAATGATCCCATAAGAGGGACTGTGTAACTGCTAAACTGCTGGAAGGTAAACTGCATTGTCCCTGCTACAACTATTGGGACTGCAACTTCCTAAAATATAGAAAGTCAGATCTAGGCATAATGGGAGCTCCGATGATGCTAGAAATGTAGATCAAGGCTCAATGATGGATTCCCAAAATAACCCAAAAAGGATTTCTTAGATCTGTCAATCTAAGAAAACCACCCTCTTAGGGCTTCACATATATGCTGTTAGGAATGCAGGAAGATCTAAAGATAGATCTAATGATATGATTGCTACAATGATGCACAATTAGATCTATGCAAGAAAAGTTGATCCCTTCACTTGACCCTTGGGCTAAAATCTCAAGATCTAGCTCCTCTAATCTCCTCCACTTAAAATATCTGATGGATGAACAACAGCTTTAGAAAAATGTGCTATCAGAGAGGAAGGCTCAATAGCCTACTGCTAGATGTGTCAATACAGCTCCTGAATGATGGAAACAATAGATCCAATGTGAGGAGATAATCCCTCACAGGATTTCCAACTGAAATACTAGAAACTTCCTTCCTCCAATAGATCTACAGGACTGGACTGCGCAATCCTTGAAAGGAATGTTGCTGCATGGAGGTAAAACCCAATGGCCTGAATGTCGGATATAGATCTTCCACTCTAGGAAGGCTGAATGTGAAGAACAAAGTGGTAGGATGAATCCTCCACCGGTTTCCTAGCTGAATGCTAGAAACAACCTCCTGAATATGGCACCAATGCCTGATAAGGAATGAAGTAAAATCCTATTTCAAGAGCTACTCTATGAAAGAGGTGGGATTCCTGCTCAGGAACACCCTATGCTAAACAAAACTGCAAACTCTGCTAAATATCCCAAGCCTGATTAGAAATTTCCTAAGACAAATCTAGATCTAAGTAGATCAAGAAATGAATAATCCAAATCCCCTCTCCAATGTGCCTTCACCTTCATTATATAGAAATGAGCCTTCCATAGCCTAGGCCCACTCCAAAACTATGTTGTACATGTGGACACAATTCTCCATGGTTGACTACGTTGTTGATCCATGTCCTCCATCATGTTCACATGGGGTGATTACCCTCTCCATCATGTGTCCATTAAATGCATCACTTCCTCCACTATCTTACCATAAGTTCTTTATGATCTTCTTTGAATGCACTATGATCTCAATTGACCTTATCAAATATCCTAATGATTTTACATTTAAGATCCATGATCTTATTTGACTATTTCATCCCCATACTCTATCTCATAAATGATACATGATCTCCCTTAATGGAGCTTCTCCACTACTCCATGATTTTAGATCTAGATCTAGAATATCCACATACACAAATAAAAAGTGGATTTTATTTATATTTGAGGATTATGGGTCCCTCAACCCTTTTATTTACTTAATTAATTAAGTTTATTAAAAACTCTAATATTCTAAATATCATGAGAAAATTTGGGAATATTAAAGAATGGTTTTTATCCTAAGTCTAAAAAACTCCATTAGTCATGTCATCTCAGTCATATATATCAAGTTCCACCTTAGGCTCACATGAATTGTTTCAAATTGATGTAATGGCCACCAGTATGATTTTTCCCTATTCCCCAATGAATATAACTACAAACAGACAGATTTCGCTACGAAATCACCTGACCATTTCGTAGCGAATATGCCAGTTTTATAACTGAATATGTTGCAGAATCAAGTTTTTCTACACAAAAATAGAGGATGATGAGCTGTCAGTTTTCTAGTGGTTTAGTATAAAGGTGATGTCATGTAATATGTTATCATAGTCATCGAAGCATGCAAAAGCGTAAATACCACCCATCATTACCTTTCACTCCCTAATCTGTCATCATTTTCTCCATTCAAATTTCCTTTTTTAAACCTATCTCAAAATCACCTCTCTATAATCTTCCCTTCGAGCTTTGCATGCAACCATCGATTATCATCTTTAAAGAGTCTATTCCTACAGCAAGCAGCTTGTTGTTCAGTTTTTTTCCTTGCAGGTGTCATAGTTCAAGAAGTCTACATGGTTATAAAAGAAGATGGCTATGAAAAATAAAATAAACAAAGGAGACTCCTATGTAATATATGAACTTATGGACCTAAAATTGGTCATGGAGGACCTTATTTTTGTAGAGGACTACATCAAAGTTGGTTGCATGAGTTTTTAGAAGAAGACACAATGGATTTCTCTATTTTTTTTATTGTTTTAGTAGTCAAGAGTCGTTTCTCGACAAACAGAGGATAATTCTAGAAACATGAGAGAGGTTATTGTCAAGCATAGATCAAATAAAATTAACCTCTTTCACTTTTCTCATAGGTGCTACAAATTGGGAGATTCGAAGATTTCTTTGGGCTGTATTTTCAGAATGTGTTTTTTTCATGTTTTAGACATGTTTTTAAAATCCATATTTCAGACACCTTGAGATGTTTAAAAAAGAAGAAGTGGTTTTTATTAATAAAAAACTGCTTTAAAAAAACCTCCTCCTGTTTTGCAACAAATATCAAGGATCTGGAGATAAGAGATCATTTTTTAGCCCTAATTTTCTGAAGAAAAAAAAAACAGCTCCATTTTGTTTGTAGATGAACTTGCTGAAGATGAAAATGTTGCTTCTTGAGGAGCATAAGAAGTATTTTGAACCAATTTTGCCTTATCATACTTCATCTTATCATATTACAAATCCATAGAAAAATTTTTGAACAAAAAATACATTTTTTCAGATTTCTTCCAATTAGGCTATTTCGTAGTGAATCCCAGGCTTGAAGCCAAGATTTCACTACGAAATCGTTGTAGGTGATGTTTTGATTAAAATCATGGATAAATTAAATATTAAGGTGGTAAAAAATTTGTATTTAGCTCATTTGGTTCAAAAAACATCTCCAAAACAGAAAAGAGAGCTAACAGATGGCATAGATGGGTGAAATGAATTTGCTACAAAATCACACTACGAAATTGCCTTGTTTTCCCATGTTTCTACAGCGAGCAACATTTAGTAGAAATTTGGTGTTTTGAAGGTTCATTGGAGTTCAAAAAGCCAAGTGGAGAGTTTAAAGAGTATCATTGGAACATTCCAGCAGTGGTTTGTTCTTTGACAAGGCTGTTCAACTCACTAGCTCATCATGAAGACAATCAACAATTATGATGACACCACTTCCTTAAAAGTAGGAGGATTAGTTTCCTAAGTAAATAAGGACATTAATTTCTTGGTCATGGCCAATTATACTCAAGCACATGACCATATTCTATGTAAATATGTAGTCCATTTATTTATTTGATGTAATAAATAGATAGAAAACTCCTAATAGGTCTCTAAGCCGTAAAGTTAATAGATGTCAGTTTTACTTCCATGTATTTTGCTATTGGTTAAGATATGTGTCAGCAAAGATGTTTGAGGATCTAGCCATGTAGGCAAACCCAATGTAAAGGTTCTGAAGGGTATAAATAAGCAGAATATCGAATAGAAGAGGGGTTGGAGAATGTTACTTAACACTACCACTTTGTAAAGCTCTATTGATATTCAGTAATATACAGTGATTGTGTTTCTCTTCTTCACCTGAGATTCTTTTGGTGTTTCAATGAGCTTTTATCATATGTGGCTTATAATTTTTCTTTCAATGTCTTGATGTTTAATTAGTCACAATTCATGCTTATCATGCTCTGATTTCCATTGAACATTAAGCTATTGATTATTTTTGTGTGTATGTTGTCCTATCATTGAAACATTGTAAGCCTCAGTTTTCACAAGGACAGTCATTGTCATTGAATTTCCTAACACTGACTCCATAAGTCTAATGGTAATAAACCCTCCACATTTTTCACTTGCAATCAATCACATCCAAGATAAAATCACTGAGTTAGCCATCTGATTAAATCATAATTGACAAATCATAGTTACTTTGACAGAGCCCTCTCAGGCTAAAGATGTTAATTTTCAGTCAAAATTTGGTTTGAAGTAGTTACTCTAGGTTGTCTGGTGGAGCAGCCCATCTATACCAATTTAGAGATAACACACACAACACCATATGTACATAGCACCATATGTACATAGCACTGCATATACGACATGTACATAGCACCATATGTACACAACACCACATATCCAACATGCACATGGTACCATATGCAAAAAACACCGCATATCCAACATGCGCACAATACGATATGTACACAAAACCGCATATCCAACATGTGCATAGCACCATCTATACCTAGCACTACATATGCAATATACACACAACACCATATATACAACAGGCATACAACATCATAGGTACACAATACTGCATATGCTACATGTACACATCACCATATGTACAATAAATGAATATACAATATGCACAACATATACACAACAATAGTACTACACATCCATAGACCACACACTGACCCCACAAGCAACCTTGCTTCTAGTGTCTTTCCACTATCCATGCTTATCCTAGCATGCCACATATCGCACTACTTTCACTTCTCTGATGTACCCCTCAGCATCACCTATCCATAACATAAACATAGGAATAGTAAAAGCATATAACACTAAAACATATCCACATGATATTGACCTCATAGATATGTAAAAACTACTCTACCACTTGATTCTTCATAGCCAAGAACCTTTTCATGCCATTCACCTGCATAAGAAATCATTCCTCTAGAATAATGATCCTTGAATACCTTGTCATACAATGGCATAGATAGATACATACATACACACATATATTATCATCATAAAACAATCATGATCCTATCATAAAACAACATACACACACACATATGTACATATAAACATAAACATTAAACAATCACGATCCATGACGACCCTGTCAAACACGACATACATGCATACATATATGTATACATATATAAACATCAACATAATCATGATCACAACACAATTGCTTGATATCATAAGGTCTAGGTTAAGAGAACTTCATTTATTCATGCACATCATACGTTGAGAACAAAAATTCCCAACATAGCCAAGGCATCTAACACCTTAGATTCATTCACTTTACCTTTCATGTTATCTTTCTCATGACTATTTTTCCATCATCCATTTACACCAATGGACTCAACCAATCCAATTGGCTGTCATATTATTACCTTCCATTGCACTTGCTCATGAACTGAGCTTCATCTGTGTATTACATTACCTATTGGGTACCACAAATATATCCTTGAACTTCATCAACTTTCCTCTTTCCCAACCAATTCCCAGACTCTCAACCAAAAGGAAATAACATGAAACAATAAGAAGAAAACCATGAAAACCAATAACAATACAACACTGCAAACAAATTGGTATGATCATGCATTAGACACAATTAATACCACAAATCACAAAATAAAAATAGAACAAGACTAGCAGCAAACACCATGACTCAATCCCCACGGTTCCCAATGAAAGCTCGTCCCGAGCCTTCTTCAAGATTTCACGGAATTCTCTTGCCATGTAATCCCCTACATCATATTGCCATAAACAGATAACTGTCGGTGCATAAATAAGCATAACAACATGCCATTTATCTTACCTTGTTGTGCCAAACACGTTGCCTTGTAACTAAACACACATGTCAGTCACACGTTCCACATATCAAGACATCATATCTATTAAATAAAATCAACCTCTACGAAGAATAGCAACCATGTCATAATCAACTAATAGACAATATCGTAATACTACAACTATCACCTACTTGCACTCAAGTACATATAAACTATCTCAACACATGTGTGTTAGTACGACCATCTCAAAAAAAGATCATTTCTTCATGCAAAATTATAGGCACATACTCATATCATACAAGTAATCAAACATTTATACAATATATAAATGACATAATAAAACTCATACCTTAATGTATCTTAGGGGAGGCTATCTTGTCTACACAATCAATCTAGGTTAGCACGATATAACGTCACAACATATCAACTCAAACATAAATAAGGTCATGATATCCATAACAGTAACTAGCTAACATTTTCACATCATAAACTGATAAAAAAAATTCATTCATGCGTAACAATCACATATGCACAGTGAGTCTAGATTAGTACAACATACTATCATAATTAGGTTGAATCATATATGAATTTCATAACCCTAACCCACTCAAAAGGCCAATCCAAATTAGCATGATACATTTAACATCAAGATATCAATGTTATCACCCTAATCATCAAGTTAATTAACATATAAAACAATAAGTTTAGATATAATGTGCTCATCAAAAAAAAATATCATAATCATTGAGATAGCTACAAGTTAACATATAACATGCTCATCAACAACATATAACATAGTCATCAAGTTAATACCATGCTTAACTGACCAATGTATGTAGATATGATCACACTAATTAACTAACATCTATCATGTATGTATCCATAAAATCAATATAATGAAAGGCATACAAATAACCATAATGCATGTGACTACGTTGATCAGCCAGCATTTATCACATATGTAACCATAATAATAATAAAATGACAAACATATAAGCAACCCTAATTCTTACAAAAACCATGAATCACATACCTACATGCCAAGCATACAAACTTGTATGACGATCTTCTCTTACCCCAAAGTTCATTGTTGCAATGTCACTTTAATGATGTGCATCTCCTGCTCTATCTTAGCCAACAAATTACAATCATAACATACCAATGTCACCATGATGACCTAATTGCATATAATGACCTTATGCACAACCACCTCAATCAAACCAATTCAAACTTGACCATATGCACCCACTTGACATGTATAACCAATCATGAATGACTAATGCATGTTCAACATATGACATCACACAAGAAAGAAAACACGGATAACACTGGAGCATGACCAATATGTAACCCTAGCATAAGCAAGAAATGCATGTACACTATGTAACAATATGTAAGAAAGCTTGCATGAAAAATACACAAGCATGAGCAACACATAACCAATCATACACTCATGACAACATGTTGACAATACCACCACCAACACTTCCATGACAACACCACTTCCACCATGGCCCACACAACATAGATACAACAAGCACATACATAATAGGTATGAGAAATTCTTATGTAACCAACATCAAAAAAACATGACCAACACACCACCCATCCAGTCCAAGGGTTGAGCCATGCTTTGATACCACTTTGTAACACCCCCTTCCCACATCTACCCAAGAAACTGGCCAACCGGGGTAAATATGTGACGAGAGGCTACTATAATGAGATTCAACCTCCTAGGTGACCTTAAGGAAGTGGAACCGATGAAAATATAATATAAATATCCTTTACAACAACAACAACAACACCCCTTAGAGGTAACCCAACAATTCAGGCCTCTTACCCCTGGGTATCACTAAAATTTTTACTTCTTTAATCCATAGCCGTAGGTATAACACTGCATTCCATTGGCCAGGAGGCTATAGCCATAGGAATAACACTACATGCCAGTGGACAGGGCCCAAAATACTCATCTTTGTGCCAACGGCCATAGGATTTGAGCCACCTTTTCAAGCCTAGAACTTAGTTCTATTCCCAAAACTTCATGAAATTTTCAGAGATGATAAATAACAATAGGAAAATGATATAGAAGAAATAAAATCATTAAAAACTCATCTCGACCCCTCCTAGACATGAAAAACATTTTTTCAAACATGTCACAAACATGAAAGCTACAAGTATAAACAATAGAACAAAGAAAAGGGGTCTCATACTTATATGATAATCACTAAGAATCATTTCTCCCTTCCATCATTAGATGCAATACAATCTATTTGAACATAGATACACTATGCATTCATTTACAAGTAAAAACATAGATAGATGCATACATCATCAAAGATAAAATACATGCTTATAACCAACATGATAGTAATAGAAATATCATGGATACAATGACAATAGAATCCACATATAAATCAATACATTTGCATACCAAATACCAAGGGAATGAATTTCTCATTAATGAATGTAGAAACCAACCAGATATGGGACTTCCACATTCCACCTGACCATAGATTGGTTGAGCCAAGTCTCACTTTATCCAATCACCCTCGTGCCATATTCCAAGTCTGAATGTGGGATCTTATCAAACACGTCAATCACAATCAATCCAAGGCTTCCAGAGGCCAAACCGCCTCAACCCCCAACCAATGATTCCACCTCACAATCGAACATCAAAACCGTCATGGATTGGTCTCTACCTAAGTTGTTCTAGGGCTTCAGAGTGTTTGTTCAAACCAAGGCTCAAAGACTAGTAACTCAACCCCAACTATTTCTGGTCTCTAGAGCATTTGTCCAACCAAGGCTCCAAGACTAGTAACTCAACCCAGCTAGGGCTCTAAAGCATTTGTCCAACCAAGGCTCCAGGACTAGTAACTAAACCCAATAGCTATCCACCGGGCTTCAGAGCGTGTGTCCAACCAAGCCTCCAGGAACTAATAACTCAACCCACCACTAAAGGAATCATGAGAACCAACCAGGGAAAAATTTAGGGGCTAATATTCGTGGATGGACTAATTTTCCATGTTTTTTTCCAAAAAAAATATTCTCCCATTCCCACTTTTTCCTAAAAGTGATTCGCCCAAATTTTATAAGAAAAAAAATATTTTACCTTAAAAATCGCCAAATTTCTATAGAGACTATATAAAATCACTAGAAATTTTAATATTTTTACTAAAATATCACTAATAATTTTATAGTTTGCATATTATGGATTAGTAAGATTCATCAAGGTTTCTAATCTTTAAGATAAGTTTCTATCCTTAAAATTTTCCCTGGAATCAACCAAAAAATAATCAATGGAAATAAACCAACAACACCATTTCTATCTGGGAAATGGAAAGGCTAGGAAAATACACATGCATACACCATGCATGCCAAAACTGATGAGGAAAACATACATGAAACTTAGTACCTGCGATAAAAATTCATTGCAGTTGCTGATCTTGATGACTGCTTGCACTTTTCTGCTCCTCCTTTGCCTTCTTGCTCAAAATCACTATGTATCCACACTCTCCAAGAGTTCTCCAATAAAACTATAAGTATCCAAGAGTATGAGAGAGAGAGAGAGAGAGAGAATAATGAGAGAGCTCCAAATATTCACCGAAAAAATTCTTACCAACTGATCCTCAGAAGCCTTCTTATCAATGAGGCCTCTAGTTTCTTCATTTTCCATTATTTTCCTTCATCTTACTCCTCACGTGTAACATGTGACCTTTTGTTGAATATTTCAACAAGAAACAGTGAAATTGGCATCTGGAAACAAGATCCTTGATCCTAGTGAAAATTAAGCACCTACACTAGGTGGGGCCCACACAGGTATTTTTAGATTACATGTCTATTTATAGATGCATGTCGACTATTATTATCCCTTAATATTAGCTAGACAATAAACAATCATCTATTCTCAATGAGCACTTGGAAATAGTTAACTGAAGTGGCAAATCAATTAGCTATACAAATTTTGAGTTAATAGGTTGGTTGGTGGGACATGCAAGTGGACTTAGTTGTAATTGAGTGATTCAAAATTGTAACAGAGTTGGAAGTGAAATTATGAAAGTTGTAAAGTAGTTTAACTCAGTTAAGTGAGTTAAACTCAGGTGTGCTAGTTGTAACTTAAGATACACTAGTGAGAGATCAAGTGAATTAATTATTAATTAATTCACAATCAATGGCCTCAAATGTAACTGAATATTTACTACTATTAATTGCATGCATGTTAGATACGGTGGAGACCCAGTTGAGATGTAGGTGAAAGGGACAGTTGACTATCATTTGTGACATTATCGGTTGCACACATGAAACCACACACACATTGGATGTGCCTATGAGGATTTCGTAGTCAAGGAAGGAAAGAATCAATCATTCAGAGGTTCTTTACAATTAGGGACCACGCAGTTGAGGAAGGCTGAAATTCTTTGTGATTAAGTATTGCATTCATCAGGAACTACGTGAGCAAGGTAGGTTATCTAGAGACAGTAAATTGGCTAAGGGATTTGCCAATTTTTATATGACAGTGTGAGACAATTAGCTGATGTACTGAGAGCTCTTGTGATTGGAGTTTTGTATGTAATTGTTTCATGATTCCTTGTGGAATATATAATATATGATAGAGGGGTTTTGAGAAGTAAGCTTTCCCCGAGAATATCTGGTGTTGTGGTTTCGATCTATTCTTCTTTACTTCATGTGATTGGCAATTGTGTTTTTAATTTCGCAAAGATTTGTAGAAGCGATTCAGTATTTAACTTTAGCATATTGTTAGATTGGGTGAATCCAAGATATACATACATATTTTATATTAAATTTCTACATGGTATCGGAGCACAGGAAATTGTAATTTTGAAGTAGGAGCTGAGTTTGTTGGTGGAAATAATTTGAGTTTGCAAAAAGACTTTCTTGGTGCTACAACTGATTCAAGATCAAAATGGCTTTCAATGGCTTGATTTTAGATTATTCACTTGAGGGTAGCTTTAACTACGTTTCTTGGAAGGACAAGATGTAAGAAGTACTCGAATACAATGGCTTGAAGGAATTCATTGAAAAAATATGTTCCTATGCCAGATGTTGCAGATGCTGCTAATATTGATGCATGGTGAAAGAAAGTGGCAAAGGTGAGGAGGATTCTGGTGGAGGGTGTATGAGACCACATTGTCTCAAGCCTTCATGGGAAAGCCAAACCATATGCTATGTGGAAGGCTTTGACATATCTATTCCAAAGCAGCAACGACCCTAGGAAATTGGCGCTCAAAGATAAACTTAGGAAGATCAAGATGGAAAAGAACGACACTATTCCGGTATACTTAACAAAGTTTTTCCATTGTCGGGATGAGCTTGGGAGTGTAGGAATATATGTTGTTGATGATGATTTGATGAGTTGGCACAGTTATGAATACTCTATCAACGTACGGGAAAAATTGCCGGATTGGGAACGACTGTGGTCGGATCTAGTACAAGAGGAGTTCAGGCGAAACACCAGAGATGGATCTTCATCAAAGCATGATGATGAAGAGGATTGTTCTTTGTCTACCAAGGTGAAGAAGGGGAAGGGGAAGAAATTCCATTATAAATATGAGGCCGGTGAAGATGGCAAGGAGCACAACATGTCCAAAGTGAAGTGTTTTCACTGTCACAAGCATGGAAATATTGCCACAAATTATCCACAAAAGAAGAATAAAAATATGGTTGTTGGAGCTATAGCTACTGAGGCCCTTGCCTCACAATTTTAGCTTGAATTCTCACTTATTTCATGCATGGTGTCAAGTGCAATGAGTTCGATGTGGTACTTGGATAGTGGTGCATCATTCCACATGACGAGAGACAGAGAAATTTTCAGTAGCTTGGAGGAGAAAGACCTCCAGATGCATTTCGAAATGGGCGATGACAAAAGGTATAGTGCTACCGATATTGGTAATATTGCTTTCTAAAGGAAGTTAGGTAAACCTTTATTTTTAAAAGATGTAATGCATGTACCAAGCTTAATGAAAAATTTAGTTTCAATTGCAATGTTGGAAGATAAAGGCTATGATGTGGTATTTAGTGAAGGTAAAGCCTTCCTTCAACATAAAGCCACAAAGCAAGTCAAGAAGATTGGGATTCATGTGAATAATCTCTATAGACTTGATGTAGATGGGATTTCTACAGAGCTTCCAACCATGGGGAAGTGTGAGAAAGCCGTGAAATTCACCCTTGAGAGGGAGTCGAATTTGCATGCAGGTAAGAGTGAACATCAGGATGTGGAGCAGCCACATGCGAAGGATCATGGAGTGGGAGAAACCACTCATGTAGAAAAATTTCGTGCCAGATGGACAGAGGGAGTGCATGCAGCTATACCACCAGGTGAGAGGTGGGGTGACATCCATGGATAATCCCAAGAAGAAATTTCTGGGTAGGATTCATTGAGATGGTGTGGATCTCATGAATCGAACCTGGCTACGAGGAGCCCACAAAGGAGCAGTAGTAGGATCAGTCGGATTGATGCATTTAGATGTCGTGAGGACATGAAATCAAAGTGATAGTGCCATATACTGGAGCGCAAATTAGAGTTGGAAGCAAGTGCAGAGTGCATGGATGCAGGTGTCAGCAATGTAGTGGTTCCTGAAGACATGTGCAGTAGCTAAGCAAAAGTCAGAAGACTTTGATGACAGATGCATTATACTGATTTAGTTTTTTGGAGGTTATTCAGTTTCAAAAGTGTTGCATTCAAAGGTTTCATGTGCGAGAAACACTAGTGTAGTGTTACATGCAAACGTTGCATGGTGCATGCAAGGAAATTCATTTCTTGTTGAGAGGGATCGTTGAAGATTTCAACAAGAAACAGTGAAATTGGCATCTGGAAACAACATCCTTGATCCTAGTGAAAATTAAGCACTTACACTAGGTGGGGCCCACACAAGTAAAAATTAAGCACCTAGACTAGGTGGGGCCCACATAGGTATTTTTAGATTGCATGTCTATTTATAGATGCATGTCAACTATTATTATCCCTTAATATTACTTGGACAATAAACAATAATATATTCTCAATGAGCTCTTGGAAATAGTTAACTGAAGTGGAAAATCAGTTAGCTATAGGAATTTCGAGTTAAGAGGTTGGTTGGTGGGACATGCAAGTGGAATTAATTGTAACTGAGTGATTCAAAGTTGTAACATATTTGGAAGTGTAGTTATGAAAGTTGTAAAGTAGTTTAACTCAGTTAAGTGAGTTAAAATCAGTTTTGCTAGTTGTAACTAAAGATACACTAGTGAGAGATCAAGTGAATTAATTATTAATTAATTTACAATCAGTGGCCTCAAATGCAACTGGAGATTTACTACTATTAACTGCATGCATGTCAGATCCATTGGAGGCCCAGTTGAGATGTAGGTGAAAGGGACAGTTGATTATCAATTGTGACATTATCGGTTGCACACATGCAACCACACACACATTGGATGTGCCTATGTGGATTGCACAGTCAAGGCAGGCAAGAATCAATCATTCAGAGGTTCTTTAACATTAGGGACAGCGCAGTTGAGGAAGGCTGAAATTATTTGTGATTAAGGATTGCATTCATCAAGAACTGCATGAGCAAGGAAGGTTGTTTGGAGACAGTAAATTGGCAAAGGGATTTGCAAATTTTTGTATGATAGTGTGAGACAATTAGCTGATGTACTGAGAGCTCTTGTCATTGGAGTTTTGTATGTAATTGTTTCATGACTCCTTGTGGAATATACAATATATGATAGAGGAGGTTTGAACAGTAAGATTTCCCCAGGAATATTTGGTGTTGTGGTTTTGATATATTCTTCTTTGCTTCATGTGATTGACAATTGTGTTTTTAATTCCGAAAATATTTGTAGAAGCGATTCAATATTTAACTTTAGCATATTGTTAGATAGAGTGAATCCAAGTTATACATGCATCTTGTAAAATTTCTACACCTTTCACCTCCCTTTTCTCCTATTTTCCATTATTTTCATAAATAAAATTCCAATTAATGCCTCATGCCTTTCTAAAGCCTTTTCCATTGAATTTTCCAATTTCCTTTAGCAATAACAACCGAAATGAACACCCGCTAGGATTTTTTGCCCAAAATTCAACTTGGAATATGTGTCCCATCACCATCGTATTATATCTTTTTTTACTTGTATTTTTAACTAGGGTTGTTGGATAGACCTTATTCCCAAAGTGATGAGTTGGAGTCGATGGGAAAATAAACACTAGAAGGAAGACATGTAGGCATACAACATCATCCAACACGTGCAACTTGTTGGCCAATAATTTGGAAGAAATCATATGAATAAGACTAAAGAAACCACCAAGAATTACATTTTTCACATGCACCAGATGGAATAGTGCATGGAAGAGACCCTCTGAACAAACCAACACTAAAAGTTGACAACAAAGGTGAGGAATCCACAAATGGGGTCAAATGGAAACCAAGGTACTATACAAATCTCAATGCGTGATAATGTAAGATGACTTCGAACACAATGGAAACCACCCAATTAAATACCAATTACATAAATCAATGTTGGGCATAAAGTCACCTATCAATGATGGAATAGGGCCAGGGTGCGACTCTAGGTCTACTCTCAGAGAAATTTTTTGGAGTCGATAAGAGCATACCCACTAGAAAGAATTCAATGAGGACCTTTTATACTACCACAAGTATAATAAAATGTCTGACACAAAGTTTTACTTCCCTTATAAAAATGCACGAGACATTTTGTGACTTAGGAAACATGGACTAAGATGAAATCTGTGTAAGTTTGAGATACAAGAGGAAACAAAAAACACTCCATATGATTGGAAGAGTAACCAACTAGAGGACTACTGATTATAGAACATGGTTCAAATTCTTAAGGTCATATTAAATCCAAACCTGATCAGGAAAATATTCATAACTAGGTGCTTTGTTTAAGGACTACAAAACTGACTCTGCTGCCAAGTTAAAAAAAGAAAATATTACCATCCCTTTTTTTTTAAATATTTTATTTTTTGTATTTTTCATGTTATAAAAAATCTGAAAATGAATAAAATCATTCTTGTAGTACAATGGAGGGAACAAGTGTTGCAGGAATGCAAACTAGTTCCAACGTTTCGAACATTATAATGGTCATTGCAAGGTAAAGTGTGTAGGATATGGAAACAAGGGGGGTGTTCCCTCCAAGGATAAGGATGCCAAGTCAGAAAGAAAATAAATGCAAGGCCTAAAATTTTAAAAAGAGTATTGGAAAAAGTGGCTTATACGAGAGCAAGCTAGAGTAGGCATAATGTCAAAAGTGTAAGTGGTCAATATAAAATGCAATGGTACAACTCGACAAGTGGGAGCCTCTAAGGTATAAGTTAGAAATAATATAAATTAATAAGAGTGAATATTTAATACATAAGCATGACATGACTAAAGAGGACTCTCCAGCCTACAGAAAATTCACAGCATGGGCAACAAATTTCTAGTGAGGTGCTAACTAAGAAGCCCATGTGAGGAAGGCTCTACCACTAAATTAAGAAATATAAATGATGAGTGAGAGGTTAATTTTCACAATAAAGTGGGATCATCCCTATGGGAAGGTAATACAAAATGAGGTCAAAATTCCATATGCAACTGCTGATTCCTAACATATATGCTAGTTTTGAAAAACGATACCTACCACAATGGATTAGTAATTGTGGTATCGTAGTTGTGGAAACATCAGTAAGTGACACAAGTTCATCATCAAATTGAAAAAGTACTATCAAGGCACTAAAAGATAGGTTAAACATCAAAAAATAAGTTATAAAATCAATAAAATATAGGAAAGTAGGTAAAAAAGTTATATAAATATTTCAAAATAAACTTTTAGACCTACCATTTGTGTTTTTAACCAACCTACTGACTTGGAGCTCATTCTTACCCCCAAACATCAACAATATATTTCAGGATTTCTATCCAACCAAATCGAATTCCACAAGTTGCAGATAATTCTTTACTCAAAGCTCTCCCTTTTCATTCATTTTTTTAATAAATTAGTTAATATTTGGATACCTGCAATTCAATTTAAAAATGAAGTTGCATGTACGTGACTCTTCTTATGTCGGGTCAAGTACATCTGACCCTACATGTGATCCTTTGAAAGAAAACCATGTACACATGTGACTGTCCAAAATAATAAATGCATATATGCCTATTATTTAAAAACTTGATTTTAATGATTCAATTTGATAATTTTTTGCACAATGGCCATTGTATGGAGAGAACGTTAGCATGAGGAAGTTGATAACTTGGTATTATCTGACCAAGAAGTGATGGATGGATTAAATAATTGTGTCTTTCTTAAGTTTTTACTGATGTCAAATTTGCAGGCCCAAAAAATATTATTGAACATGCTTATCAATTATTGGGACCCTCAACAAGGATGTTGCAAGGATGTTTCATACTATATTCAATTCCTTTGCAAATCAAAGATGAATATATTTACTTTATTACAGTTTTATCCCGAAGATGTGAGACAACGAGTCATAAAGGGAAAGTGAGTGGAGGGCTCAACATTAATGATTACATAACCATCTATTGCACTCCTAGTACACAAAATTTGGGTTCACAGATGCCCATTGGTAGAATTAACAACTTGGAAATCAATATTTTAATCTTTATGCTTGATAGAGTATCTAGATATGCTTATTTTCATCAGGCTTCTTGGCCACATATGTTTTTGGTAGTGTAATTCCGAACACCAATAGTGTGTGCTTGGTGTACCACACTATTATCCAACATGAAGAGTCAATTGACGACATGTAGGCAAGGCCGAATGATTTTTTTTTTGCTACAATAATATTTTATGCTCATTATTCTTTGAGTGATACCAAGTATTGGACACCCGAGAGAGCCCTGGATGAAGAGGTGGGAAGGTTTTATATGTAGGCTTAAAGGAGGATGAGTCACCCAAGTGAATTTTGACGACGAGTTCTTCCACTTATGGGAGCATCAAGTTGTAGCTATTGAAGACTACCCTTATGTAGGATTAGAATTTTTGGGAGATACAAAGTTAGTTCTTCCAGAGGACGCGGCATGGGGTGACAGAGGTAAATTTTAATGATTTTTAAGGTTATTTATTTTAAAAATTTTAATGATTAGAAATTATCAAGAAGTTAAATATTTTTTCATGGAACAAAAGTACTAATAAGATATGATGATATTATAGATATTGGGCTAGTGAGACCTGAGGGACTATCCAAGCACAAGCATTAAGAAAAGGATGTTGAAGGAATAGCAACAGAAGCTGAGAGAGTTCTCCAATCAGTAGAAAGGAACCTAGCTAGTATGACTCGTCAGATTCCTATGACACCAATAGAGGATCTTTAAGAGGCAATATAGAGATGCATGGTAGGAGTGCCATGCAAGTGGGTGCGATTGTTCCACAAGTGGAAAATTTCATTGTCCATTACCATGACACACATCTTGGGTAGGGCCCTTAGACCTAGATACTTTATATAATGGAATGGTCAGATTATGAGACCATTGGGAAAAATCCCATATTTTATAGGACATTCGTCCACATTTTTTCATATTTTGAACACTCTTATACACACAATAATTTTTAGATGATTTTACCATGTGTTAATTTGATCAATTTCATTTTAATAATGATTTTTAATGTGATGAATGATTAATATGCCAATCTAATACATAATTTTCAAATGGAATCTCCAACTCAATTTGTTTATCATGGAATTTGAACATAAGTAATGGAATTAAATTATCATTCAAGAAATCTCACTCTTAGAAATCATCGAAATAACGAAGGGTTGACACAATATCCTCCCGAACTATAGGTGTGAAAACATGAAGGTCAACTTCTGAGTGGCATAAATTTTGCATACAAACTGCGATTGACGTGCTTCTTATGTCGTTGGAAATAAATCCATGTGTATAATATCATGAAAATATGTGGCAGCTAAAGTGACAAAGTTTTACCCTCAAAATATTTCGTTTGATTCCTCAAAACGCTCCCGGGAGATTTCAGACCTCGTTTCACCAAACTGGGTCTCGTCAGTAAAAACGGTCCCCTGAGATTATTCCTCCACTTTTTCCACTCCAAATGCATAGAGATGGATGAAAAAAAGTATAATGATTCACTTTGGATCAGACCTCCTCATTTTTGGAGGATTTTGGTCCCCAAAATATTTTACTGAATGAGGTGAGGAAATTGTTCCTCCACCTTCTCTCTAGTGTACCATTTAGATTTGACTGGAAGTTGTCTCTTCAACCCAATCTGCCAAAGGTCATGCTGCCCTTTTATTTTAGTTTTGTACCTCTTCTGAAAAAATGTATCTTCTTTCAACTCTGGCTGAGCATTTGGTGCCAAATTCTCTATAATATTCCTAAATTAGTATGCAGCTAATTAGAATATTAATTTTTCTCTTGACATGTAGTTAGATGATAAATGGGTAGGTAGGCCCATAAATATTTTAAGTAGGCATAAAATCCCTCTTAATTTGAAAAGGGATCATATTCATAGCTGGATAAAGCACCCTCATGTGTTAACAGGGGCTAATGCATGTGGACAAGGTCAAGTTTGACCAAGTCAACATCGCTAGTATGGGAGGAGTGGATCATCAATAGAGACAGCACATTGTGAATGGGAGGAGGATTCCATGATGGTGGAAACCCTAATGAGTGGGACCCAAGATGAGAAGGCTCACTGTTACACTAAAAACTGTCACCTTGACATTTTTCTAACTGTATGAACTCATTAACACTCATACATGCCTCCTCTATAAGTCTTACAACCTTTACTCCTCATATCAAGCCCTAAAATAGGAGGAAAACCCCTAAAAATATTTGAAACTTTGGGTACGCAGGTAACATGAAGCTTGCCTGCATTCCTAGCTTGGGTACGCAGGTAATACACCGCTTACCTGCATTTTAGAATGTATTTTTCCTTTGTAATGCCTGCGTACCCTCCTCAAAGTCAAAAAGGCAAGAAAGTAAAGTAAAAAAAGTGGTTTGAGGTCAATTCTAGAAGGTTCTAGATGAGAATTTTTGGGGATGAGTACGCTTTGATAAGGTGCATGTATCCCTCACCTTAAGGAACTAATACCTTGATGTAAGGAGTCTATCCCTTTGAAGGAGGATTATATCCCTACAAAGGTGGAATCCTAACCTCCTCATCTGCTCTATAAAAGGAGGCATTGGGTAGCCTCAAATGGTTAGATTTTGGAGATTGAGAATTGGAGTGGAAGCTTTATGTGTGATTGAGTTGAAGTGCTGTTGAGATTTAGTATTCTTTCTGCTGAGCTTTTGAGAGGAAATATCACATACCTCTTTATGCTCCTGAAGGAAGAGTGCAAGACTTATCAAAGTAGAGGAGACTCCTGCTTCGGACCCCGGGAAGGCCTTTCAAACATCAAGGCTAAGGTTGTAAGGTTCTTCTATTATTTTAAGATTAATACAATCAAGTTTTGTTTTTCTCAATAAATTGTCATTCGATTTTTTATTTCAATAAGCTGTCGTCTGATCGTTTATTTCATAGATTCCTTGATCACTATGATAGGTATGTTTTATGATTATTTGTTATACAGGTGCTATTTAATATTTGCTTGTTTGTGATTGCAGGTCGATGAAATACGACAATTTCTTGCGACGAAACAACTCTTGTTGCGACGGAAGGATTATTGTTGCGACAAAAGAACTCTTGTTGCGACGGAAGGATTATTGTTGCGACAAAAGAACTCTTGTTGCGACGGAATATCTCTTGTTGCGACGGAAGGATTTTGATGTGACAGAAGCACTACTACTGCAAAAAAGCATTTGGATCTAAGGTAGGATCGACACCTTCATAGCATTTATTTGTAAAACAAATATATTTAGAGAAAGAAACTTAGTTGTTCATTTGTTGCTCGATTTTCTTCTGACATTAGGGAGATCGGTCTTGTCCGCAAGAACGATTTTTCCGGCCAACAAATTGGTGACTCCGCTGGGGAAAGAACTTGTTGTTTTTTGTTCTCTTTTATTTTGATTTGAGGAAAAGTTTTTCCTGGTTTTTGATTGATGGATATCCGCCTGGGTAGCTTAGGTTTTCTTTGTTTTTGAAAATTTTGAAATCTTTTACTTTTTTCTTGAACTTTTCTGGGGACCGCACTTTGTTCTTCTGCACAGTGCGGGGAGTTTCGCACTTTCCTTAAGTAAACAGTGCGGGACCGCACTTGTTACTTCTAGAAGCCTGCAGACCCTGTTAAATTTTGGAAAAACTCTAGATTTCTTTTTTCCAGTTTAGTTTAGATTTGATTTAGGATTCTTAGCATCTACCCAGATTTGTATTTTTCTGTCAAAAATCTCTTGTTTCTGAATTTCTTTCAGCAATTTTTCATCTCATCAATCTCCATTATGTTAATTGGGTGTTTTGAGTCTCTTTTTTGAGAAATTATTAATTTGATTTCCTTTGGTCATTACTTGGAGGTTTGTCTCAGTCTTTTCACAATTTTTCGTCTTTTTGCTTTTGTTTTTGCAAAACAATTTCCCCCTCATTCGCCCGGGGGGGGGCTAAATTGTGTATGGGTGTTAATCACCTTTGAGTGTTTTTTGATCTTTGGAACTCTCACCCGATTTTCTTGACTTTCACTTGATTGGTTCTTAGATTAAATTAGAATCATCTTGTGTTTGATAATTCTCTTGCATAGATCACATTTGCATAATTAGAATTCTCATTTTCAGAATATGAATGAAAATGTGCATAGATTACATTTGCATACTTTTCAAGTGAATTGTGCATAGATTACAACTGCATAGTTTACATTCTGAAAAATCAATCGTAAATTTAGATCAGTTTTCTTTGATTTGAATTTAGATGTTTTTATGCTTGTTTTAAAAACACAAAAATAAAAAATTCTTTTGGAATTGATTTGCATTAGTTTTTCTTGATGAAATTAGTGCATTAGAGAATTTGTTATATTTTCTCTTAGTGATCAATTTTTGCATTGTTGGAAGTGAATGGAAACTCTCTCCCTACTTTAGTTAGGATTCATCGTATTGAAAATATTACATTATCATATTCGATTGCATTCAGTTTTGGGTCGGGTCATAACACCGCGGGTTTCATATCCATTTACTCTTTTGAGTAATAACAGCCTAAATAACACAGCGCTTAATTAAAATTCATCTAGTAATTTTTACATTTTTAGGGCTCTTTCCACCAATCTAGCTCAGGATTAGTGCTTTGGAATAGGTTGTAGTTAAATTTCCAAAGCAACAAAAGAAAACAAGTAGATAAATCTTGCGGTAGGAAATAAATCCAATTGTAATTGGTACAATATGGGAAGCTTCTCCTAAAGAAGTCAATCACGAGATCATGTCCGAACCTTTGAGACAATCAATTCTATTTCATTGAGAAAGATAGAAGATTTTGCACGCATTACAAACGGTAAACCTCGGATTAACCATTGTCGAGGAGCCTGGGGTCACTTGTCGGTAAACCTCGGATTGACCATGTCAAGGAACCTTCAAGGGGATTGAGATTTGTTACTTTGCCCTTGCGCGTGGAATCGGATCGTAGACTGTTCCCCCAGTTGTATTTGTTACTGTTGGTAACCTTAGTGTCCATAAGCTTAAGATTATTTCCTAAGGTGATGATGAAGGAAAGATCTCACTGTACCTGGAGCAAACGTCGACTAGACTCACTTGGACTCTCTGGGGGGTTCTCTTCACTCGAGATGGTTTTGTGAAGAAACTTGTGCCAGTCTGTTTCATTAAGCAGGTTGTCGGGGTAACTGTTCCAACCTCCCTTTCTGTATTAAATTCTACGATGTTGGATTTCATCACCAACTAGTGTTTTTAGTACGAGAAGTTACTGTTTGTGTGTAGTTTGACTCCTAGATTTGATAGCGCGTGTTAATTTGTTTTTTTTTACTTTTAGAGACCATAGGTGTGAATTGTGAATTTTAATTGTTAGGTGTGAATTGTGAAGTGTTAATTTTAGTTTTAAATTGTTAATAAAATTCACTGAAGTTGAATATAATGGAAATTGTTCTGTAATTTACCAACCAAGGAACCCCTCTTAACGAGAATCCTAGTACTTTTCCTTTCTTTGGAAATGTTGGTCATCCTTATATGGCTACTTTTTCATTACCTGGATTTACAATAGGTTTACCGATATGGTTATTTTCAACTTCGTTGGCCCCGAATACTCTAATTATTACACCTCAACCAGATGCTTCACCTCAACAGAGTTCACCATCTCAACATCACCAACCTTCTGTTGACCCTTTACCTTCTTCACCTAATATTTCTTCCTCCATTTCTTCCTCTTCGCTTGGTAAAAGCCTTGACGCTAGTAACCAGGTGACGAAAAAGAAGAAAGGGAAGAAGAAGAAGAAGAAGAAGCAAGATAAGAAAGAATTCAACCAACCAACCATGGTTGTAAGTGTTATTTGTGTTGAGGAAACCTCCAACATGCATCGTAAACCCAAATACCCTTGCAGGCTTTGTAAGGGTGACCACTTCCTTATCAATTGTCCTGGTATTCCAAAGGTCTTGGAAGTATGGTTAGAAAAATCTCATCAACTTTCTGTTGATCCATCAACCAGTGATAGTCAGGTTTCTAGGAAAAAGGGTAAAGTTAGGTTTCCTTGTAAGTTATGCAAAGGGAGTCATCAAACTCACATTTTCCCTCACATGGATGAAGCCTCAAAATTATTGGAAAACCTTACTGTTCCACAACAAGAATTTCCAACTGGTTACCATAAAATTTCTCCCAACCTACCATCAACTAACGGAGTGATTGATCTAATTTCAAGTATAGTTGATCCCACTCTTCCATTGGAGAGTGAAACTCATATCACTCAAGTTGATGATCCATTAGTTGATCAAGTGGTTGATTCGATTTCACATTTGGTCGATCCCATTCTCCCTGTAGAGAATGAACTTCATACTGCTCAGGTTCTTCTTGTTACATCAGATTCTTCTACGCTAGGGGGCATTTCACCTGTTTCTACAAAACCCCCTCCAAGTACTGAGGTCTTTTCCTTTGATTGGAATAGTCTAACAGAACCTCGTCTTCCTTCCTCCATCCCTTTCCAAATCATTGTGAAGTTGGGTGGTAGGGACATACACCGAACACAGGTAGATGAAGGTGCTTTTGTTAGTATTTTATCCTCAACTGCTTGGAAAGCTTTGGGTTCCCCTCAGCTTGTGCCTATTACGCAGAATCTGAAAGCTTTTAACAGAACCATTAGTGAACCTTTATGGATCCTTCCTAAGTTCTCTATTAATTTGGAAGGTAAAACTATCTGTATTGATCTTATGGTAGTTCGAGGTCCCTTGGATTTCAATTTACTCCTTGGGCGAGACTATGTCTATGCAATGAAAGATGTAGTATCGACACTCTTTCGCGTGATGTCTTTCCCTCATAATGGAAATATTGTGACTGTAGACCAACTTTCATTCCCTAGTCTTGTTTCAACTACCAATAATATGACACCCCTAAATGTTCCTGATTCTAAAGTGGTATCTACCCCGCCACAGGTTAATTATGTGGCAACTAGTCCCATGTTTTCAATTACTGATGTAAGCGAGCCTCTCACTGTTTTCTCGTCTTCCTTTGACTTAGATCTGGTAATTGACATGGATAAATCTATGGGATTATTTGAACGCGATGTTCTTCTCCCTTTTGAGTCCCTTGACATGTGTTCCTTCCAGAGAAATATTCTTCCATATGATGAAGACCTCTTGGAAGCCATGATCAAGGTGTGTCCATTGACATGTGTTTCTTCCATTTGGAAGCCGTGATCAAGAGTCAGAGGATAGTTCCTTTTACTGTGTCAACCTCGTTAACAAATGAATCAGTGAATACGAGGAAAATTCCTTTTCCTGAGTCAACCTCGTTAAAAAATGAATCAGGTATGAGGACAATTCTTTTCCTGTGTCAACCTCATTAAAAAATGAATCAGTTGGTCAGAGGATAGTTCCTTTTATTGAGTCAACCTCGTTAAAAAATGAATCAGGCATGAGGACAGTTCTTTTCCTGTGTCAACCTCATTAAAAAATGAATCAGTAGGTAGATTGTAGAGAGTAGATTATTAGATTAGAAATAAGTAGTTTCTGAGGATAGTTCCTGTTACTGAGTCAACCTCGTTAAAAAATGAATCAGGTATGAGGAAAGTTCCTTTTACTGTGTCAACCTCGTTAAAAATGAATCAGTGGATCACGAGGAAAGTTCCTTTTACTGTGTCAACCTCGTTAAAAAATGAAACACGTTGCCATGAGCATAGTTCTTTTCCTGTGTCAAGCTCGTTAAAAATGAAACAAATCCTCCCTTAATTGAGTCGAGTCTTTGACTAGATCTCGTAAATGTTAAGTTGTATATTTAGGTTTTTGCATAATTTTCTTACAGTTTTAGGTCAGGTCTTTCATATGATCTCGTAAATGAACCTTCATTCCATCCAGCTATTAATTACTAGCAGTGTACTTAGTTGAATGAAATGAAGCTGGGGGGGCATTCGCTCTAGAAGTTGCGCTTAGGGGGCATCAAGCACAGTTTTCTTTCTGTTTCAAGCTTGTGTAAAAATGAAACCACTCTGAAGCATAGCTTTTCTCTGTTTCAAGCTTTTGTAAAAATGAAACCTATCTTGAGTCAATTTTGGTTATTTTCAAGACACGTTAAACTCATGAAAATCCCGAGATTATTTTTCTATCTTTCATTCTCGTAAAACACATGAAAATGCCGAGTTATTTCCATATTTTCCTGCTCGTAAATTAAATTTAAAGTCGGCCATATGAGTACATTTTTATCCCTTTTTCGAACTCATTAAAACTTTAAAAAAAGTGAAAACCATGAGTACATTTTTATCCCTTTTCCGAACTCCTTAAAATTTACAGAAAAAGTGAAACTACTGAGTATACTTTTATCACTTTTTCGGACTCTTGAAAATTACGAAAAAGAAAAAATTTGGAGTCCTCTTTTAAGCCCTTTTTAGACTCTCTAAACATGAAAAGATTGCAAATAATTTGATTATTCGAACTCATTAAATTAAATGAATGATCGTCCTTTCAGTATAAGTTTACCCCTTTTACGGACTGAAATGGACTATTTATGAAAAAGGTATACGTTGACTAATTACGGTCAATAGAGTTCTCTCCCGCATTATTTTATCCTTTTTCGGGCTCGAGAGACTAAAATTACGAAAAAGTGCACCCATGGAGTTTTCTTAATTTTTTTCTTCTGACTTTCTAAAATTGAAAAACACTGAGTTTCTCTTATACTGGACTCGTTAAAATTTAACAGTAAAGGACCTGTTCAATTTCAAACAGGAACGAACCACTCCTTCTTAGGGTTCAAATCTTAAACTAAGTTGGACTCATCTGAAGGATGAGCTTATAAACAAGCAAATGTTATCCTCCTCAAGCTTGTCAAAAATAAAGAGGTACTTGCCAGAAATGGTGGGGGAAAAGAGAGAAAAACGAACCTGTTTGTTACATTTTGATTATTCGGAAAACCGTTAACCACTCTTGAACACGACACTTTTTTGTTCACCTGGGTTGGGAAATCCTTTGCCTAACAGTTAATCAAACCATATTGAAAGTCTTCAGCCGGTTTCTGGGTATTAGCTTTGGGTCAATTGTCACCAAACCATCTGCAGTGTCGTTATGTGTTCAAGAGGACGGTTCAAATAAACCATTCATATGCAAAATATCTGTCATCCATTTTGACCATCCCTGAGTCAGTCCTTGCCGATATATTTTCAAAACTTGATCTATGATTTCGTGTTGTGGGCTTGCCTACGACAGATCACTTTCTATCGACATCAGCACATTATCTAGGAAGTTGATCCAGAAATCGTCAGTACCTTGAAATTTGCATGCCTCAATGGCAGGTTTCTCGCCTTCGACGACAGGTTGCATCATTGACCTTCGATCGAATGATTCCGTGACATGTTCGACTTCAGCTCATTCATTCACATTTCATGGATTGTACTAAGTACTTTGAGAGCCATTGACATTACTGGTGGTTACTCTCACACTTGTTAACAGTTTACATCATTGACTGGTAATCAAGTGGTTTCTACCATGTTCGACTTCGACACATTCATTCACATGGATAGAATCATACTAGTTCGAGATGCGGAAATCAAGACCCTGGATCTAGTTTCTACCATCCAGGCTGCGAGGAATTTTGTTATCATTTATACAGTGGACTATTCATAAACAGATGGCTGCGCCCATGCTGTGTCTACACTATTGATGTAATATTAAAATCATTTCTGTATCAGAACAAGTTTAGTTAGTTTTGATCTGAGTATGGGAATGCCTACCTCAGCGATGATATGTTTACATATATATATTTTGCATTGAATGTTTTTACAGGTTCCGACTGGGGTGTCCACAGGATGATCCTTGAAATGATAAAGTACTTCACTCTTCATATATGACAGACTTCATCTTCATCTATTCCAGACTTCGCACTTTAGGGGGCAATATGTTACACTAAAAACTGTCACCTTGACATTCTGCTGACTGTATGAGCTCATTAACACTCATACATGCCTCCTCTGCAAGTCTTACAACCTTTAATCCTCATATCAAGCCCTAAAATAGGAGGAAAAACCCTAAAAATCTCTGAAACTTTGTGTACACAGGTAACACGAAGCCTGCATGTGTTCCTAGCTTGGGTACGCAGATAATACACTGCTTACCTGCATTTTAGAACGCAGTTTTCCTTTGCAATGCCTGTGTACCCTCCTCAAAGTCAAAAAGGCGAGAAAGTAAAGTAAAAAAAGTGGTTCGAGGTCAATTCTAGAAGGTTCTAGATGAGAATTTTTTGGGATGAGTACGCTTTGATAAGGTGCATGTATCCCTCACCTTAAGGAACTAATCCCTTGATGTGAGGAGTATATCCCTTTGAAGGAGGATTATATCCCTACAAAGGTGGAATCCTAACCTCCTCATCTGCTCTATAAAAGGAGTCATTAGGTAGCCTCAAATGGTTAGATTTTGGAGATTGAGAATTGGAGTGGAAGCTTTATGTGTGATTGAGTTGAAGTGCTGTTGAGATTTAGTATTCTTTCTGCTGAGCTTTTGAGAGGAAAGATCACATACCTCTTTGTGCACCTGAAGGAAGAGTGCAAGACTTATCAAAGTAGAGGAGACTCCTGCTTCGGACCCCGGGAAGGCCTTTCAAACATCAAGGCTAAGGTTGTAAGGTTCTTCTGTTATTTTAATATTAATACAATCAAGTTTTGTTTTTCTCAATAAATTGTCATTCGATTGTTTATTTCAATAAGCTGTCGCCTGATCATTTATTTCATATATTCCTTGATCACTATGATAGGTATGTTCTATGATTATTTGTTATACAGGAGCTATTTAATATTTTCTTGTTTGTGATTGCAGGTCGACGAAAGACGACACTTTCTTGCGACGAAACAACTCTTGTTGCAATGGAAGGATTATTGTTGCGATGAAAGAACTCTTGTTGCGACGGAAGATCTCTTGTTGCGATGGAAGGATTTTGATGCGACGGAAGCACTACTACTACAAATAAGCATTTGGATCTAAGGTAGGATCGACACCTTCATAGCATTTATTTGCAAAACAAATATATTTATAGAAAGACAAACTTAGTTGTTCATTTGTTGCTCGATTGTCTTCTGACACTAGGGAGATCGGTCTTGTCCACAAGAACGATTTATCCGACCAACACTCACATTTTTTTATAAGGAGGGAAAGGTAGCCATAGTGAGGCATGTTAATGATTATTGATTTTATGGTCTGCATTACTATTTTTCATTCTTTAGCTGTTTAGTTGAGATTGTTGTGTTGTTTAGCACTGGGTGTTCCCGAGCAGGAATCCCATATCCTTCCTTGAGAGGCCTCTTGGAGGAGCATTGGACCATCATTTCCACTATCAGGCTTAAGTCAAATCTTCATTCTATAGCTACAGCACAGTTTTGGCAGAGTATTTTGTTTTGTTGCAAGGTGTTGCAGTGGAGGGTTGAGAAACCCACTTCCGAAGCTATTTTTTAAGAGGAGGAAGAAATATACTCTTTGGCAGATCAGCAAGGGAGATTACTAAGCTTCCTTTCACATATTTGCACCAGGACAACATATTCCCATCATCTACAGTGCATTATTTCAGTGAGTATTTGCAGTGGGGGTTTCAATGCTTAATTTGGAGGGTGAGATCTTCAGCGTTAGGATCAGCCTTTCACTTGAAGGATCTATTGGAGAATATCTATTCAGTATATGTATCATCTACAACCATCTTCATCTAGTTATTCAGTAGCAGCTTCTATTCAGCCCTAGGGCTACATTCCAGCATTTTGGTATTTTTGTATATTTCAGGAAATCCTTTTTGGGTTGTCTTGGAATTGTGTAAAAGAGACTAGATCTCAGTTTTTCAACTCTTTTGAGTAATATATTAGTAGATCCATTTGTCTCTCTATTTTTTTAGTATAAACCCTTATTAAAACAGTGATGTTACTTGCTTCAGAATTTTTGTGTTGCGGTAGTCATGGGGTTGTAGTGTTTTTCAGTTGTTTTGGGCTTGGGAGGCTTGTTTAACTAAGAAAAAGTGATTTTTTTCATATCGCCTTGCACATTTGGTTGCTATTATGTATAAACTAATGGATCCATGGGCTTTTATTAACTGTTATAACACAATTTTCTTAAAAAATGCATTTTTTTTGCCTATATTGCTGATTTCCCCTATTTGGGAATATTACAGTGTATCAGAGCATAATATTGGCTCAGCTTGTGAGTTTCAAGACAGTATGATATAAGAAGAAGAAGAAAAGAAAAAAAAGTCTAAAATTATGGAAGGAATGAGCTTTGTCTCATCACTTTTCAGATCTATGAAGAACCCCTCCAAGGAAGTCAAGCAGATAAAAGAGGAGAGCTGCAATGAAACCTATAAAGGGTTTCAAGAAGAGAAAGGTATGTTAGCCCCCTATGAATTTTTTGACAAGAAAATAGGGGGCTAAAATGTTTTTGAGCCTTCAAGGAATGCATTTCCTCTGAAAACACATCATCCTTGAAGCCTCCTTGTGCCTTTTTCCTTTGATAAATCCTCACTGCTGATTCCAGATAAAAGGCCTCTCTGCTTCTGTGAAGAAAATGACCAAAAGGCCTCCATTTCCCCATATTTCATTGCAGTAGTCATGGGGTTGTAGTGTTTTTGGGTTGTTTTGGGCTTGGGAGGCTTGTTTAACTAAGAAAAAGTGATTTGTTTCAGATCTCCTTTCATATTTGGTTGCTATTATGTATAAACTAATGGATCCATGGGCTGTTATTAACTGTTATCAAATAATTTTCTAAAAAATGTGTTTATTGTGCCTATATTGTTGATTTTCCCTATTTGGGAATATTGCATTCTCCACAGAAGGTAGGAATTGTTCCTCTTCTTGATATAGCATGGAAGGCTCATAGAGTTTGAAATTATCTACATTCACAACTGATTAAATGCACATATATGGTGGTAATTTGATTCTATAGGAATTATCACCTGCCTTTTCCAGTATATCAAAGGGACCATACCGTAGAGCCTTGATTTTCTTACCAAGCCCTTGTAGCCTCTCCTTGTTCAACTATACCATACTCTTTCTCCCACCTTGAATGATGTGTCTGTTATGAGTTGATCATGCCTAGATTTATACTTCTCCCATGACTTCTATAGTGTTTCCTATACATGTAGATGGATCTTCCTGATCTTTTGTAAAATATTCCCTCACTTCTCCTTGCTTCCCATATGAAATATCCAAAGGTGAAGGTGGAATATATCCAAAAAAAGTCTCAAATGGGGACTTTCCTATAGAGTTGTGGACTTATTTGTTATAAGAATATTGTATATATACCATATTTTCATCCCAGGTCTTTGGATGCTTCTCATTTTATCCCATCAGAAGTTGCACCAAAGTCCCATTGACTACTTTTGTCTACCCATTTGTCTATGGATGGAATGTTGTAGATATCTTCAACTTTGTGTCCATATTCTCCCACAATGTAGTCCAAAATGAAATAAGAAATATTGTGTCCCTATCTGAAATGATGCTCCTTCGTATCCCAAATTGCACCTAGACCTGTCCAAACAACAAGTTTGCTTCTTATTTTTCGTTGATGGTCAGTTTACAGGGCATCGGAACACACATCTTGTTGAACATGTCAACTACCACTAATAGGTAGTCATTTATCCTCCTTATTATCGATAAACCTCCCACAAAGTCCATGGAAATTCTTTCCCAAGGACAAGTAGGTACAGGTAATGGATGATATAGACCATGTTTCTTGTTTCTATGCTAGTTGATATAACAAAACATTAATTCTCTTATGAACTTAGCTACCTGCTCTTGCATCTTGGGCCAATACACATAACTCTGCAAGTTAGCCACGATATTCCCTATACCAAAGTGCCCTGCAACCTTGGAGGTGTGGGCCTCTATAATCAACTGCAAATTCTCACCTTTAGGAACACATAGCTTATCCAGCCTATAGAGTAGCCCATCCTGGAGATGGTAGTCAATGGTGTTGTCACCATCGTGCACATGACTCTGAGTCTACAACTGTTGATACACCTCCTTGAAGTCCTCATCTTCTGAATACGCCTCTCTATATGCAACATGGGAGAATGGATCCATGTACATAAGAGTCCCCAAAGTTGCAATATTTGATGTCAGTGGCCTTGAAAGCATATCGGCCAACTTGTTTTTTTTTTCCTTCTTATACTTTATTACAAAATGAAACTGTTGTAAAAACCCCATCCACTTGTAATTACTGGTCTGTTGTAGCTTACTCTGGTCCTGCAAGTACTGTAACAGTCGGTGATCTGTGTGGATTACTGTCTCCTTTCCCATCAGATAGTGCTTCCACTTCTTCATAGCTTGCACCATTTAATAGATATCCTTATCTTAGGTAGGGTAGTTAAGAACTGCCCCGTGAAATACGTGAAATACTTCAGAATGGTAGCAAATAGGCCTTCCTCCATGCATCAAGACAACTCCCATAACATACCCACTCGCATATGTATCCACTTCAAAGGGCCAATACAAGTTTGGAAATGCCAGAACTAGTGCTTGATTGATATTTTTCTTTAGCTCCTTGGAAGCCTTTTGCTGACCTTGTCCACACTAGTAGTTTCTGCCACTTGTTGTTATGGAGTGGAGCGGTGCTACTACCACTAAAAATGAAGTTATACATTTCCTCAAGTACTGTGATGCCCCAAAGAAACTCTTCGGCTCAGAAACATTAGTAGGAACCGACCATTTCATGATGGCCTCCATCTTGGAATGATCTATCTTCAGCTCTCCTCCATCGATTGCATACCACAGATACACCAAATACTGCTACCCAAACCCACAATTCTTGAGATTTGATAGCAGCTTGTGCTTCTTCAATTCTTCCAACACCTGCATCAAACGTGAAATATGCTCCTCCCAGGTAGCACTATATACTAATATATCTGATTAGGTGATCAATTTTTAGCTCAAAAATGAAAGTACCCAGAAAGTCTTAAAACTAGCGCCAAATCGAAGTGCTCGTCGTGCTGAATCCAATGATGTTCATTTCACCTAAATATGACACTGTATGGTCAAGTTATCGCGTGCTGACCGTTTGGCTAAACAACCAAAATTTGAGCAAAGTAGTTGACTGGTATTCTGTACTGCTCATTCAATAGGGTGACTGTGCAGGGTAAAACCTAATGACAAGCTGACACTTGGTAGGTTCATGTTCGTTGTTCTTTGGGTGCATCTGATTATTTAATGGTTGTTGATTGTGTTTGTGCGTGGACCAATGATTGGGCACCACGTGACACAATCATGGGCTACCACATGGAAACCTAGTGGTGGTCAAAATTTTTGTTATGGGTTCGAGTGAGGCCTGATAGGTTCAAACATGGGACCTCCTATCCACTAACGCAACACCTTACCATTATACCACCAATGGTTCTTATTAACCATGGTACCGAATATTTATTTAAAGGTTTTCACATCATGCATTTAGGGGTTAGTGGAGAAATTAATAAACCTATAGAATGCACCAGTGGGAAGTGAAATTGTCACTTAGTTAGCAGATTTTGGGGTAGAATTGTAGGACCATTAGATAGTTGGTTGAATTTGTACGACAATTAACATTCAAATTCATGGGAGAGCTTTGGAGCTCATATCTTTCTCAGTGTTTGGCCAAAATTGAATTTGAAAGTGTCTACTTAGGGGTTTTTGGATGTTTTGAATCCAATGGTGACCTCTAATTTCTGATTTGACCACATCTAGGGATTATTTTTTCAGGTTGAAAGCCAAGGGTGTATGGATCAATAAAGGTTTGGAAGCAGTTATGGAAGGTGTTTGGGCATGGAGAAGACCTTGTAGGGGTATTCTCACCTTCATAAGTCTACTACAACAATTTTAACTTGTAGGGTTCAAATCAGGCTCACTTTTCTCATTATGTTAGGTCGAGGTAAGTTTTGTTTATGTGCTTTAATGTGGAATTGAAGTGCTCACATGCTCATTTTAGCTCATTTCAGTTGGATTATGACATCTTTGTAGGAGATGATTTGTGTTGTTGATGTTTGTGAGAGTTATTTGCAGGATAACATTACCTTGTAGGGGTAAAACCATATGCTTCCATCATCAAACATTTATGTACTTCATTTTACTTCTAAATATATGAGTGGTATAGCTAGGTTGACATAGACGTAGATGTATCCTAGGAGGGTTGAACGCTATCAACAAAGATTTTGTTAAGCTCTTCACTATGCTTGCATGATTTATGTGTTTTTTTATTTCTTATGTCAAGTTTACATGTGAATACTAATTCATGACTTGAAGAGACATTGAAAAACATGTTTGTTTCAAGACCCATTTTTACCTTGCAAAGCCTCGGAATGATCCTTTGTTTTGTTTATGAGATTCTGAGGAAGAGGAAAGAGAACACCTCCTCCAATTTCAGATCAGGTGGTATCAGATCTCTATCTGACCAAGTTGCAAGAATGGGCAACAAAACGTATCTCAAAGAGCTAGGGGATAAAATTTTGGCTCTTCGTATGGAGAACATTGAGTTGAGAAGGATTCTAGAGATGGTTGAAGAGGAGAAGAGGCACATGAAATTTGTATTGCAGCAAGTGTTTTTATGAACAAGTTGTTGCAAATTCTACTCCTATGCCAGAAAAATTACACCTCCAAAAAAAAACAAAATGTGGTCATGTTTCAAACAGTGGTCAGGGACCATATGAGGAAGATGATGCCTATGCATTTTGAAAGTATCTCTAAGAATCACGCCATATGCCAGTTTGTAAGAGTGGGTGGCTAGAGTCATCTACAAGTTGACCATCGTCATCATCATTAGAAGATGAAAAGATGAATGGAAAGTTTAAGGAGGTAATTATCATTTCAAGTACCATTCCTTCCATTCATGTGCATAACACTTTTTTTGCTACATTTGAGCAACTTACCAAAGGCATAGGTATGAAACTACTTTCCAATATGGGATATGAAGGAGGAGTCCTCGACATAAATGGACAAGGTACCACCAATCTAATCATGGTTGAGGAGAGACCAAAGTATCAAGGATTGGGATATGGACAAAAGGATTTTGGAGAATTCTCTAAACGGATTGAGGCACATAACCCATACAAGGATGAGATGTCACCACCTTATGACAATGCCCATTTCTCTCCCAAGCATTATGAGTGATTAAAGGGAACTTTCATGTCATCGTCCACTCCACTTCGTCAAAGTTTCAGCCCTAGAGATAGGTATAATTCTCATGGGTGTTTTACAATGCATGGTAAGTTTGAATACTTGTGGAATATGTACCCTTGTAAATTTTGTGATGCATTTGACCATTGTGTGATTTTATGTGAGAAACGTATGATAATGGTTAAAATAATGGAAAAATGAAAGTGCCCAGAAAGTCTTGAAACTAGTGCCAAATCAAAGTGATCGTCTTTCTGAATCCAACAATGTTCTTTTCACCACCATCCGACACCATATGCTCAAGTTATCGCGTGTTGACCGTTTGGACAAATAAATAAAATTTGAGCAAGGACGTTGATTGGGATTCCGTATTGCTGAGTCAGTAGGGTGACTGTGCAGGGTGTGGCCCAATGGCAGGCTTACACTTGGCAGGTTTTGGATCATTGGTATTTGGGTGCATCTAATTGGTTGATGGTTTTGTATTGTGTTTCTGCGTGGACCAATGATTGGGTGACACGTTGCACCATGGTGGCGGTCAAAAAAATTTTATGGGTATGGGTGAGGCCCAAGAGGTTTGAACACGGGACCTCCTATCCACTAACACAACACCTTACCACTATACCACCAACGGTTCTTATTAACCATGGTATCGAATTGTGATTTAAAGGTTTTCATATGACACATTTAGGGGTTAGTGGAGAAATTAATGAACCTACAGATTGCATCGGCGGGAAGCAAAATTGTCACTCAGTTAGTGGATTTTGGGGTGGAATTGTAGGACCATTAGATAGTTGGTCAAATTTGTAGTAGAGTTAACAGTGAACTTCATGGGAGAGCATTGGAGCTCATATCTTTCTCAGGTTTTGGCCAACTTGAGCTCATAAAGAGTATACTTAGGGGTTTTTGGATGTTATGAATCCAATGGTGACTTCTAATTTATGATTTAAGAAAATATAAGAAGTCTTTTTACAGGTTGAATACCGAGGGTGTATGGATCAATCAGGGTTTGGAAGCAATTTTGGAAGGTGTTTGGGCATGGGGAAGACCTTGTAGGGGTATTCTCACCTTCAAAAGTCTAAAACAATAGTTGTAAATTGCAGGGTTCAACTCAGATTCACTTTTCTCATTTTTTATGTTGAGGGAAGTTTTTATATGTGCTTCAATGTGGAATTTAAGTTCTCACATTCTCATTTTAGCTCATTTCAGCTAGAGTATGAAATCTTTGTAGGAGATGCTTTGTGTTGCTACTATTTGTGAGAGTTCTTTGTAGGAGAACATTACCTTGTTGGAGTAATAGCCACATGTTTCCATCAACAAAAATTTATGTACTTAATTTTACTATTGAATATATAAGTGTTCTAGTTATGTTGGCAAACCAAAAGATGTATCCCAGGACGGGTGAACTCTGTCAACAAATATTTTGCTATGCTCTTAATTATTCTTGCATGAGTTATGTTCTTTTATGTTTCTTATGTAAAGTTTACCGGTGAATACTAATTCCTAACTTGAAGAGACATAGAAAAACATGTTTGTTTCAAGACCCATTTTTAACTTGCAAAGCGTCAGAATGGTCCTTTGTTTTGTTTATGAGATTCCGAGGAAGAGGAAAGAGAAAACCTCCTCCATTTTTAGCAATATCATCCAAATAGATAATAACAAATGAATCTATAAAATGGCGCAATACATCATTCATTAATCTCATAAATGTATTTGGTACATTACATAGGCCAAATGGAATAACTAACCACTCATATAAACCTTTCCTGGTTTTGAAGGTGGTCTTCCATGTATCTTCTTCTTTGACTTGAACCTAGTGATATCTAGACTTCAAGTCCATCTTGGTGAAATACTTTTCTTTCTACAACTCATCTAGCAGTTCATCTATCCTAGGAAGGGGGTATTTGTTCTTTAGCATGATTTTATTCAATTCCATATAATATATACACATCTGCCAAGTCCCATCCTTCTTTGGCACAATGATAATGAGTGACCCACATGGTGATGTACTCGGTCGAATGACACCCTATTGGGTTAGGGTCCCCTAGGGTCAAGTTTTGGGTACAATTTTGGCTAAGTTTTGTTGCAACGTGTTGTGCACATAAAATTCAAGGAAATTTTGGGTGGGTCAAAGTTCCTTTATCATTGTAATGGGTTAAAGGGAAAACATGGGACTCAAACCATGGTTTGAGACCATGGTATTTGCGCGTATTAGTCCTATAAATGTGTATGAGTCAAGTCAAATTAGAAATCATCTGATCTTATCTTTTCAATGAACTATCTTATGTGATATGATTTTGGGAAAGTTGTGTTAGTTTGGGTTGGATAGGCTCATGTTGGTTGTGTGCGTAGAGACCTAGTCCCGAGCTATGTGCAAGGACCCTGCTGTTGTGTGCACAAGAAAAGACTATTGTACTGGTTGAATATATATCAATAAAGAGAAGAGTTATGATGAATTTCGATCTACTTGCGTGATTTTGTATTTATGTGTTAATATATCGATTTACTTATATATATGTTGTTGTTAATGAAGGCATGTTTATCTAAAATTACGCATATGATAGTAGATTCTTGTCTTTGCGCAAGTATTGCATGATTGGTTATGATCTATGTTAAAGGATAGGTCTTTGTAGTTGTGAAATATTTATTCATGTTTATTTTGAGTAGAATTGAACAAGGATCATTGTCTATTTTGCGCAAGACAGTGTTGAAGTTAAGGGTTGCCTATGTTAGATCTGAATCGGGTTAAGGAATCCATTATGTAGGGAAGTAACCATTATATCTATTAAGAAGGGATAAGATCCACATCATATGCTCCATCAGAGTTAGGAAACCTGGTTTCATCACTCCCCCATATTGCTTCGGGTGAGACTTTGGTATGCGCAAGTAGATCACTGCTAAAAGGGCCAGTAGTTGGAAGGTTTTGTTGGTCGCGCAGAACACTCTGAACCTGGGTCAGGACCCCTCAATCCAAAAAATGGTTCCATTTCTGGGACTAGGATCTATTTGAGGGAAGTTTGATGTGGCATCCAGTGAAGAACGAATTGCAAGAGTGGCTTGATACAATGGTGTGCGAGTTCGCCATCCAAGAAAATTGAAATCCGAAGTTATCTGCTAAAGATTTGGAGCAGAATTATATCTATACAGAATTCCATGAGATTTTCTTTGCTTCATTCACTACAGAGTTACAATAGTGATTATCTCGACTTGATGAGTTTCATACATGTTGGAAGGATGACACGATTACCAAGTGGACGCCTAAACTGATCCAGCAATTAGAGAAATCTAGCAATAAGATTACCCGCGTAGTAGATTATTAGATCGATAGAATTTTGGGTGGGATTTTTATTGAATTTTTTGTTGACATATTTGTGTCATATTCTGAAGCTAAAAGGAGATTTTTCAAGGGACCTAGAGGTAAGTTCTTGCACTCTTCAAAGTTGTGGATTAAGATGCTATTGTGAGAAAAGGGTACTTTGTGCACCCACATTGAGTAAATGTTCAGAAGAGGGCCAACCAAATCTACGCGTAGTGGAAAAACTTACAGAGAAAATCTAGAGGAATATTTTGGGTATAACCCCCTTAAAGGTAGATCTGACAGGGATGACGAATCTGAAACAAGTAGTTCTAGTGAATCAACACAATTAGAAGAAAATATCCAGAGTGAAGTTCAAATATCGTCCACTCCACTTCCACATTCATCACCCACTATCATCTCATCCACCCCACCTCCACATCCACCACTATTTTCTGATAAGGCTGACTCCATGAAATTGCAGAACATTAGTGGTGTTGGAAATGAAGACACTGAAAAATTCTAGGTTGTCACAGAGGTTGTGTGTACATCACAACAGGTAAATGATAATAATGTTAATAAATCATAGCTAGCTACTGCATTTCAGGAATGCGCGTTGGACTGGTATATGAGGTATGTAGCATCAAACCCTAATGCAGCAATTGATGAGCTCAAAGATGCATTAAAGGAGTAGTTCAGAAAGCCGAAATAATATGGGAAATGTGTTACTGAATTGGAGGAAATCCAACAAGAATTAAATGATTGTATGGGAGGCAGATCAATAGTTGAAATATAACATTAGAGAAGGGGGTTTTTCTAGTTATGATCAGCAACACAAAGCATGGTTCATTGCAATGTTTCTACCACATCTACGTCTGCCTCTATCCCAACAGAAGATTACAATGCAGGCCCAAGTTGTGGAAATCACAATGAAATTAGAAGCCTCACTAGTACATAATACACAGGTCAGGGTTCAGCTAATCCAAAGCCAGTTGGCTACTTTGCATTTATAACTTTAAATTTTGCGAAAATAAAAATAAAATGATGTGCGTGCAGAGGTATGCTACGTACGTTGCAAGAACAAAGGACACTTACAAGGAGAAATGCCCTCTATTTGGTGAGTATATGGAAGCTGGAGGAATAAGTCCGCTTGATACTGCAGCAGGGCTGAGTGAAAACCCTATGCCGTGGTGCACGATATTTCAAGAAACTAGAAAACACGCAACTGAATTTTGTCCCAGAATTGGTAAATATATTACAATTGTATTTCAAGTTTTTTCGATCTGTGGGACATGATGAAAATAATTTCCACAGTTTTAATCTCATGTTGAACAGGCTGCTTCTTATAGAATGTAGGTCAAAGGTAGAGGACCAGATTCACCTGCATCGCCATCTGGGTGAGGTGGATTTCAGGATAGGCGATAAGGAAGAGGAGGAGGAGGAGCTAGTCGTGGAAGAGTTCAGCTCATTTTTTATAACTATGGAGATGTTGGCCATTATGTGCACAACTATCCAAACACGACACAACAATAATGCAGGTACTATCAACAATTTGATCATGTTATTGAATATTATCATGTATTGTTTGCAAAAATGCAAGAAAATAAAATGCAGACACCCACACAGAACGTTCAAATGATGAGGGTAGAACTACTCGATGAAGAACCTAGCGGTAATATTGTAACTAGAAGTGGTGAAGATAAATTATAAGGTAAGAAGTCTACTGGTGATGTTTTGGTCTAGAAATATCCTAAGAAAAAGGAGGGCTTATCTTACAAAGGGAGAAGGAAGCCTTTGTTGAAGCAAAGAAGGATTTCATGGATCCTGGTGTATCGACATCTGAGGCACCAAGAAATCCTGCCATAAATATTGTCGAAGGGACCAATGCCAAGCTGAAACCATTTTTTCAGGCATGTATTAAGCTTTTGCGCAATAAAAATAATTCGTTAATCTTCAAGCTTTGATTGATAGCTATGCCAAGAAAGAGCAGCCTCAGATGGAGCAAAGGGATTTCAATAAAATTTACATGAACAAGAGAAGAACTGGCCGAGAGATGCACTTAACTGCTCAGATAGGTGAATTTGAGATGGATCGGGTCATCTTGGATATGGGATCTGACACAAATGTGCTACCAAAGAAGACATGGTAGAAGATGGGAGAACCTAAGTTGGAATGGTCCACAATTCAGCTATGCATGGAAAATCAGCAGAATATTATCCCAATGGGTAGAATTTCTAGGGTGATAGTAGACATTGAAGGATTTAAGGCACTTGCTGACTTTGAAGTTATTCAAATTGTTGACGATACAAATCCATACCCTGTGCTCTTGGGTCTAGATTGGACTATAGATATGGATGTTATTATCAACCTCAAGCGCAAAATTATGGTATTTGAAAACAATGGAACAAGGGTTGTGGTCCATTTGGACCCTTCTGGAGGAGCAAGATACACAGAACAAGTGCACGAAGGATATGCAGATGAAGATGTCGATCATGTTTACAAGCTAACTACAGGGGATGAGGATTGGATCAATCCTACATTAGATTGTAGACTTAGCTAGGAGAAGGACAATGTTATAAAACCAGCTCACAAAATATAAGAAAATAGATATCTACGACTTAGAAATCAGCCTCTTCGAGGGTGCAACATCCTTTACATTACATAAATGAACAATTCTTGGATGATACAAATGAAAAAACCTCCTTTCTATATATAAGAGTCCAATGGGTCATAATATAATCCTAGCTGACATAACAATAATAATGTAAGGGCACAACAATAAAAATAGTGGGCTTCTATGGGGCACAAATAATAACAATATGGGGGCGACATGGGCATAACAATAACAATAAGGGGGCTATACTAAAAATAACAATAAGGGGATACACTAGTATTATAGGGACCTAACATGCCCCTCTCCTTCAAAAAAGTATTTTCCTCAATGCTTGATTATTTTTGGATGTTTCTGTATAAAATTCCCATCCTCCCATGTGGAATCTTCAGTGGGTAAGTTCTTCCACTTGCTGAGATACTCTGAAATTGATCGATTTCGTAGTTGTTGAGTTCTTTTTTCCGTAACTGCTTCAGGTTCCAATATGATTTTTCCTTCCTCTTGAATTTCTGGAAATATTGTAAGAACTGGGATTTTGTCACCTATAACCTTCTTTAAACATGAAACATGTAAAACTGGGTGCACTCGAGAAGATGCAGACAACTCCAATTTGTATTCCATAGTACCAATAATTTGCAGCACCTTGTAAGGACCATAGCACTTTAGCGATAATTTATTATAATTCTTAGCTTTCTTGGGGGACATTGGTTTGTATGGTTTTATCTATAAAAATACCCATTCACCTACATCCAAACATGTTTCGCTACGATGTTGATCTGCATGTTGCTTCATTCAATTCTGCACTAAAGTTAGGTTATCTTTTAAGAGTTGGAGAACTTGTTGTTGATGCTCATTGTGATCTTCCACTACTTTATCATCCATATTAGCTTTAATTTCATCCTTCAAACCATCCAACTTAGCCTCCATGTATGCTTTTAAACTATCTATGTCATCTTTGGTTACTCTTTGTGAGATTGAAATTTGTTGCACTCGGTACTGTAATTTTGATATGTCATACTGTAGTTCTTCCTCTTCATGCATCATAGTAGATTTTTTTAATGGCTTAATGGGTGTATAATTATTTTTGGTAGGCATTATAGAACCCAATGCTGATATATATATGCTTCAATATGCCCTTGGACTTACTTTAGACTGGATTTTCAAACAAAAGTTATGCAATTAAAAAAAATACACACTTTTTTCATGCTTTTGATGAGATTGATAAGGGGATACACTAGTATTATAGGGACCTAATAGATAGTTCATGATTGTCTAGCTTAGATGAAGAATTTTAGAATTGGAAAAACTGGTTGCATGAAGTCTCTACACTGTGTTGTAATCGAGTAACTAGATCTCTACATTTTATATATTTTGAGGTATGTGAATTTCCCTACTATGATGGCACAGGCAATGTCAATTTATTTTTAGAAGAACTTGAAAAGGTTGTTCTAGAGGCACAGTGGTTCCATGTGATTGATCTAGTTTTGCGCTCAACCCCAACACATTGGTGGGGGATGCACAAGGATAATTTGGATATTAGGGAAGAGTGTAACTAAATGATACAATTGTGATTCGGAAATCCTAATACCTAGATGGAGGGAACCTATACAAGTATAGAGGATCTATGCATTCACTTAGCCAAGTGGACTACAGCTTGGGGAGAGGAGCTGAACCCAGAATAGGTACATATATGCATTCATACTTTAAGTAGGATACCCACGAATTGGTATCTGGAAGCGGAGATGCGACGTGGCACTATTGAATGGATTTTGCTAAAATAAATATTTATTTTAACCTTCAGTTTTTAAAGTGGGTTCCAAGGCCTTGGTGAAGCATTGCAAGAAATTCAAGATGTTGTCTTTGATATGCCAAAGGAACTAGAATAACAAGCCTTACCATCCTGGGATGCGTAGATGAAGGATGAAGTAGAATGAAGGAATGTGACAAGCAAAGATACTGAGGAAGGCCCAAGAAACATCAATATTCCTGAGTCTGAAGGACAGCACGCAGTCCCTGGACCTGAGATCAAATTACCAGATGTGACTGAACCTATGAAGACTAGGAAATTCAATATTGGAACAAAAGAAAAACCTAATTTTACCAAAATAAGAGGTTATTGGGATGAAGATACAGTAGGTAAGGTTGTAGAGCTGCTCACTTAATATCAGGAACTGTTCCCTACAAATTTTACGGAGTTGAAATGGATTATTGGAGATCTTGGTGTGATGAGGATCACTTTGAAGCTGGATGTGTGGACTATGAAATAGTGCCTTTACAGATTGAATCCAAGATATAAGCAAAAGGTCAAAGAGGAGTTGAAGAAGATGGTTGTTGCAAGGATTATTGAACCAGTGGAAGAATCATATTGAGTAAGCCCTATGGGGGTCTAAGGAAAGAAGACTAAAGGTGAAATTAGGATCTGTGTTGATTTGCACAAATTAAATTATGCTTGTGTACATGATATTTTTCCAACTTCATTCACAGACAAGGTCTTGGACAATGTCAGAGGGTCGGAGGCCTACTCATTCACTGATGGATTTTCGAGTATCATCAGATAAGGATCAGGCTTGAAGACCGCAATAAGACAACCTTTGCGATAGAGTGGTGATCGTTCCAATACACTATGATGCCATTCAGATTGAATAATGCACAAACTATCTTTTTGCGTGTAGTGGTTTCTAATTTTAAAGAATATATCCATAATTTTTTAGAAGTATATTTTAATGATTGGACTATCTTTGGGTTAGTGAAGAAACATGTTTCCATCCTGCGCTTAATGTTGGATACTTGTCGCAAGTATCAGATCTCACTGAATTTGAAGAAATGTGTGTTTTGTGTTCCTTTTGGTAATTCAATGGGCCATATTGTCTATTAGTAGGGGTTGATGGTTTATATTGATAATATTTCTATTATAGTTAACTTATAAGCTCCAATGAATGTGAAGTTTTTGCACTCAATCTTGGGACATACAGGCTATTATCGAAAGTTTTTTTGGGCATATGAATTGATCATTACGTCGATGGAGAAACTATTGAAAAAGGATGCAACTTTTTGTAGGGATGAGGACTGCGAGAAGAGTTTGGAGATGCTTAAGGAGAAAATGGTAACAGCGAATATCTTGGCATTTCCAGATTGGTCAAAATAATTCCACGTACACGTGGATGCGTAATGTATCGCACTAGGATTTGTATTAGCACGACCAGGAGCTGGAGATATTGATTATCTGATTGCATTTGCAAGTCAGAAGCTGTCAAGTGTTGAGTGAAAGTATTCCACGACAAAGCGAGAAGGGTTGGCTATGGTATATGCACTGCAGAAGTTCCGTCACTATTTTCTTGGAGGTCACTTTAAGATGTTCACTGATCATTCTTCTTTGAAGTACTTGGTGAACAAGCCTGTGTTGGGGGCGAACATCTATAGATGGCTCCTATTCATCCGATTTCATTTGCAAGTCGGAATTTGTCAAGTGTTGTTGGCTCGAGGGGTCCTGACCCAAGTTTGATAAGCAAGGTTTGCTAACAAACCCCTATACTACTGGCCCTTTTGGTAGTGACCTGCTTTCGCAGGTCAAAGTCTCACCCGTAGTAGTATGGGTGGGTGCTGGAACCAGGTTTCTGCACCCTGAGAAAGGATGTGTAAAGCAAGAAGAGCAGTGCTAGGTCTTGTAATCCCTAATTGCCTTTTTCTACGCAGAGATAATTACGTCTCTATTCGCATCCACGTGCACAAGATCTATAAGTATATGCTTGTTATAACATCAACACAGCAGTACATAAATAGAACATAACAGATCTAGATCCAAGAACACAGTATATAGATCTTTCGCAGCTTAAGGACAGAAAACGCACAATACAGCAAATATCAGTAATTCACATAACAGTACTCATAGATTCAGTTCTCTAACAATATTTCGCATTCATTTATTCATCAATTCTTCCTTACAATTCCAATTCCCTTCCCAACCTACGCACACAGCAGCAGGGTCTGCACATAGCTGGACTTGGATCTCCGTGCACATAGCCAGCAGGAGTCTGTTCCCCAAAACCTAAAAAAATAGCTTAAATCCTTATTTGCATCAATAGCCCATCATATCCTATCCTTTACAATACAAAATGCATCTCTATTTATAACAATATAGCCTCGACTTTCCTATGGTCCGCAACCCATGGTTTTCGGACCCCTAGTTTACCCTTTGACCCATTACAATGCATTCAGGGCTTTGACCCACCCCAAAACCCCTGCACTAGACTAAATATAATAAAAAATAATCAAAATGGGCTGGTTTCACAGCTTGTTAGGAGACCCTGTTCCAACAAGTGTTGAGTGCAAGTATTCCATGATAGAGTGAGAAGGGTTGGCTATGGTATATGCGTTGTAGAAGTTCTGTCACTATTTGCTTGGAGGTCACTTTAAGATGTTCATTGATCCTTCCGATTTGAACTACTTGGTGAAAAAGCCTGTGTTGGGGGCAGATATCTGTAGATGGCTCCTAATATAATCTCGAAGTAATTGTGAAGCCAAGAAGACTGAATGTCAAACCAAATCATTTATCGTGCATTGCAGTGGGGAGGAACCAACTAATTTGGAGGAAGGATTACCAGATGCGCAACTATTTTCTATTAAGATAGTTGATGAAAATTTTACAGATATTATTCATTTTCTAACCACTGGAAGTGTTGGCGAGAAAACAGGTCTCTCAAATAAGACTCGGGTTTAGGTTAAGGGCCAACAAGGATTTCTGTTGTAGTCTAGCACCACGCCGACAATTTCACCCTGCTCCGAAGAGCTGAGAGTCTCACCCAAAGCGTGCCGCAACCTTACTAAGGTAGGGAGTCAATCGGTATCAGCCGAACAACATTGGCAAGGGTAAATCAGAGCTGCGGAAAAGGTCTAAACATACACAACGCAACATTCCATGAAAGATATCTCTCAGAAATGCATTCAAACTTGCAATAAATAAAATGTAAAAGTGCCAGTGAAACCATTCATTCCAAACCATAACAGATATTCAAAATAGCAACCTCTGATTATATTATGAATCAGCTATCAGTGCCAAGCTATTACAAGGCTCATCAACATGAGCTCGAACATAACAGAATACAAAGAGGTCCTATTGGACAGAGAGAAACACATAGATATAGAAGAATAGAGAACATTACAACATAGGCAGAGCTCTCCTATGGCTCCTGTTGCCTGATTCTGTCTGCACCAACATTCCTTTCTGCTGGCCGGCTGACTATTTGTTCTGCTTCCAGCATGACTGACAGTTCCTCCTTTCTTCTCGCTCGGCTATCTTCTATTTCTTTCTGTTAGTCGGGAGTTCTACTGCTCTTTCCCTGCCACACTCTTCTGCCATCTGTGCTTGCTCCCACAACAGCTGTGACACCTGTCCTTTACTCCTTTGCAACCTTGATTTCCTTTGCCTACTTTGGTTGCATTCCACCACGTACTATCTGTAACTCAAAAGCTATTTAATTTTCAAAACAAGGGCCCCAACAGGCCTCGACCACATCCTATTGACTCACCCCGAGTCAATCGTTCTGCATTTTTTCTACTTCCATGGGTTCGCTCAGCCCTGCGCCCTGCTCTGCGTGCCTCCCTTCTCACAGCTATCCAAACAAGGGCCCCAACTCTGGGACCTTGGTTAGAGCTGATACCTTGAGTTCCTGGAAGGTTGTCATGGCTTGCTGCCATCCTTACATTAGCTCATCAGTTTCGGCTGTGATATTTGTGACAACTTCTTCTTCTGAATTTGGCAGCAAGTCACCAAACACAGTGTTGATTTGAGTATTGGCCTCAGAGGCCAATTGTTGCATTGTTTGGGAATTGATTTTCACTGGCTGTCGGAGCTCCTGAAGGGCTTTCTTGGCCATCTTTGAGCTCTCTTCTATCTATTGTATTTTGACTTCCAAAACGTCTACTTGTGCATACAGTTGGTCGAGTCCAGTCGGGTCTGTGGGCTCCTGGATCTCTCTTGATATTTGTTGTAGCTGTAATGAGACCGGTTGTGCCTTCAAAGTAAGTGCTGTCGAGCATTCCTATAGACCCTTCAGTAGATCGTATGCCTCTTTTTCTGTAGTACTCAAAACTTCCTGCATTTTCACGACTTGGCTCTATCTCTTTGATATCTTTGCTGAGTATACAGCTGTTGGGTCGGGTAACGTTGGTCGGGCTACCAATGCTGCCTTGAGTTCCATGTTTTCTTGTTAGAGATTCGAGTATGCCACCCTGATGTGGACCGCCTGCCTGACTACAATGGTTTCCTATATCTCTTCTGGTATATGGTTGTTTCTGGCCATTACTGTGGGCAACACGTCCCGGAATACTCTGGTTACCGTCTCCAGTTGTTCTTGGAACTACCCATTTTTTGTCTTGAGTTGTTCATGCTCTTCAATAAGCGTGCTGATCTGTAGTTGCTGCTGCTCGCATTTCTGCTACAGCTCTGAGTGAAGTCTCTCAGCTTGTTGTGCTGCTCTTTGAATAAAGTGGTATAGTTGGGCTATCCCCTATGTTTCCATGCTTTCTGCACTGGAGGTACCCTGATCTGGAAACTGTGCACGAAGTGGTTGTCTGCTAGTGACAGATTTCACTGATTGGTCCTGCGGTGATTGTGGCGGTGTCTAGTATGGCAGCTGGTTGCTGGAGTCAGCCATCTGTAGATCAGATTTCCCTTCTTGACCTGTTAGGTTAGCTGGCTGGAGCAGAGTCTGCTCGGTGAGTGACCCAACTGTTTCTTCCAAGGACTTCTCTATCTGATTAATAAGCTAAGTAAATGTAGTTTGCGGGACCAGGGTTTCGTCAACTGGAGGTATCTCTTCTATACTCGAGTTAACTTCCATTTCGTGGTCCCCATTAGTTCTTCTTCTGACTATTGGGTCTGACACTGTGACTGATGAAGTGGAGGGTGTGGAATTGTGGGGCTCTCGAGAGATGGATGAGGTGGTGAGTGGTAGTTGGTGGGTGTGAGGTGGCGATATGTGAATGTTTAGGATATCGAGGGGGAATATAGGGTTGTGGGGTGGTAACCCCCTGGTCCCTTGGGGCTCGACTATTAGTTATTCTCTGATCGGTACTCCTATACTCAATTGTTGAGGTGGATCTTCCCCTGTGAGATCGACCAGTGGGCTAGATCCTGCGACCTTGGCCTTTTTTGCTTTCGGTGCTGCTGCTGGTTTCACAGCTTTATTCTTTCTGACCAACGCTGTAGTCACTGGGGGTGGTGAATTAAACAGAACATTGGGTATTGGCGCAAATATGGAGGTTGTGCTAGGAGATGGATTGGAATGGGATTCCTGAAACTCTGAAAATGTTGGAAATGTAGTGGCATCGCTAGTTAGCACTTGAACTACTCTATTAAAACTTTTTACCTTGGTGTTCAGTTTTTCAATGATCGGAAAAAGCTGCAAGTTTGACATCCTGGTCACTGCTTCTTCTGAAGTTTCTCCCGGGAGTGAGTTTGGCAGCATCCCGTCGAAGATATATGTGTAGACTCTGTCCTTGACCTCCATCGCCACTCCTGGCCATGAACAAACCTCCGTGTGAAAGGCTGCTTCGTTAGTCTAGAACTTCAAGGGCCTCATCTTGAAAGTTGATTCTGGTACACATGTTGGCCTGAGAAAATTTTGCTTGTGGGTGACCCCGAACCATACCTGCTCGCTATATCCATCTAACAGACTTCCTGGAATTCTTTGTTGACTCATCACGACGTCAACCATCTGGCCATACCATACTTTGAAAGCTTTTGCATTCACTTCTTTTATGCTAGGGTCCCCAGACACTTTCCAAGGCATGAACTTCATTGCCAATGGTTGGTCTTCTGTTATCTCGACCAGTATCTAGATGCTTGGGAAGGTCCATTTCCACATGGCCAGCGCCATGATAAAATATCCATAAATAAATCTGGTCACCCTCTTGTAATTGTACTCGCAAGCTTCGAGCAATTCCTTCATCAAGAAAGAGCACAAATTCAGCCTTGTCCCTTGGACACAATGCTCCACAACTGAATTTGTATCCAGCGTGCACTCCCCTTTGGTATAGTGCCTCATTTTCTTGCTAGCAATTAGGTAGCAGGCGAACTTCACCTCCGATCTCTTGATCAAGTCGATCTTTGCTCCTTTTCCCCCTCTCCTAGTGCCATACTTGACATAGTAGTCTGTGTCCCCAGATTTCTTTGCTCTCTTGGACATAGTTTGGAACGATGTTGATATGTCCCTTCCCTCCTATGATAGTCCAGTTAATCTATGGATGTCTTCTACATGAATTGGGATTTCCTTCCCCAACCATAGTGAACCGTTCTGGATCCTACTTAATAAAAATTTTGTGCACTGCATCGCAGTGCCTATAATCCCGAACACTAGCATATTTCTCAAGTTCAGTATCATAGACTGTTGGATGCCCCTGAACTCTGGCATAACTCTTGCCACTGTCTGTCCCGCTTCTGTTGCATAATTTTCTATATACACTCCCCTTTTCAGTGCTGGAAACTCAAAATAATCTGTAAGTTTTGTGTTGATTAGTGTTGGACTGTCATATTTTTCCACAAGGGACTTCATCTTTTGAATTCTGCTGTCAATTTCTTGCTCCACAACCGCGGGGCTTACTTTGGTCATTCTGGCTCTTCGCTGGTATACTTGTAGAATAGTTCTCTCTCTTTTCTCTTGAATTTCTTCTCCTGGGTGCCTTCTCTGTTCTTCTTCTGGTTCGAATTCTCTTGTTCTTTTGGATGTTTTTGATTCTAACTCGGATTTTTTCGGCATTCTTACGCTTCTCTGCATTCAGGTTATGTAAGTAAATGGCACGGGTGTGGTTGATGAGACCCCATAACTAATTAATTTTTTCCTGGCTTCCTCTGCGGCTACAATCGTGCGATTAGTTACCGACTGAGGTGAGTTCTAACATTGTTGACTGTGGTTTTGGGATTTGGGCAGACGTGACGGCTGGTGGTTATGTCTAATTATGGAAAATTTAGTACGATATGGGTGATGCTAATTATGGCAATTATTTCAAAATCTTGGTAATCCTACATACTGACACTGGTACTACGCGTAATGATGATGGGCTGATGTTCGGCACACTTTTCTATCTGACGTGGATGACATGCTGGACACTACCCCTCCCCGACCACAATTGGTTGCGTTGCGGTCTCCACAACTCAACTGTCATTATTTATTATTATTATTGGTTTGGTAAAGTGGAATCCTATATCTGATCATCTCGGGTGCGAGAGAGTTTTTTATGCTATTATACCCTGCTGACTCCTCTCAGTTGCGAGATTTATTGGAAATCAAATGATTAACTTACTCTTGGTAGGGCTTCAGGCATGCACCGTTGACCCATCCTTGTCGAACTTGGTCGTTCAGTGGTGCTAACCGAACTGCTCCTGAATCTTTGATTTCTATCACATGAAATGGCCCTAGTCAATGCATCTGTAGCTTCACTGGGAATTTCTGGTATTTGCTGTCATATAGTAGAACTTTCTCACTGACCTGAAAATTCTTGTGCTTAATGTGCCATTCCTGCCAAGCTTTTTGTCTCTCCTTTTGTATCGCCTGGTGAAGTTCGGCCAAAAATCGTCCTTCTTCAAGTTCTTGCAGCTCCTGCAATCACTCTTTTAGCTATTCTTCTTCAGATAACTGGAGTTTTTTTGTGATTAGAAGGCTTGGTATGATGAATTTCGCTGGGACTACTGCCTCTCTCATGTATACTAGCTAGAATGGTGTTTGGTTGTTTAGTAGTTTTATTGTTGTTCGGTATGCCCACAACGTTGCTGGTATTTGCTCATCGCAGTCATCGCGTTGTGCATTGCATATCTTCGGCAGGCCCTTCTCCAGTATTTTGTTGAATGCTTCCACTGTATCGTTGGCTTGCAGATGATACATACTGCTTTTATGGTGTTGTATAATGAAGCTTTCCAGCAGGGATTTAATGGTGTCATTGATGAAGTGGGTACCCTGGTCGCTGGTCAGGCTTTTTGGACACCCAAATTGGCTGATTATATTTTCAAATATGAATCTAGCATCAGTATTTGCGGTGCAATTTTTCACTAGCACTACGTCTGCCCACCTCATCAGGTAGTCTGTCGCCATTATTATGTACCTCTCCTTTGAGTACCTTGCAGCTGGTGTAATTGGTCCTACAAAGTCGACTGCCCACTTTTCGAAAAGTTGCAGTACTTTTATCGGATGTCGCAGAAGCTCATCTCTGTGGGATGGTTGTCTTGTCTACTGACAAACGTCACATTTCTGAACAAATTATTTGTTGTCCTTATGCACTGTTGGCCACCATAAACCTACTTGTAATACCTTTCATGCTATTGGCTTAGCTCCTATGTTTCCTCCCGCAACACCACTGTGGCATTCCCATAGTATAGTTTCCCTTTCATGATCCAGGAATCTTCGAAGAATCTGGTCCAGCCCCATATTGTATAAGTGTCCCGCTATTAGCTTATACTCTGTAGCTAGAACTACCAGGTGTCTTTTCTGTATTGAAGTATACTCCTGCGGACACTGCCCTATCGTGAGGTAGGCTACTATCTCGTTCAGGTAGTCTGGGATGGCTTTTACTCTGAAAATATCAGCATCTGGTAACTGATCATCTAGAGACCCCCCATTTTCTCCATTCTCTAGTCGGGAGAGGTGATCAGGCCCTACGTTCAGTCTTCCAAGCTTAACGATCACTTCAAAGGTGAACTCCTGAAAAAGTAGGAGCCATCTGTAGATTCTCCCTTCTAAGACCGGTTTGTTTACTAAGTATTTCAATGCTGAGTGCTCTGTGAAAAATTTGAACGTACCTCCCAATAAGTAGTGGTGGAATTTTTGAAGAGAGTACACCATTGCTAATGCCTCCCATTTTGTTGTGGTGTAGTTTCGTTCTGTTGTGGACAACTTGCGACTAGCAAAATATACCGGATGATTGACTGAAGTGTCTCCTGGTTGAGCCAAGACCGCTCCGAGCGCAACGTTGGAAGCATCGATGTGTACATGAAATTTTTTGTCCCAGTCTGGGTGAACTAGTATTGGCGCACTCGCCAGCTTTTCCTTTAGGGTATCCAGGGCTGTCCTGCAACTTTTCGTCCACTAGAACTGTTCTGACTTCCTCAACAGCTTCTCTAATGGCACTGTTATCTTCGCGTAGTTGTGAATGAATTTCCAGTAATAACCTATGTGGCCCAGCAGTGATCTCAGCTATTTTACTACATCTGGTGCCTCCATGTTGACTATCACTACTACTTTGGCTGGGTCTACGCAGACACCTTGGTTACATACCACGTGTCCTAGCAGTGTTCCAAATGGCACTACAAATATACACTTCTTCAAATTCAATGAGATCTGCAGTTGCCGACATCTATCGAACATTACTCTTAACAGGCTCGCAATATCCTTTAGTATGCTATAGACAGTCCAGTCATCCATGTAGACCTCTAAGAACTTGTGGATGTATTCCCGAAAAGTGGCTATCACTATGCGAGAGAATACCGCGGGTGCATTTTTCAATCTGAATGGCATCACATTATATGCAAAAGAGCCCCATTCGATGGTGAATGTTGTCTTTTTCTTATCTTCCTCTGCTATCCTTACCTCATGGTATCCTGAGAATCCATCGATGAATGAGTATGCCTCGTTCCCCACAACGTTGTCTAGGACTTTTTCACTAAATGGAGTGGGAAATGGGTTATGGATACAAGCATTGTTTAAGCGTCTGTAATCTACACAGACTCGTATTTCAGATTTCTCTTTTTTGTTTTTATAACTATAGGACTTACCCATTCTTCTTCCTCTACTGGGAATATCAATCCTGCTTTTAACATCTTGTCGATCTCTGCTTTCACTTTTTCCTTCACCCTTGGATTAAGATGATATGGTCTATGTTTCACAGGCCTTGCATCAGGATTTAGTATTTTCCGCATCACTCCCATCTCTCTTTTTATGCCCTTTAAATACGCTACTAATGAAGGGAACAAGTCCTCATATTCCTTTAGCAAACTGAATATTTCCTTTGTTGTTTGTTCATCCCAATAGTCTCCAATTGTCGCTAGTTTAGGCTTCTCTTCTGTTCTGATATTTAATTTCTTGGTTCTTAGTGGTAGCAGATGGATCCCTTCTATCGTTGGTTTTTATTTGATATCCCTCTCCCCCTCTGTTTCTTCAAAATACAGATGCCTGATATCCTCCAGATTTTCATCATCCATCTCCTTGTTTATCTTTTGACATGCCACCTTTTGTTTGACACCTTGGTATTGAAGCGACTACTCATCCCTCTTTTGAATATCCAGGAAGAACAGTACCTTCTTGATAGCCTGCAAAGCTTGTGTAACCAGCTCTGTTTTTCCTTCAAACATGAAACACTACGTGAAGTTTTCCGCAACTTCCTGCCATTTGCTGGTCCCTCTTTTTTTCTCCTCCGTGAGGTACCAGGCCTGTGGAATTACGTCCAGAGAGTGGATAAACCAGTGTACCCATAGTTATTCTGGATATCCTTCTTTTCTCCATTATGCCTCACATTTCTTTAGATGGTTTCTGGGGTCTGAGTCCCCTTGGTACTTGTCCTTACTCCAGGGTCCTTCCTCTTCCTTAAATCTTGATTTTAATGTTCCTGCAACTTTGTCCCATTGTGTCAGTGTGTTGCGATGATTACTCCACCATCTTGCGGATGTGGACTATAATTCCATGTCCATCAATGGTACTCTGTGGCTTTCTGGTACCTTATTTTCTATCTTTGTTATGAAAATATTTACAGCCTTCATGTCGGATAAGGTCGGGTATTCTCGAACCTAGGTTCCAATCCAATTGATTCTTCCAATGTTGGCGCATCTCCTTGCAGTAGTTTCATACCCTCATTGCTACCAATCATCCCAAGCTATTTCTGAGCCCAATTCTAAGCTTTGGATGATTCTCTAGATTATAGAGCCTTCTGCTGTTGGATTAATGTAATCTTCTCTTCTTCCAGAAGTTGAGCATATTCTCTGCTATCCACAGTCTTTGTATATCTTGGTCCTTGGTATGGGTCAAGTGGCTGAGTGACTCTGATCTCCCCATCCTCGAAGATCATCATTTCCTTTTTCAGATCTATTATCGCATAATTTTCAAAGGCCCAATCAATTCCTAGTAGTGCAAGATAAGGATCTTTTTCTCCCATGATGTCGATGACTTCAAAGTCCGTAAATGTCTTTACTCTTGCAATGTCAACTTCAACTTCCTCCAGTCTGCCAATGGGCACAATGAAATACTGGTTCACCATCTGAATTTAAATTGGTCAATATTTCAATCTTGGCCTCCCTAATGCTTCCCAAGTTTTTCTTGACAAGATATTGACATCAGATCCCAAATCAAGCATGGTGTCTTTAATTTGGAAACCTGCAACTTGTGTGTTCACTCGGAATTCCTTTCCCATCCTTCTTTTATTTCTCTTTACTCTCTGTAAATACTTCTGGTTTGCATCCAGTGATTCTCTTGCTCCTGTGCTCTTCTTCAGCACCCCTTCCAAGTTCTGCTTTAGCTGCTCTAGCATTGGCGCGTTGTCAAAAATTTTTAGGAATATATGGAACCACTCCTGGATCAAAGATTCTGAATTACCTTGGGTTTCATTGTCTTCTTGAGTTTTTTTTAACCCAATACCTTTGTTTCCCCTGAGTTGGGAAAAGGTTTATGTTGCTTCCTGAAAAAAATTGTTTCTTTCGTTCTAGTTTGATCAGGAGTTTTGGGGATGCTGACCTGATCAATTTTATCGGGTCCATAGTACGTGCATCTTCTCCCGTTATTTTTCCTTATCATGTTACTATGGCCACGTTTTTCATTTTCGGAGTTCCCATCAACCTGGGTTCTGCATTTACTAGATTTGTCCCCCTTTGTCTAGCTCTTTCCTCCCATCTTTTGATGAGCTCAGGACAATCTTCTGTTGCATGTGTGTTAACCCAGTACTGGGAACACTAGGGTCTTCTAGGGAGTGGAAATCCTCTAGCTACATGTCCTTCTTGGTCGTAGTTGTAGCATATTACTAGACCTCTACTTTCTGCTCGACCTCCTCTCATGCCTCCTCCTCTTCCTCGGGGAGCTTTGTTCACTCTATATGAAGGCCAGTCCAGTCGTTCCGCCAGTGCATCTAGAGCTTGGCACTACTCTGTTCCGTGTGTTTTTGAGGCACAGAACTCACAATATATATTATTTGGAACGTTGGAATATTTTTGTAAGATCGGACACAGGCGAGGTTGATGGCTCATATTCTTACATATTTCACAATACTCATTGGTGGTTGGAATTTGTTGTGTAGGGAACCCTGTGTATTCCTGTTGCGGTGGATATAGTCCCTGGGTGTTTACTTGTGAAACTCCTCCTAATGTTGGAGCCCCCTGTGCTCCTACAGCCGATGTCCCCACGTTCTTCCCCTGCAACCGTGGACATTTAGTTACCACATGTCCTTCCATGAGACAATGTGTGCACCGTACATCAAGTCTCGTCGGTCGCATTGGTTGAATTTCTTTGAGTTTTTCTATAAAACTTGCTATTTGATGTTGCAGACCCATTATAGAGGGGTCCTATACCGTTTCTCCTCCCTTAAAATCTTGCAGTTAACCCGCCATAGCGTCTATCTTCATTGCTTGCTCTAGTGTGTCTTGCAACATCTTGATCCTTTGTTGAGTTAATGGAGTTTGGGTCAAAGGTAGTAGAGCTTTAATGAACCAATCCCTCTGATGGTTTGGATCAATTGGATAGATGAGTTTTCCAATTGAGTCCTTGAATCTCCACATCAAATCCCAAGCAGTCTCTCCTTCTCACTGCTTGATTTCCCAAATTTCTGACAGGCCTTGTTAGTCTGTTTGGGGCAGTTTGAACTCCTTAATGAAATCCCTCTTCACATCTGCCATCGCTAGATTCTGATGAGCTTTAGACCACTTCATAAACCAGCGTAGGGATCTCTCCCTAAGGGTGGTTTGAAATTTTATCAACTTCTCCACATCTGGTGTCTGTCGTGCCCTCCATATGGCCTCGCAGAGGTACCAGTGCTGTTCGACATCATTGTTACCCCTCCCAGAGAACTCTGGATACTGGTTAAGTGATCCCGCCATGTTCGCTTGAGTAGGCATCACTAGAATGAAGTCGTTGGTTCCTGGTTGCAAGACTGTACCACTAGCAATCCTACTACTAGTATGTATTACTTCTGGGGACTGAATACTGTGCAACTTACTTAATTCGCGCAACTTAACAAAAATTTCACCTAGGGGTTGATAGATTACCAGGGGAAGGTTGGGACTAGAGCTACTTGAACTTTGGGGAATAGGAATACCTTGAGATATGGACGTCGGCCTTTCTTGGAATAGTTGCTCCATTGCAACGTGCATCTCTACATCAAACACCTCCTCCGAGCGCGTGTCTGCACCTTCTTCATCAGAATTTTTGTTGGAAATATTTTCATTGATGGAAAAGGGGCACAAAGGAGCAGCACCGTGACAAGGGGGCAGATCAGATTCAGATGAAATTGTTGCAGAGAAATAAAGTAAATTGGCAGAGGCTACAAGAGGAGGGTTTAGACAGGAAGAAGTTTTTCTTTGAACAGTCAGGGTTTTGTTTTGTAAGCCTACGAGAAAATGAGACAAAAATGGGTTTGAAGATTGGAACTTGGCCATAGAAGAATTGATTGAGAGCATCGAGAGTTATTAACCTCTGTAATAAGGGTTCGAAAGAAAATTAGAACTCTGGTTATTTGGTTGAGAGCGTAGCGATAATTAGTCTATGTTTATTGAGTTATGCAATGAAAAGGAGTTTTTCATGAGAAATTGAAGTTAAACAAAGAAATGGTGAAAATTCTCTTTTGAATGCAATTTAAAACAAAGTTTGCAAGTTAAGCGGTTTTCAAGAAAACTAGACACTGTTGTCACACAGCCTTTGAGTTGTGGGTGGTTTTTCCCATTTTGAATGCAATCGAATGATATTGTGACACATCACGAGTGAAATACCAACCATTTCATGTCGCTTTTGGGTGATAAATTTCTGGGGTCGATTGAATGCGATTGTTGTCCGATTAGATCTGTGGAAGATTCGACGGAGTTCGCGTTGAAAGTTGTGGGGGAGTTAAAATAAGGTATGGACCCAACGTTGTATGCAATGAAGTTTTATTAAGGGTTTGAAGTCCGGAATTATTTCCGAAGGTCTAAATATTCTAAAGGTTTTTTAATATTTTCGAAGGTTTAATGATATTTCAATGGAGTTTTATTAAAGTGGTTGAAGTTCGGAAATACACTGCCGAGGGAGTTTTGACCTTTGTTTAAAAGTAAATCAAACATTTCCGAAGGTTCTAATATTCATTCCGAAAGGGTTTAAAACATTGGGGTAAAGTGAGGTATATTGTTCTAAAGGTTAACAAAGGTGTGGGACCAGTGTCACACAGCGGGACAACGTAAACAAACGGATGAGATTAAAGGAGATGCGATGTGATGCAATCGCATATCGCAATCAGGGCAGGAGAAAAATAACACAAACACAATGGTCACAGAAAATGCGAAGTGTGATGTAATGACGTGGGGATGACGTGGCAAGTGACGTGGAAGCTGACGTGGACCTGACCCCACAAATCGCAAATAAATCAAGATGACGTGGCAGTGACGTGGCGATGACGTAGCAAGGTGACATGGCACGATGACATGGAGATGACGTGGACCTGGCCCGCATATCGCAAATCGCAAGATCAAAGGGGTGAAGATCATAAGATAAAAGTTGTGATGCGATGGATAGAAGCGATGCGATGTGCCGATGCGACGGGACACGTGGCAACACAACACAATATTTCACATCGGCGATGCTTATGTGATAAGAATTCGTAAGTTATATAACTTGCAATGCAATCGATGAATGCGATGTGATGGAGGCGATGCGAAGTTCATCGCATATCGCAGATCGCAAAACTCAGGACAAAGTGTGATAAAGGAGCCAGATGCGATGCAGCTCAGAACCATTATTTAAGAGATTTCAAGTTCGGGTGTATGTGATTTCCCTTTGTAAATTTCATCGGAAAGAAAAGGAGCCATATAGCAAAGAACATTTGAAACACCGAAGTGCGATAAAGAGAGTGAATGCGATAAAGATCAAAGCCGAAGCCTAAAGCATTTCAAGTCCGAGAGTATGTGGATTTTCCTTTGTAAATCGTTTCGGAGAGCAAAAGGAGGATTATAACGTGAAACAAAAATGAAAGTATGAACGCGGGTAGAAAGGCTCAGGTAAGGACCCGACATAGAGAAAAAGGCAGACCGGATGTTTAGAAGAGAGGTGAAGGTTGAGCGTTGTGGGCATGAGAAAAAGAGGCATGGTCGGGCAAAAGGAGATATGATGACACTGTTAGAAACGCAATAGAATGGGTCAAGTCAGAAAAAATGAGCAGTTATGCAGGAGAGCTAGACTAGAATAGCAGAAACTGAAAAGACAGTGACAGCAGTAGAAAAGACAAATGTATGGTGAACCAAGAGCTGAAAGGGCTGAGTGACATGTATTATTGTATCTGTAAATGTAGATGATTTAATTATTTTTATTGTATGTGATGCAAAGGCAAGTCTTCGTAGGCAAAGCAAAACTCCACTGTAATACACAAATATATACATTTTGTTATATTATTCTAAATGTGCTAGACAAGAAAATGAGAAGGGGGAAGGCAAAGAGTCATACCTGTTCATTTCGAATTCCCTGTGGAATGCAAACAGTTATGAGGTGATCCCTATAAATAATCTTACCAGCATATGCATAAAGAGTTGAAAGTATGAAGAAAGAAGTGAGAAAGAATAAGAAGAAGAAGGATTAGCCAGAGAAGCTGTGAAGATCCAAGGATAAAGGCAGATATGAAGGGTGGAGGACAGCAGTGAATAAGGAATATAACATAGCTAATATCTATGTAAATCAGCATGTGTTTTCATAGTAGTGTGAGGAATTTGGTGCTTCCATATCAAGTTGTATCTTGATAGATTTCCAGTTGTAGCTGGATGAGGTAGGAGCCTCCTATAGGTTGTAGCCTGCAGAAAATAGATGGGAGTTGGAGCTTCCTTGAAAGTTGTAGCCTGTAGAATTGAGGTAGTAGCCTCTTGTAGGTTGGAGCCTACAGAAAATCAGTGGTGAGAGGGAGATGAAGCTTGCCTTTGCATCACAACAATAATAAGATGTGGTTTTCTCCCTTATGGATTTCCACTTATATCTGTTGCCTATGTGCATGATGATTATATGTTGATATTATGTATTTAATCTGCTTAATACCTGTTTCTCACTTATTAAGATTGTTGTTCCATTGCATATTAAGTTGATCACGAAATGAATATGTAAATAAGTGTAAAATAAATTTTTACAAGACCATGACTGATTTAAACTAATTCACCCCCCCTATCAGTTTAACCAAGGGTTCAACACTTTTTTCCTTTCTCCGTCTGGGTTGGGCTCCTATACACCTGCTGAACTTCTTTAATGGCCCCTCCTATATCTTGGGGACCCACCTGACTTTCCATTTCCTTCGTCATCTGAGGCGCCTCCTCTTTGTCCTTTTGACCACTTTCCTGTCTCTTCAACTCCTTTATCACCCTCTCTCGCCACCTTTCGGCAATTTGTGCCCTCCGATGTGCTCGTCGCTCCCTGAGCCTATTAGCAGTCTTGACATCCATACTCATACTCCCCTTTTTCACTATTCTTGTAGCATCTCTCCCTTAGTCCCTTCCCCCGGCACCGGAGGTTTTACGCTTCCATATCTGCTTTTTGGAACCCCATTAGTCCTTCATCTTCCATCAATGCTTTAATCCACAATGGGATATTTTTCAGCAACTTCCCCCTTAACCTTGATCTGAATGTATCTTCTGCTCTTGAAAAATACTGGTAGCACTCCGCTGCAAACTCCAATATGTATCCGTCGAAGGTAGATTCCACCCATAAATATATATCTCAGGTTAAATAGGTGTTTAACTGATGAAGGGCCACCAAATCCCTGTGCACCCACTTGCAATTGACCTTCCGCAACTTTTCTTTGACCGCCTTGGTCTGAAGCCTCTGCAACCAGTTATAGAGTTCTTCTGGAAACTTTCCCCAAAAGATTTCGTAGGTATTACTGGTAGAGTTGGAGAATAGAACCAGACTTTTGATTGTTTTCTCCTTCTGTTGTCTCATCTCAGCTTGCTGAGTGATGAACTGATCTAGGTGGTTATTCCACCAGCTTCGTATTTCTCTTTCAAAGATCTGAGATACCATGATCTAGCTCCCAAACGAAATTTCGGGTCCCAGCAACGGAACCATTTGTTGGTGAGAAAACAGGTCTTGCAGATAAGACCCAGGTTCAGGTTAAGGGCCAACAAGGTTTTCTGCTATAGTCTAGCACCACGCTGGCATTTTCACCCTGCTCCGAAGAGCCGAGAGTCTCACCCGAGGTGTGACGCGACCTTAATAAGGTAGGGAGTTGATCGGTATCAGCCGAACAACATTTGCATGGGTAAATTAGAGCTATGGAAAAGGTCTAAACATATGCAATGCAACATTCCATGAAATATATCTCTTGGAAATGCATTCAGACTTGCAATAATTAAAATTTAAAAGTGCTAGTGAAACCATTCATTCCAGACCATAAAAGATATCCAAAACAACAACCTTTGATTATATTATGCATCAACTATCAGTGCTAAGCTATTACAAGGCTCATCAACATGAGCTTGAACAGAACAGAATACAAAGAGGTCCTATTAGACAGAGAGAAACACAGAGATACAGAAGAATAGAGAACAGTACAACATAGGCAGAGCTCTCCTACGGCTCCTGTTTCCTGATCTCATCTGCACCAACCTTCCTTTCCGCTGGGCAGCTGCCTATTTGTTCTGCTACCAGCGTGACTGAAAGTTCCTCCTTTCTTCTTGCTTGGTTGTCTTCTATTTCTTTCTGTTAGTCGTGAGTTCTACTACTCGTTCCCTGCCACACTCTTCCGCCATCTGTGCTTGCTCCCACAACAGCCGTGACACCTGTCCTTTACTCCTTCACAACCTTGACATCTCTCTACCTACCGTGGCTGCGTTCTGCCACGTACTAGCCGCAACTCAAAAGATGTTTAATTTTCAAAACAAGGACCCCAACAGGAAGTACACCTGCGGAGTATACAATTAAGCAGAAGAAAGATTTGGTTTTGCGTGCATTATATTTTACCTTGATTGAAAGTCAATTATACAAGCTAGGAGTCGATGAAGTTCTAAGGAGGTATGTTCCTGAATTCGAAAGGAACAGTATACTAGCAAAAGCACATGAACGTGTTGCACAAGGTCATTACTCTGGAAAACCTCCTGTGCAGAAAATATTGAGAGTTGGGTTTTGGTGGCCCATGGTGCACACCAATTATAAGGAGTATTGTTGTGCTTGTGATGTATGTCAGAGGACTGGGAGGCCCTCGCGCAGAGATGAAATTCCATTACAACCCCAAGTAACTCTAAAAGCCTTTGAAAAATGGTAAATCGATTTTGAAGGGCTAATCAACCCTCCAAGGAAGAAGATTGGAGCGCACTATATCATCATTGCTACAAACTATTTGACTAGATGGGCAGAAGCTAAACTTGTGAAGGATTGCAGCACAAAGACGGCTACACACTTCATCTCTGAAAATATCTTGACAAGTTTTGGATGCACTAAAATTCTCATGAGCGACCAAGGCACACATTTTTTGAATGAGACTATTCAAGCACTAACTATTGAATTCAAGATACATCATCAGAAGAGCACACCTTATCATCCACAGGTGAATGGGATAGTAGAATTCTTCAACAATATCTTGGAGAATGTGCTCACGAATATATGCAATGATAATTGTAATGATTGGTATGTGCGCATACCTATTGTTCTATGGGCATACAGCACCACATGCGATAAGCTAATAGGACAAACTCCTTTCAGATTTGTCTATGGATAGGAGGATGTTATGCCGATGGAATACATTATTCCTAGTCAGTGCATCGATGAGATAGCTGACATGGTTGATCAAGAAATTATGGAAGAAAGGTTATCACAGCTAGTTGCACTGGAAAAACATAGATTCATTGTTGGTTTTCATCAACATGTACAAAAAGCGCATGAAAAGGCTTGGCATGCCTGGCATATAAGACAAAAGATATTTAAGAAGGAGGAATTGGTTTTGCTATATGACAGTAAGTTTGCGCGATTTCCAGGAAATTTCAAAATGCATTGGCTCAGGCCTTATATTATCAAGGAAATTGCTGAAGGATATTCGGTTCATTTGGCTACATTAACTAGTGAATTACTTCCTGGATATGTGAATGGCAGTCATTTAAAACCTTACAGGGACGACCCTGTCCCTGTGCACGATCAATGACTATATGGTCGGAGGAATGTCCCAACACCCTAAACAATTGCAAGAGGTTGGAGGAATCTAAAGAAGTATGTCAGAAGTTTTATTACAACTTCTTTTTCACGATGAATTTTGAGGAAGCACAAGTATCTATGATTCCAATGCAGAGACTACGCCAGGAGGATGTTGTCATCGTAGACTACCCAGAAACTAGCCGTTGGAACAGTAAATTTGGACAAGAAAACTTGGTTATCATTTGGAGTGGCGGATAATTTGAATTTATGGAGGATGTTATGTCATATTTGGACCTATTTTCGCATTTATGAAGCTACATCAATGGACATAAGGTCATTTGGGTTGTGCCACTTCTATAAATATGACATGCAGGGTTGCATTCGAACCTCTTGCTTCCTGAGTGTCTTGAGAATATTGAATTTTTATCTCTTACGCCCTCTGTTTATTTTTATGTCTGAGCCTTTTGAAAATTTGTGAAAGAAAGTGTTAGGTCACTTAGTTCCTGAAGCTATGACTGTTGTAGAACCTAATCCCTCTGCGCCGCAAGCTGCTGAAACTCCGAAACCACCAAAGCATAAGAAGCGAAAATCATCAGGGACTAGAAAATCCCCTCGAAAGAAAAATCCAAAGCCAAAACCCTCCCACACAGATCGTCAAAAGCGTCTGATGGCCAAAGAACTAGAAATAGTAGAAGAATATGTTGTTAAATAAATTGACCTGATCTCGCGGGTGCCCAAGTACATGGCACCACGTAAGCCCACAGTCGAGGTGACCAAGTACCTAGATAAGGTCAAGTCACATATAAACATGACCTTGCTTCCATATAATGTGCAATTGAGGGTGAGATGTTGAAAAATATCCCGCGTTGAAGATGGAATATTAGGACTTGGGGGACTACGCAAATTTTCAAGAGCTTGCGCCATTTGAATACTTGGAGCAGGTGCCCTATGAGGGAGCATTAAATAACTTTTGAGGTCTAAAATTGGCCTCCTAAGAAAAATGTACAACCAAAATAAAATTTATAATAACCAATAGGATTCAAGATGATGATGTCAACCATGGGGGATGATTCATCGTTTTTGGGGTAAAAAGGCAAAAAGATTAAAAAATAATAAAATAATAAAACTACTTTTTCAACTTGTATTTTCAACTTATCTACCTAAGGTTTTACTCAAATTTCAAATGGGAGTACTTGTTGGATGAAAAATTTAATTCCTTGCCCAAGGAGTATCCATGTTGCATACTTTCAATGGACCTTGCTACACGGAAAATGAGAAATACATGAAAAAATGTGATTGAAATCATGTTTTTCATGTATTTCTCATTTTTCATGTAGTAAGATCCATAAAAAGTATGCAACATGGGTACTCCTTGGATTAGGAATCAAATTTCGAATCCAATGAGTGTTCTTTCTTGAAATTTGAGTAAACCCATAGGGAGATAGGTTGAAAATACAAGTTGAAAAAGTAGTTTTCCTTTTTTCTCTTTAAAATTTGATGATGTAATCTAATTTTATTTTATTATTTCCACTATTATTTTATAATTTCCTTAGGAGTCCCATTTTAGACCTCAAAATTACCTTAATGGATTTTTTAAGGTGGAGCCAATGAAATGGGCTTTGGGATATCAACAGTCGAGCTACTGAACCTTTTGACAATCCCACACTTCGGGTGAAACCCTATTAATGATATTTGTGTGCGCCAGTTGATGGCCCTGGTGCACGATGATTGCCTCTGGCCATGGACACCCATTCCCATCGATGCGCCCTCATTCGTTGAATTACCAATTTTCCCTATCAAGGGGAAGACCATTTGGTGGAATTTGGAGGAAAGGATCAAGAGAAGAAGGTAGCAGAGGACGTAAAGAAGAAATATGGGGTAAACAGTAACATTCAGGGGTTCGTAGTCAGTGAGATAAATGACCCCGCGGTAAAGTTTTCCACCTTGATCCTATCCTGCAAAATTATGAGGAAGTGTCGTGACAAGGAATTACTGGCATCAACTATTGCACTTGCTACACAATGCACAAAGTTAATTCAATATAATTGGGATAAATACCTCTGCTAGGAGTTTTTAAAGAACATCATAGAAGTGTAGGAAGATGGCAAAAAATTTCACTATGCTTGTATATTTCTATTGGTTGCACTAATTGGATGGAGGCCACCAGCGCAATCTCAGCTACCAGATATCGAACTAGAATTGTGTGAGGGAGCACACTACGCATCGTTGTGGGTGAAAAATATTCCAGCGAGGGTGACCAAGAATGCAAAATTTTGGGTTATTTTCGAATCAGAGATGTATCAGGTGGGTCAGTCCAAACCGCACTTGTCACCAACCTTGTACGATCAATACAAGCATATCACCGATTACAAGGCAACATTCCACAACTTCCACATCCGCACAAAGGTGGACATGGCAGGAGTCTGGTATGATCTTCCATACCTGGTGACAGAAGAAGATCTTGCACAGATAACAACATGATGGCCCCCTATTTGGTTCACTGTGATGATAGATGTTGGTGCGACCTCATCTGCCTTGCCGAAGCCATAAACATCTAATCCACGCACAAAGAAATACCAAAAGAAATACTAGAAGAAGGACACACAAGAACCAACCACCATGATAGAGATAAAGAATCCACCCACAGATACAGTGGATGTGCCAAGTGATGCAGAGATGGAGGACCATGAAGGAGACAGCATAGACGCGCCCTCAACAGACACACGTTGAGGCACCAAGAGAGGACCTCAATCCCCACTAGGTCTGTGCCAAAAAAGGAAAGCATCTAAGAAGACCAGGGTTAAGCCATTAACCCTCACAGATAGAGATTTGGATGAAATTGGAAACACAGTAAAGAAGGTAACCGAATATGTATGGAGCAAAATGGAGGCGCAATACAAAGTGGTCCTTGAAGATGTGTAGCAAGGACTGAATTAGCTAAGAGTGCAAGTGAGCGAGATACAAGTGAGCATGGTTCAAGTGAGCACGAGACAAGTGAGCACGTTGACCGTTCGACACCCATATACTTCAGAGAGCCGAGTGTTTTATGTTCCAGGAGCAGCACTTCACCTTGACAACCTAGTGATGTGCACATCCATTCATGTAGGGCCCGAGGTTGGAATCGACTTGGCCATTTTTCATAGTGGTAAACTACATTCCATGCATACTATGACTATAGATGAGTTGCAATATAGGGAGTACAAGGCGTTGTAGGACACCTTTTTGGTCTAGAAGCAGGCTGAGACATGGAATAAGGGGCAGCAGTTTTCCGAAGAAGCTAGAAGTGTTGCAAAGAGTCATTGCACGCAATTAGTCACTCATCAACCAGTTGTGCTCCGAGATCCCTGACTTGATAGTATCCACTACTATCGTGGCCAATACAAAATTTTAAAGTCTGGTAGCCACACTTAAAGCCTCAAGGTCGGAAATCGCTATTGTGTGCAGTGAGTTAGAGCAAAAGGTCGCATATTTACAGGAAAAGCTACAGCCTGAGACGCACCCAGAGGTCAGAGCACAGCGCGTTGCCATCATCCAGGAAGCCACTGTAAGTATCACAACGACTGTAGAAGCATGCAACACACTTTTTGATGATGCCATGGGCATTTGGACCTCCGTCCAAGATGACCACATGGTTCAACATTTGAGGATGGATTTACACGCAAAGGAGCAACAGTTCAATGACATCAGAGTTGTCGAGCCGATCCTAGTCCCAGCTCAGAGGTTAGCCCGCCTGTAGGAAGGTCATGCAATTCAGACCAAGATTGATATGATGCACCAATGGGAGAAAATATCAGAAGACGGAATGTAGCCATGGACCGAGGAAGCGCTACAACTCTTGCAGACAATTGACAGTGCATTCAAGGGGCTCTAGCAGACACAGTGAAGCATCAGCCTAGCAGTAGAAGGGCCGACTACATAGAAGCTCATAGGGGAAGCTCAAAGCATCGTGGCACAAAGCATTGAGGTCATTCAACCACTCAAGGACTCCATCCAGGTGTTGCGATCCAAGATGGAGGAAGCTGGACAAGAGTGACTGGAGGACGAGTCACTAGATTGTGTTGGGGGCCTATTGGGTTACGGTTCCCCAGGGTCAAATTTTGGGTACAATTTTGGCTAAGTCTTTTTAAAATGCGTTTCCTGCAGAAAATTCAAGGAAATTTGGGGTGGGTCAAAGTTCCTTTATCATTGTAACAGGTTAAAGGGAAAACATGGGTCTCAAACCACGGTTTGAGACCATGGTTTTTGCGCATATTAGTCCTATAAATTTGTATGATTCAAGTTGAGTTAGAAATCATCTGATCTTATCTTGTTAATGAGCTATCTTATGTGATATGATTTTGGGAAAGTTGTGTTAGTCTGGGTTAGATAGGCTCCTACTGGTTGTGTGAGTGGTGACTTAGTCATGAGCTGTGTGCAAGGACCCTGTTGCTGTGTGCACGGGAAAAGACTATTGTACTGGTTGAAGATATATCAATAAAGAGAACAGTTTTGATGAATTGCAATATACTTGTGTGTTGTTATATTTATTTGTTAATGCATCAATTTACTTATATATTTGATTTTGTTAATGAAGGCACATTTATTTGAAGTTACATATGTGATATTAGATTCTTGCCTTCGTGAAAGTATTGCATGATTGATTATGATCTTTTTTAAAGGATAGATCTCCATAGTTGTGAAAGAGTTATTCCTGTTTCTGTTGAGTAGATTCGCAGAAGGATAATTTTCTGTTTTGCGCAAGACTATGTTGAAGTTAAGGGTTTTCTATGTTAGATCTGAATTGGGTTAAGGAAGTCATTGCGCAGGGAAGTAACCAATAGATCTATTAAGAAGGGATAGATCCCATTAGGGGAATTTTGAGGTCTAAAATGGGCCTCCTAAGAAAAATGAACAACAAAAATAAGCTTTATAAGAACCAATAGGATTCAAGATGATGATGTCAACCATGGGGGATGATTCACCATTTTTTAAGTAAAAGGGTAGAAATATTAAAAAATAATAAAATAATAAAACTACTTTTTCAACTCGTATTTTCAACTTATCTCCCAAATTTTTTACTAAAATTTTGAGCGGGAGTACTCATTGGATGAAAAATTTAATTCCTCATCCAAGTAGTTCCCATGTTGCATACTTTCGATGTACCCTTCTACATAAAAAATGAGAAGTACATTAAAAAACGTGATTACAATCACGTTTTTCATGTATTTCTCATTGTTCGTGTAGCAGGACCCATTGAATGTATGAAACTTGGGTACTCGTTGGATGAGGAATTAAATTTTGCATCCAACGAGTACTCCCACCCGAAATTTGAGTAAATAATTTGGGAGATAAGTTGAAAATATGAGTTGAAAAATAAGTTGAAAATATGTAATCAAATCTTATTTTATTATTTCCACTATTATTTTATAATTTCCTTAGGAGGCCCATTTTAGACCTCAAAATTCCCCTAATGACATCATACACTCCCTTAGAGTGCGTAAACCTAGTTCCAACACTCCCCCATACTGCTTCAGGTGAGGCTTTGTTCTACGCAAGAATGTCATTGTCGAAAGGGCCAGTAGTCGGAGGGTTTTGTTGGTTGCACAGAACACTTTGAACCTGGGTTAGGATCCCTCAAGCCAACACACCTTTTTAAATTAGCTACTGCAACTGTTTCTTCATATCACTTGCTTCTATAACAAACTTCCTGTACAACCCAATATTTGGCAATGGGGATTCTGGAAATTGTTGGATCTCGTGCTCCACTTCTCTCTTAGGTAGTAACACTTTAGTCTCTCAAAACACATCATTGTATGCCTGCAAAAAATCCTCCAATTTTTTTTTATGTTTCTTAGTACACCCGTCCAAGGTTGCCTTATCTCTTACTAACTCCTCTTCAGACTGACTTTCTCTTAAAAACAATAATACATACTTCTTTTTGGAATTGATCAATTTCTTGGCTTGGTTGGAACTTACCAGTGAAATTTTTGAATTGCCTGTGTGCATTGATGATGAATGATTTTCCATCCTTGATGAGCCGATACTAGTTATCTCTCCTCATGAATATTGCATCACGCATGTACATGTATGGACTCCCAGACACGACTTCACATACATCAATGGGGACCACATCCATATTTACTTCATCAATAAAATCAGCATTGATAGAAAATATAATTTTGTAATGTTTTTTTACTTTCAACTATGCATCCTTATTTACCCATCCCAGTGGATATGGGTTTGGATGATCACGAATCTCTAGCCCCAACTTCTTGACTAGATCTGCTGCAATGAGATTCTCCTATGCTCCTGAGTCAAACAAAGCATCAATCTTTGTCTTCTTGACCCATATATTTACATGGAAGGGTTTGGTAATTTATTTCTCTTCCTTTTGCTGAAGGCAACTCAGATTCACCTCCTTCTACACGGATTTACATATGATCTTCTCATCCATGTTTGAGCTACTTTCAACTTGGTTACTAAAATCAATGGCCATGAGATTCTTCTTCTTATTATCTCTCTTCTTGTTCTTTGAGTTTAGCTTTGGATGCAACTTCCAGCACTTCTCCTCTGTATGGACTTCAATGTTGCAGTGGTTGCTAGGATATTTTCACTGGTGTGTTGTAGTTGTCATCTTTTTATCTTTTCCCCCTTTTTTATTCTTATTCCCCTCCTTAGAAGCTTTATGTTGATCCTTCTGCTTTGATCCACTTGATTTCACTCTTTTCAGGCCTATGTTCTCTAGGTATTGTGCCTCTACACAAGTGTGGTCCACCGATTTGGGCTTTAACAACATTAATTGCTCACACAGATGGTGGTGCATACCCCCCAAATACTTTAGGAGAACATTTGGGTTCTTTGGATAGATATCCAACATTATAACCATGTTTCTAAATTCCTTTGTGTGCTCTTGCACACTTTGGCCTGACTTCTGCCTAAAGTAATGCCACCAAATCCACTGGTCCTCCATGTACCCAATGGGATAAAATTATGACTTAATGAGGGTTTTGAAATCTTCCCACTTATTCACTGAAGGTTCTCCCTCCAACCTTAGGGTTTCTGTGTGGCTCTACCACCAAGTTGGTGCATGGCCCTCTAATTTCAGCTACGTGAATGAGATATTTTCCCCTTCCTCAATCTAATAGACATTGAAATAAGCTTCCAGTTGTTGAAACCAATGGTTTAGCTTCAGAGCGTTCATCTCTCTATGGTTCAGATTGATATCGAATTTTTCTTCCATTTTGAATAGGGATTGATTCACGACACTTGAATTGGGTTGATCTTTTCTAGGTTCTTTCCTTGGTTGGTTCTTTGTGTCTTCCCAGTCTTCTGATCCTCCTTTTGATTAGTCCTCTACATTCGAACCCCCATATTCTCCAAATATCCCTAGCTTATTTCTTAGGGCCAACATGAGGAGGTTTACATTGTGTTTTATATCCATGACTTATTGTTCAAGCCACAAAAACCTCAGCTCTGCAAGATCATGAGGTTCATTTATAGATTTGTTGGCCACGAGTAGGGTTTTACGATTTTTGGCCTCATCGATATAGATCCCTGCAATCTCCACAAACTACCAAAACAAACTGGATCTGATACCAAATGATCTGTAAACTATCGTGGATATTCCACTTGATAGTTCGTCACAACAGATCTAATAATAATATATTAAAATAGTGAAATTTTACACTATTACAATTTTATTAAACTTTAAGATTTGTTGATTTAATTGTAATTAGTGCATGTGGCAAATGTAATTTTAGTAGAAAAGTAGAGAACGAAAAAAATAAGCTGACACACACACACACACATAAGACACAAGATATTATCTTTGGGAAACCATTTCAGGGGAAACCCTAGCTGGACGGTGAGGCCACTTCACTCTCTTTCTCTGTCTGGAAATATGGTTGTAGGTACAAAGAAGTAATGTTTGTGGCTCGTGGGCTACTACAGTGCAAATATCCTCTCTATTTTCTCTACATCGTATCTCTCCTAGCTATCTTCGCTCACCTATTGAACAAAATTATCTCGAAAGAATGGAATTCCTCTTCCTCCTAGTGGTCTGGTTACAACACAACCCGATAGCCTACTAGTGGTTAATTTTGACTACATCAAATCTTAACTAAAGTTACAATATATACTCTTCAAAAGTCTTTTATGTCAAAAACCTGTGGCTAGGCCCTTTTCCATAAATAAGGGGGGCTGAAGTGACATCCTCCTGAAATATCGGTGTGAAAACAAGAATGTCAACTTCTGAGTGGCATAACTTTTACATACGGACTCTGATTGTCGCGCTTCTTGCGTCATTGGAAAGATATTTATGTAGAATAGCATGAAAATGTGTGGTGCTAAAGAGGAAAAGTTTTACCCCCAAAAAATTTCATTTGATGCCTCAAAATTCTCCCAGAAGGTTTCAGACATTGTTTTGCCAAACTGGATCCTACCGGTAAAAACGATCCGGTGAGCTTATTCCTCCACTTTTTCCACTCCAAATGAATTGAGATGGAATACCAACAAAATAATGATCCAATTCAAATCAAGAGGCCACAATATCATTGATCTATAAAGTTTGAGACTTCCCACTAATATTTTTAATAAAAATTTGGAAATTGTAATCCTTATTCCAGACAAACTCTAGGTATGAATGATCTTCACACAAAGGTGAATAAGAATCCCTAGACCCGCAAAAAGGGGCGAAAAAAAATACATCGAGAAATGTGTGACTGGACATATAAGAAAACCCAATCAAAGTTTCATAACACATTGACCACAAGACATTTAGCCATACACAACATATTTCCCAGTGCTTCACAAAAACAAGCTCCAAGGTCCTCAAAGAAATCCCCAAATATGATGTTGGAATGTATTCAAAATAACAACAGAGTGGGAAGGGGAAATAGAATACCCACAGTTTTATTTTTAGGTAGACCATAAATTACTAGAGCGACGAGAATTTGGTGCCATCATCACAATGCTCTTCACAAATGATGTGTCTTTTGGCTTTAGAAGTGAGTAATTTGAGAGCCCCATAGAAGAAATATGCCATAGTGCAACAACAATAAGCTTCTGCCCCTTCAGTGAAAATCGAGAGCCATCCTCTTGAACGCACCTCTATAGGTATGAGCACTCTATTAATAACATCGATAAATCATTCCCGCCAGAGGCTTGATTCCTCAAGTCCATAGCCGGCCTCAAGACACACAAAGGATCTGTGTGGTGCGGTTGGGCCCAAACTCTTAGAGCCGACGAACAAAAACCTAACGCTAACGCTCTCCATCATTTCCTTCCACCCAACAAAGTCGATAATGCCATGTTTCTTATCATAAACATATTAATTTATGTTTTGTTGTGTTCAAATTCTTACTATTGTATTTCTATGACTAATCAAATTTGTGATTCATATGTTTACTTTCTTTCACTAGTTATTGTGTGATTACACATAAAATTATATCTATTTATGACTAGATTCTTTCATATAGTATTTAATATGACAATTGCAATACTTGATATAATGGGATTCATAAAACTATTGTATCTTCTTATATTTCCTTTATTATACATCTTTGGCCCTACATATTAAAAAAGAAGGAAGACAATAGAGAAAGTCACACAAGGAGAATAAAAATGAACCCATTGAAAAAGTGTTTGTGAATTTTTGTTTTATAATCCTATTTGAGACTTATTTTAGGGTAAATTCTTATGTGCTTTGAAATAAATTCAAATCCTTGTAGGCTGTAATAAGAATCTTTTAATTCATATAACAAACATAGATCCATCTTAAATCTGATAAAATCCCTTTAGGTGCAAATATTTCCTCAATTTTTTTAAATTAAAAAAAAAAAAATTCTCTTAATGGAACTTAATTCCTCTTTGCTAATGACATATTTGATATTAAGGATAAATTTATGCTAGTTCTATCTCTCTCTTTCTCTCTCTCTTCCATATAACAAAGCATCCCACCCTCCAGCTTGTAGGAAAGGGTGAGATATTCTTGAGGGTTCAAGGCCATACAACAACCAAGCTTGAAGCCATTACAACAATATATTTAATATGAACTCAACATATCACTTGGTTGGGAGGATAAATTCCTTCCAAAAACCCAAGATAAACTCTCTCTCTCTCTCTCTCTCTCGCTAGATATCTATATATATATATCTTAACTATGGATGTTTCATGATAAATATGGTGTTAAAATGGATTTTTATTAAAACATTTCAATACAAGTAGAATTGTAATTCCTTTCATGTTCAACATGGAATTGAGATATCAAATAGAGAAAACATTAAAAAAATTTAACCATAAAAACTCTCTCTATATAAAAAAATCAACATTAAAATATTTTATTATAGATATCAAAATATTTATTAGAGTAGGTACTAAAACATTTTTTATACTATATTTTAAGTTTATGTAAATATTTTAATCAAAATAAAAATTAAAACATTTTATCATTAATTAATATTAAATGTTCTAATATATTTAATTTCTTAAATATATGTAATCATTTTATATAAAATAAACAATAAATTATTTCTTCACTCCTGTGAGCATGCAATGAGTGCTAAGTGGACTATTCAAAAATCATGAGAAATTAGTGACTACCTCTCATGGAAATAGTCATAGATAAATGACTTAGGTAACACAGTTCAATCCAAAAAAATAATATCTAACATAATGCACTGCTTAAACCCCTCAATACGTAAATAAAATATTTTATTTATTATTAATATTAAAAAGATATATGGGTTATGTTGCATTCCTATTGCGTATGTGCTAAACAATTAAAATTTATGATACCTGAAGATTTTTTGATGGCACGTAAGGGATGTGATCTGAAGACATCGACTACTGTGGATATTCGGGTGTTCACCTCCTGTAGACTACGGTTAGGGCAACATTTGATGTCAGCTGACATCTACGCGCTACACCTCGAGAGAATGGTATCACACGTCGGCCTTATTCATGGTTTGTTGGGACTCTGTCACACCATACTATGTTTTCTATAGGTAAACCCTACCCTACAATGACTATGTAAGAAGACATCGTTGACTATACACCAAATCCATTTGAGGGTATATCGATCTAGAGCTCTCCTAAGACACACAACCTCCAGGAATCCGACTCGTTGGCATATTCTACCCTAGACCCTACAACAAGTGGACCTAGGGTTTCCACCTGGCCTCACCATCACCTCAACAGATTTACTGATGCGGATTAACCCTCCCTTCTGAATCCCCTCCCTCCGGATTGTTTTAATACCTACCTCCACTTCCCGCAACTGATTCTGTCACCTTGAACCCCTCTCGCTGGATTCACATTGTTTCATTTCTTCCCTCCTTTGGTCGTCTGCCTCTCCCCTGTCTTGCGACAGATTTACCCTTCCAGTCATATCTTCCCCACCCTCACAAGATCCAGCTCCCGGACCTTCTGAGGTACCCTTATCCGGTGGGCCACCACGCTCGATTTCATGCCCTCTCCCCTCGGGATGCTTGGTAGGGACATAGTCTGTGGATCCTTCCGCTCTCACTAAAGAAGCAGAGATTGAGCCCAACTCCTTGAGGCAGGCTACACATCCGCATGGATCTATAAGATCTAGGTGCATCAAGGCAGGCAACCGTGGCATCAATCTATCCTTTGGAGACCATTCTAGGATGGGTGAGGTCCTGGACATGGTAAATAGGGTTTTGGTAGGTCATGTGCGAGGTCAGAAATACAATTTGGAGAGGCTCACACTCTGGACCATAGAGATCTAGTGTTAGATCCTTGAGATCCTTCCTTCGGTCGTAACCTTTCCTCATGGATGGTTCGCCCTCAGTTTTCAGAGTCCGGATCAATTGCAATGTGTTCTATCGCGATAGTGGCACATTGAAAAAACCCCTATCCTTCTAAAGCATTGGAGCCCTCTTTTTGATCCGGAGCAGGAACAATTTGGAGTTGGCCCCATTTGGGTCCACTTACCTGGCCTCCCCCTGCACTTCTGGTTTGAGAATACCTTTATCCAAATTGGAAATTCTATGCACACATATTTGGATCATGATAAAACATACACAACCACATGTAATATGACGATGGCCCGGATCCTGGTCCACCTGGACACCCAAGAGGGATTAGAAGAGTCCATCAATCAGCGATGGAAATAGTTCCCCAGGACACAACCCCTGGACTACGAGGGCGTTCCATTGCGATGCCACAGATGTCATGTAGTAGGACATCTATACGAAGAGTGTCCACTTAAAAAGAAAAAGGAAGCTTCATTAGCACCTGACGAGCCTGTGACACAGCCTATTGCACATCCATCTTCTCAAAAGACATCTGCTCATGGCAGATCCGCGTGACCAAAGGAGACGATCGTTGGCACCTCCACACTCCCACCTCGGCCTCCTTCTCCATGCATCACTTGATCCAGGGCGCTGCAGCGCTCCAATATGCAAATACATCTCATTCACTCCTCTCTTCATCTTATTTTCCTATTTTTACTATGATTATGACCTCCTCTGCACACATATCTCCCATAGGGACACTTTCCCCCTCTGTTCACTGTCCTCCCCATCCTTCCTGGCCCCCTCCTCATCAACATCTACCTCTGAATATGGGAGTTCACACTCCTACTTACTTCTTTCTCTATCCAAGCTATCTACACATTATTTTGGTGGCCTTGCCATTATACCATCCCCCAAGCCTCGAAATCTACTCTAGGCTATCACTCTTTCATCTCCAAAGCCATCGTCCAGGCTGGCCAGGAAGCAGAAAATGGGCGACAAATGACACTTGATCGGGTTCTTATATCACATAACACCCTTGGTGGAGTTTCCTCATGAAATTTCTATCATTCAAATATAGAGGCATGGCAAGATCTTCCAAGAAATTTTCCCTTCGAATATTATTTGATTCTACCCCAATCGATGTGATTTTTCTATAAGAAACCCTAGGCCCTGGTGATATTATTATTCAGACTCTTAAAGCCATGAGGCCTGGATGGACCTTTCATGCCTTGGATGCTCATGGTAGATCTAGGGGCCTTGCTCTGGGTATCAGTCCCAAAACTATCTCCCTTCGCAACATATGGGGTGGAGAGGGTATCTTGGGGGTCAATGTTTATTCGTCTGGCATGGGGAATGAGTTCCGCTTACTGAATATCTATGGGCCTTGTTTGTATCGGCTTAGATTCTGGGAACACCTTCTCAACCGCATGTTCATAGCCATAAACAACCTTATCATCGGTGGAGATCTGAACTTCTCACTTGGGCAAGCTGAATCTTGGGGTCACTCTGCCCAATATGACCCCCTATCTGACCCCATCCAGACCATTTTGGAAGAACACCATCTGGTGGACATCCCTGCCCCTCAATTGCAGCCCACATGGCATAACAGAAGAATTGGCAATGCTGCACTTGCCCTAAGGTTGGACAGATTTCTACTCCATGAAGATATTGTTGCTCACACTCCCAATTACAGGCAGTGGGTTGGTTCGAGCGGACTGTCTGACCATTATCCCATCTTCTTAGAACTGGTAGGTGAATTTCAAAAGCCTCGTGCTCCTTTTAAATTCAATGTGACATGGCTTAATGACTCCTCATACATTGAGCTTATCACTCGTTTCTGGACAACCCAGTCAAAGCATTCAGATATTTACCCACCTGCACTATTTTTTCATAAGATGAAAGAGGTTAAGAGTCTTACCACTGCATAGGCAAAGGAGAAATGTATCAAGGATGAACAAAAACTGACATATTTGGAAGCTAAACTTGCCACCATTGGGGAATCTTTAGATCAAGGATTCACAGCTGAGGAGACCAAAGCCCGCATTATATATCTTGAGACTGAAGCACAAATATTCTAAAGGATCGAGAAGAGACTTGGTGTCTCAGGAGCAAGGCTATTTGGCTAAAGGCAGGAGATGAGAACACTAAGTTCTTCCACAATTACGCCAACAGTAGAAAGGCCATCAACACCATATGGCAGTTGGAAGACATCGATGGGAATCAGGCTAGAACCTTTCAGCAGCTTGCAAACCTAGGTGTAACACATTTCAAGAATCTATACAAATCCCCTTAGACGGTCACGCTTCTGGAAATCATCAAGGTGGTTGGCCTTTTCCCCATATTTTATGAACAAGAGGATGAAGCTAGCTTGACTAAATCGGTATCGATGCAAGAACTCTAGGATACTCTCAAATGGTTCCAGAAGGATAAGATTCCAGGTCCCGACGGATGGCTTATAAAGTTCTGTCTGACATTTTTTGATATCTTGGGACAGGACATACTCAATGTAGTGGAACATTGCAGACAGAATGGAAAACTCTATGATGCCTTCAACACCACTTTCATTGCTCTTATCCCTAAATCTGACTCACCCCAATTTTTTGTTGACTACTGCCCCATCTCTCTATGTAATTGCATATATAAAATTATTTCCAAGTTCATTTCCAATCGCCTCAAACTCATTCTATCTAGCCATATATCCCCTGAAAAATTCACATTTCTTCATAATCGACAGATCCACGAAGCTATAGGCACTTCTAAAGAAGCTCTGCACTCCATTAGGATCAGGCATCTCAAAGGCATCATACTCAAGATTGACCTAGAGAATACTTTCGATCAATCCAATTGGATATACATTCAGATGATTCTGGTGCACTTGGGTTTCCCTATGCTTTTTATCAAGTGGATTATGTGTTGCATCACAAATGCTACTTTCAGTGTGCTTATAAATGGATCTGCATCCCCCTTCTTTAACTGAGAACGTGGGCTTAGACAGGGCTACCCCCTATCTCCCCTCTTGTTTTTTCTTATCATGGAGGCTCTGAGCAGGTTGATAGCCCATGAGAAGCGGTCAGGCAGACTCAATGGGATACACATTACTGAGGGTTGCTCGCTCACTCATCTACTATTTGTAGATGATGTACTTATATTCCTTAATGGATCGGTGGGAGACATCATCTCTTTCTCCTCCATATTATCCTCTTTCAGCCTTGCTACTGGAATGATATGCAATAATCTCAAATCCACGATGACCATCAGTGGGTGCACATAGTAGGAACATATGTTTGCCACACATAGGTTTCCCTTTACTATTTTGGACCTCTTGGAGGGGCTCAAATATTTTGGTTTCCACTTGAAGCCTCTCTCATACCATAATGCGGATTGGTCATGGCTCATTATGTTAGTCATCAGTATTTTTCACCTGTTGATGATGACTAGTTTTTAAAGCCAAGTTTTCTAGCAGCTGATCTCAAATTTGTCAAATTTTCCAGTTGGAAAACACCCATAAAATTTTTTTCCCTCCTAACCTTTTCAATCAGCCCATGACGAGATAAAACCTCATTGTCAAAACCCTATCTAGCCTCAGCCATACAAGCTTTTCCATCAACCCCAAAGAGAATAATCCAAATCTGTCCAAAAATTCTCCCCTAAGCTAGGTAGTGGCGCTTTAGGCGATTTTCCCTTGGAAAACTATCCTGAAGCCAAAAGAACCTCTATCTATTATCAACCAATCCTAAAAGGCCTTCCTATTCAGCAAAAAAAAGTTTGACTACACCCTTAGGTCGTGCCACTAACAAGCCTTGAAGTCTCAGCAATACATATGCCACAGGTCAAGCTGATATTAGATAGATGTACAAGTGTTTCAATGTCTTTGTCAAAGAGAAGAAGTATACTAGTGTTCCAGAAGACATTATTTAACTCAACATGAGAAGATAGCTGCTTCTCATGTGGTTTTGAGCCTAGGATGAAAGTACTGAACAGAGAAGTTTTCTCAATAAGCTCCTGCAAACACAGTCCAAAGGTTAGTGATTTATGAATAACAAATACTGGCCAGGTTGCCTCTGATTGTATAAAGATGCACAAAGGTATTTGAAAAGCAGAATTACATGTCTCAGAGAAATGCCCATCATGGCTTATTGTCAATTTGTCATTTTCATGTGCTTAAGTATGAATAGGCAGTGAAAGGAAAGATAACACTGTTTAAAAGCTGATGAAATGGCATAGACTGAGAAAACCTCCTCCATACATGAGCAGAGGGTTGAAAGACTAAGAAAACCTCCTCCATACATGAGCAGAGGGTTGAAAGACTAAGATAACCTCCTTCATTTTACAAGCAGAGGGTTTGGCACTGTGATAAAGGCCTCCTTCATCTAATAAGCAGAGGGGCCAGGGACAGATATTGATTATAGGGTTTTCACTGACTGAAAGGCAAATTTTAAGGGCACTGGGAGACAATTGAAGGCTATGGATAGAAAAATGGTGTTCAAAACAGAAGGAAAGCAATGGTACTTTGATAATCCAAGAGGTTGATTTTTCTTCTATCAGAGTTTTCCTTCAAAGGAAATCTGAAGCCAAAATGAACAAATCCCACTGAGGTATGTGATTTCATCAAAAGTTTCCAGAGCTTTTCTCCTTGACCAACAGGCATGAAATCTAGCCATTATTTTCCTTCAAAAAACAGAGTTGAAATTAGTGGAAATCCATTCAAGGTTTATAAGTGGGGAGCTGAGTTAAAAATAAGCCAAAGAGTGATGTTGATGATTCAAAGAAGTTTTTCTCTTCCTTTCCATGAAGATCTTTTTCAAGAAAACTCATCAAAATGGACAAGAAGGTAACCCAAGCCTGGTTTCTGAAGGTGTCTTTGCAAATAGACACATAGGTTCATCAATGTGTAAGAAGGGATATGGCATGTGTTTCAAGTTCAGGAACAACAATCAAAGCAAATGAAACATTCCATTGTTATAAACAAAGGCCTATTCCTATGAAAACATGTAAAAAATACCTTGCTGTTGCATTTGATTGTAGGAGGGGTTTTTAAAGGAGTTCATTTTGATAAACAGATGATGGTAAAACCTAGGCAAATGAAACTGAGTTTTCAACCATAGTCAAAGAGGAACATCATGCAGAGCATGCATCTATAATCATCAACATGGTTTGAGCTGGGTTTCCTCTAAAAACAGATATGAACAAAGGAAACAAGTTTTCCTCCCTTAATATGAAAATAGTGAAAAAGAGTTTGGCCTTGAGATGACTTCTTCGCATTAGGAAGGGTCATATCTGTTAAAAACTTTCCAAGCAGCCTCCACAGCACTTTATTATCAACATAAATTAGATAGGGGCCCCTTTGGCATCTTAAAAGTCATTTGAGCTTTGTTATAGCAAACACAGTTTTCAAAAAAGACGTTCAAACCCTCACAAAGCAAGTTCAAAAAGTTTGTTGACTTTAATGGGAGCTATAGACCGTTGCAAGGCCCATTTGCAAGTTTCAAAAACATAAACGAGTGTTCACAGTCGCTCTCATAACTGCTCACTGGACCGCAGGGGCATTTCAAGAAAATTTGCAAAGTTTTCAGGCTTTTAAGCCCACGCGGCGCACCTGGAAAAGTGCGCGGCGCGTTTAGAAGAAAAAGTACAAGGAGGTTATACTGTGGCATGTTGCACCTGTAGCAGTGTGCGGTGTGCCTGTAGCGTTGGTCACCATTGCCCGAAGGCCAAGCCGACACCTTCTCCACTGCGCGGCGTTCTTTATAACAAATGTGTCGCGCCTCCTAACACCTTCAAAGAAACCCTAAAATCTCCCCAAATGATCAATCAAGGCTCGTGAAGGATCTTTGAGGTATTTTTCATCACCTCATGGTAAATTTCGAATTCTAAAAGGGTGATTGATGCCATGTTTTCCAAGACTAAAACAGTGATTGAATAGTGAAGTTCTTGGTAGAAAAGCAGGGTAGTTTGTTACTGTGTTGCCAGAGACTGTTACAGTAGAAGGCTAGGGTGTGTTTACATTAGTCTCAAAAGGCCTAAAACTACCCTTAAAAATAGTGATAAACCATAACACTAATTGCAAGGCAAAAACACAGTGGTAGAAGGTTTTCAAGTTGCTGAAGGTGTCCTAGTAGTGGTGAAAAACAAAATTAATCTCTGTTGGCAAATCTAAGGTAAAAACAATGTTTGTAAAGGGAAAACAGTGATCTTAAGGTCAAAACAGTGTTTATAAAGTGAGACAGTGATCCTAAGGTGAACACAGTTTTTGTAAAGTGAAAACAGTGGTCATATCTGAAAGCCTTGTCACTTCAAAAGTGTCCCTTTGAATGGTGAAAGAGAAAACTTTGTCCAGCCACCAGATTTCCATAAAAAAGAGTATTCTATGAACATCTTTCAAATCAAGTTGAGGTTGTTTTTTCATACCTTGTAAAGAAACAGTGAATGAAAAGAAGAGTTTTGTTTGGGGAAGGGTGTCTTGCTTCTGTCAAAACACAAGGAGATCTCTGTTCTAACAAAAAGCCACAGATACCTTTTTTCAATTACCTTTCCCAAGCATATTAATCATTTGAATGTTTACTTTTCATTTGGAAAAAACTTGTTGTTTGGCATAAAAGAGGACAAATCAGTGATTTAGAAAGAACAGAAAGTTGGTGTTGGAGGACTATTACACAAAACATTTGAAGCAGCTTGTCTTTGTCAAATAGTGACTGACAAGAAGGACAGGGTGTGTGCTTGAGAAACATTCCAAAAGTCATTTGAGACAGCTTGGTGTTACAAAGAACATTCAAAACAAAATGCTTCCCAGGCAAGACAGTAGGAGTCGCCTTCACAGGAGGTTTGATCCTATTTCCACTGAAGAATTAAATGCTCATCCATCAGTCCTTTTTAATTTCCATGAGGTTGGGTTTCTATATTTTTGTCAAAGAGTGCAAGAGGTGAAGAGCTATTCCCCTTTGACACATATTTGTGCTTTGAGGTTTCAAGAGAAGCACTTTCAGCTGGCAAGCCTAGATTTCAAATTCTCTCCAAGGTCCATTTCCAAGGCCACCAAAATCCCTTATGTTGGGGAGAAGTGGTTTAAACAAAGCCACCTGGACTCAAAACAATACAAGCCTTTTCTGAATCCTGAGCATAGAGATTCATGTCCATCCATTTTTCCCTTCTCATATCTATTGACTAGTTATGCTCCCCTCATGAAGCTAATCATGAAATACTTCACTTGCGAGGGAAGATTCTCCTGAGTCTATGCCTATCATATATGATTGCTCATGCATTTCACGAGGGCCAAATTGTTAAATATCCCTTTCTTCCTACATAGAAGTATTGAGAAAATGGCCTCCACTGTTCAGAAAAAGCCTCCTTCTCAACAGACATCATGCCTCTTCCATCACTCCCTCATCAAGGTTATCATTCTTCATCAGCTTGAGAAAAAATAAATCTCTTGGGATACCTTCATTACACATCCGGATTTCGCCACTGTCCCTTCATTTCATACATCTCCTTCACCTTCCACTCACCATCCTTCACCTTCTTCAAGCAAGCCTATGCCCAAGAAGCTCAAATTTCCCATTGAACAAGAAAAATAGCATGATGAGGAAGAAGAGCATGAGCAAGAGGAGGAAGATGATGATGAGCAGCATCATGATGAAACAGGGCAGCAAGGGGATGATGAGGAAGATGATGATGAGCAGCATCATAGTGAAAAAGGGCAGCAAGGGGAAGAAGAACAAAGTAAGGAAGAACAACAAGGGGAAGAGGGGCATGATGAAGAGGAACATGATGATGAACAGCAGACTCCTGGGCATGATGATGAGTAGCATGATGATGAACAGGTGCAGCATGATAAACAGAGGTAGCCACATGATGATTAACAGTAGCCACATGATGATGACCAACAGCCTCATGAAAAAGAATAGCAGCATGATGAAAAGATGCAACACAGTGAGGAGGACATCCCTCAAAAATAAATGCAAAAGGACAGTCAAGGCATCCATGAAGAAATCCAAGACAGTGGCAAGAATGAGGAGCAAAGTAGCAAGGGTAAAGAGCCAATGGAGCATGTGTTAGCTGCCTCTCCTAGGCAAGGGGGCATGCTCTCTTCTCCGAAAGTGGCCAAACCCGGGACTTCAAGGAAAAGGGTGCCTAAATTTGTAACTCCAAATGTCACTTGGGCCCTCCAAAGCAAGGGGAAATTTCCCAAGAAGCCCATTGTTGAATTTCCCAAGAGGAGGAAGACTAAAAGAACCACCCAAAGCAAAGGAAAGGAGAAAGAAGAAAGCAGTCATGAGAAGGAAAGGGAATTCGACATCATTCAAATCCAAAGTGATGATAGTGATAATGAAACCTGGATCCTAGAAAATCTCTTGATCAATAGAGAAAACCAAATTGATGCTTTGAGGATTGATCTTGAGAGGGCTATAAACTTCAATCACTTTTTGCAAGTTAAAAACAAATAGATGAGTGTCCATATGGTTGTATATGAGACACGGGCCATCAAATACAAAAAGGAGGCCTCCAAAGCACAAGTGAGATGGGATGAAATCATGGGCGAGTTCAATGAGGGTGAAGATGAAGATCAGCCCAGAAGAAAGAGGCCAAGAACCATGGGGCTCAAAAGAGCTCTTGAGAAGCAAAAGGAAGAAGAAGTTTCCCTTCTCCAATCTACCCCTCTCACTACATTGTTTGCACAAGAGATAGAGAACAATCGAGAAGCATAACTTGAGAGGGTTAATGATCACTTGGAGAAGAATTTGGAGAAGGAAAATAGAGAATTGGACCTTCAACGGAGGATGACTGGGCATTATAAGAAACTCAATCAGTTTGCCCGGCGGAAATTGAAGGCCACTCAGGAAAAACTCAAGGAGGCTAAAAGGAAGCGCCCGGCACAAAATTTGAGGAAAGATACCTCAAAGCTCCAAATTTTTGCCTCAGCTTCACAGCTTTTTTCTGAAAACCCTTGAGGGTCATGCTCGCCAAATTTGGGCGAAATTGGACAAATTTTGGTTTTTTGTCATTTTTTGGGTTTTTGGCTAAAACTCATGGGCATTGCCATTTCAGTTTGGGGCATCCTCAAAGGATGAAAATGGTATCATTCGATGCCATAATTTTAGGGGCATATACTCAACTATTTTCAGATCATTTGAAGATGATTTTCTCCCCCAAAATGGCAAAAAACACTCGCTTTTTCCACACTCTGCCCCATTTATCAGCAAGGCGTATTTTTTTGGTTTTTTACACACAGGCCTATTTTTGGAGAACTTCTAGTGGTCAGTTTGGGGAAAACTAAACATTTTCAGAAAATAGAGATTTAGATATTTCCAACGAGCCATCATGGGCCTTGTTTCGACACCGGGAAGGCCTCCAAACGTTGATGGCAAGTCAGGGGACTTTTTGCTGATGTATTTCTTAAGTATTTTTGTAAAAAATGAACCTTTCAAAAGTGACTTTTCCTCATGTGCGTTTAGCTATTTTTGTACATGATTAGTTATGAAAAGTCAATATATTTCCCTTTTTTAGCATTTTTTGAGATATTTTATTAGATATTTTGTGCCTTGGGCTTTGCAAAGCCTCAAGGACAAAATAAGATATTTTGGATAGGCCAATGTGATTGCAAGTTGAACTAGGAGGTTTTCCTCACTTTGGCCTATATATTCCAAAGGCTTTCATTGTAAATAAGGCTGAAATTGATGAATAGAAGCAATATATGGTCATATGAGCTTTGGAAGAAACACTTGTCTCATGCTTTTGGATAGTCTCTTGGATGTTCTTGGATGATGAAAGAGGATTGTTGTTGGATTCCATGACTTGGTAGAATGGTATAGTGTCTCTCTCTCTGTTTTGTTTCCTAGTTTTCATTCATAATTCCATGTTCTTGCTTGCTATAAGACAGTAGAGAATAGATTTGAGACATGCCCTTGGAGGCACCTCAAATTTCCTGTTTCTTTATAGCTTTTATGTTTTCTTCATTCTTAGTCATATTAAAGAATCCTTGATTTCTCTTTAATAAATGAAGAATATTGTTTGCTTGTTTCATTTATGGTTTTATGCATGCTAAGTATGATTTACGGTATGCCCTGCTTACTCATGGCTAGCCATAGCTCCACCTATGAAACCTCTCTTTGATTGATTAGATTGTCATTTGTTGAACCAAGGAGGTCTTGTACTGATCTTGCCCTTTGCCTAAAACTATGAAATCTTGTTTTCAAAGTGCCCAATAGCTTGAAGTACTATGTTTAGGCATTCCTACATAGTGATTTGAGTTGTTTGTCTATCTTAAATGTATTTCCCCAAAGTCTGATAGCCATTTCCTAAAGTTAGAGAGTCATATATCTCTATGCATGGCTTGAATGTTTATTTCTATGCATTGATCAGCTTATAGTTACATTTCTCATGATTAATGGTTTTCCCTACCATGTTTATGTCAGCTATTAAACTAGTTATGTTTGAAATCCTTTGTTCTTCACAAATTTAATGTCCATCTCACTCCATTTTTCCCAAAGATCCATTTTACCTCGAATCAAATCGGCCCTTCAACAACCTTGTATCACCATCTGAAAGCTTTCTTGACCTTTTCGACCCCATAGCCCAGTTGATCTAACATATTTTTACCTATCTTATGTCTTTGATCAGTTCATCCCTCACAACCTAAAAACCAAAACCAAAAACCTACTTCATAACTAGCCTAAAATCAGAACACAATAAGCAAACACACAGATATCCCTTACACAAATAGAGAGAGCCCTCTCTGAGTCCAGGAAGGCTAGGTCCTTGGGCTCCTAAGATTGGTTTGATGTTACACTGTCATTTGGCTTACCAATCAGCCAAATCACGGGACCCTAACAGAATGGCGATCACGGTGGGACTCTGAGTGACAAACAAACTTAGATTCCCTAAACCTTTAGAGACCTTTGAGAATACTATCTTGTGGACTTATCCCACCGCTCCCTAACATAATGGCGATCAAGATGGGACCTTCTAAGTTAGTGACAATCTAAGTACACCTTAGGACTCCAGAAATCCCTTGTCTTCAAACATACCTTCCATTTAGCCACCTCATCGCCACACTAACATAATGGCGATCACGGTGGGACTAACTGAGTACATAACAGTCTAGCAAACTCTTGTAGATTCATTAGTATTTAAACATTTAAACAGGCAAGCAGTCCATAGAATCATTTAGAGTAAACTCTTTTTGTTTTCACCACCCTAGCAAAGTGATGAAACAGGTTTAGAACACTCTAATAAACCATAGGCTGCACATAAAACTCAAAAAATCCCAAAACATTCCCAGATTGGATTTTTCCTAGTTACTGGTGGTGGACCATAGCTACATCTTTACAAAAACAACCAAGTTCCACCTGGCGACTCCACTAGCCTCCAGTAGGCCTAAAAAACTCCATAAAAAGACCAAAAAATTCATAAACCATACTTTTTATGTTGACTCATCCTTTCCAAAACTTAAAACTAATGGTGCAAACTCTGTAATCAGTGAAAAAATAAGTATAACTTAGCGATTCAGAAGACTTCACCTAAACATAGGAGATAAGCAGAAATCTTCTTGCCAAAAAGAACCATTAGCTTGTCCATACAGCCTAGCAAACTGTTGAAACCAAGTGAATCACTCTTCTTTGCAATTTCTCATCTCAAAGTTTGGTATAAAACTTTTTCCCGAAAGCATCTTTGATAGTGTTGGTGGTGGACCATAGTTATCACAGAAAACCACCGGGCGACTCCTTTAGTCCTCATTTTTGTTTTGACCATCCTTCACACTAGTAAACCCTTAGAGAGGCCATCCATCTAAAACAATCACAAATTACCCTCCTCTCTAAACTCTAGATCCGAAATCTGGCTTCATGAAGAATCAACACCAGATCTCATCCCGAACCAAATCCCCCTATCATGGTAGATGACCTAGAGAAGATTTTGTGGCAAGCTTCTGAAACTGGAAATTTAGCTACCGATAGGTCCATCCATAAAGCAATATCAATACCTGAACACCTCACAGCCTTGCAGGATTCCCCATTTGACTTGAAATCATCAAAAACCCTTTTTAGAAGCAAGTCACAAAGTAAGATAGACTTTGGCGATCTTGAGCCCCTAGATCTGCCACAGAGTCCTAGTAGAGAAGCATTGCCTACTACACCTCTCGACTTTCATCTTCTCCATCACTTTGGCTCCTACCACCCTATATCTGCTCAAAATCAGATCACTAGCCCAAGTACATCTGCCACACCCATCCAAACCACTACTGTTCAAACCACCTCAGCTCATCCTACAAGCCCTCATTTTGTACATCATCCATTAGCTCCCGCCATGGCAGCCTGGTATGCACCCTTGGTTTTGCCACACCCTTTGGCTCCCTTACAAAATGACTATCAATCCAAAATCCCGCACTTTACTGGAGTTGAGACTACCATAGCTCAACAACATGTAGATAGGATTAGTGATGCCTTTGAATACATGGAAATAGAAGACAATACCATCAGAATGAGGATGTTCGCCCAAAGCCTGGGTGAAGAACCTAAAAAATGGTTTAAGAGCTTGGCTCCAAACAGCATCCACAATCTCCCGGAACTCTACCAAACCTTCATAAATAAGTGGGAAATCAGAAAGAACCCCATTCAAATCGTGTCAAAATATAACAATCTAAAACGGGAAAATGGGGAAAGTGTCCAGGGATACTGCACTAGGTTCAACAGTGTGTATAACGCCCTCCCACTGCACTTCAAACCTCCACTTGGCTCAGCCTTAGAAAATTTCCCCGAAGGCTTTGACCCAGACATGAATTATCAACTAAGAGACAAGGACCCCCCTACCTTAGAGGAAATGAAAAAAGTGGCCATAAGTGCAGAAGCCAACTTAGCAGAAAAGAGAGCTAGGACTAGATCAGAAAGGAAAGTCACATATCGGGATGAGGTCGCCACTTCAGCCCCTTTCTTAGATCCTAGAATAGATGACTTGGTTAGGTCAATGGCCAAAATGTGGGAAAAGATTAGTGAAAAGACCCCTCTTAGGGACAACCAGCCAAACCCTCCAAATAGAAACCAGAACCAAAATTTTAAGAGGGAATAGCCTCAAAACAAACCAAGGGAAAGTGACCAACAAATTAGGCCACCCTTTAATGAAAATCATGTGGAAGAAGATGATAGGGATACAGAACCCATTGATGAAAATCATTTGAACCTCATAGGTTCTGATAACGAGAGTGAGGTTTACCTCACAGAAGAAGAACAAGCATTCTTCTCTCCGAATCAAGATGAAACCAACTATGAAGATCCCGAAGATCCTGCCATAGATTTTTCAGAATGCCATAGTAGAAGCTCACAGGCAGTATAACCTTAGAAGCAGAAAAAACCAAGACAACTCCAAGAAAGGTAGCTCAAACACTACTAGAACCCCTGATAACATCCTTAAAAAAGTAGTGGACAGCAACAAAATCATGGTCAAGAAAACTGACCAAAAAAAAGATAAATCTATTCAAACAAGTCTTGGCTCAGACGCTCCTAGTACCTCCACAAATATTCCCAAGATGATTGTGTCAAACAAAATCCCGAAACAAAGTCAACAAACTCAGAACATAGAGAAAGTCATGGCTGAAAAAACTAAAGCAAACCTGTCTAAACTACAAGCTCCCTTCAGTTTTGAGGGTGAAATCGCCAAAATAAATATTACCATGCCCCTCACTGAACTTATCACCCAAAGATCTTATAAATCCCAAGTTTTAAAAGTCCTGAATGTAGGAAATGATGCAAACACCCTTAATCTAGCTGATGACACTCATGAAGTGTTGTTTGGTCCAAAAATAGAAGGGAAATTCCAAGAAGGAACCTCTCTTCCCTTTTACATCAGTTTGAATATCCATGACCAAATCTTACATAATGCCATGCTAGACTCCGGGGCCTTGCATAATCTCATGCCGAAGGTTGTGATGGAAAGATTAGGCCTAGAAATCACAAGACCATATAAAGATTTATATTCGTTTGACTCTAGTAGAGTCAAGTGTCTAGGCTTGGTCAAAGATCTTTGTTTCAGTTTGGCCCAAGTACCTACAAAACACCTGATCATGGATATAGTGGTAGCAGACATCCCTCCCAAGTATGGAATGCTTTTATCCAGATCTTGGGGATCTAAGCTTCAAGGGAATATTCAACTTGATATGTCCTATGCCACTATTCCTGTGTTTGACCAAACTAGAATACTCTATTGGGAGTCACACATTAAATATATGATCAGCAACCAAGAAAGGCCATATAACATCTCGATGTACTCCTTGCATTCTGATCTGAACTCTTTCATTTTACACACTGATGAGGACATTGAAGAATAGTTAGAAGCATTTGAAACAAACTTAGACACACCACATCAGCTGCACCAAGTTCTCTATGATGAACTAGACGCTCAAAATTATCATGATCATGAGCAACTATGTCTTGAGGAAAGAGAGTTTGTTCCTTTTGAAATAGGGATAGAGCAAGAAGCACAAACCATTATGTATTATCAAGCAAATTTCTCAAACCTTAGGCAAACATCCGCAGTAACACCAGGAAAATTTTTTAGAACAGAGGCATTAGAAGACTTGCATATCACAAACCTCTTTGGAACTCAGGGGCAGGGAAGCTTAATGTTCTTACCATACCTTAAGGATTTTCCATCACATAACTCTACCCCGTCAAATGAAACTTTGACTGTAGCCATAACAAATAAAAATCTAGAAAAAATGTCTAATAAACTTCTGATGAAAGAATATGATAACTGCAGTCCAAATATACCTGAGTTGTTTGAACTAGCTAGCATTCTGCCACTGCACCAAAGACTTAGAACTGCTAGAATTTGCAATCTTGTTCAAAATACTACTTCATATAGAGAAAATAGTGAGAAATACTATGCCACTTCCATCACTCCAAGAAACAACTTCAACAAAATAAAATACAAAAATCTGGACCAAACAGTAATAGTCAAAGATAAAATAGCTAGTCATAGGATTTGTTTTGATTTTAGAAATACTAATACACACCCTTGTGACAGTAACTATATCCTTCCTGCCCAATACCATGATATACCAATGATAAGTGCTTTTAATCATATGTCTTTGCAAGATAATGTTTCAGGTTATAGCCAAATAATTCCTTTGCAAAGAAGACAGCGTCAAGAATTTTTCAAGTATGCTGGAACTAGTTCCATTTTCAAAACCAGAATTGAAAAACCACCAGATACCAAGAACATGCTCCTAAAAGCCATGTTTTTGGTTCTGAATTTCTGCGTTCTGACATACCTTGATGATGTCATCATATACTTCAAAAATGATAAAGAATATATGCATTATTTGAAAAAGATGTACAGCAAAAGAAGAAGTGGGAATCAGAAGTATAAAGAGGTACAGCGGGAAGATACAGAGTGGTTTAGAGATTCATGCATGAATCCTTATGTTATGCTTGAAAGAGAAAATTTTCCGAACTTTACTTTTTAAGCGCTGAGTGGACCAAGGGTGGTAGGAGATCCTTATGAAGATAAGATGCTTAAGTTTCACCATTTCCAATATTTTTGAGTTAAAACATTTTCAATCATTGTATATACCATTGTTTGAAAAATAAATCAAAAACAGAAAATTCAAAAACAATAGAAAAATAGAAAAAGAGGGCGATTGAAAAATAGAAAGGAAGCCCCATGTTCAAAAAATAGTCATTTTGAAAGCGCGCAAGCCTAAATGCCGCTACTAGTGGTCAAATGTCTTGTTCAGTTATCTAGCCTAATCATAACTGAACATGTTTTAAATTTATTTGCTGATAAGTTAGTGAGAGGAAAATATAGTCAACATTGTGTAAGCTTGACTTATCAATGAGAGTAGATTAGGAAAAGATACTGGTTCCACATGCTCAAAACAGAACCAAAGAGGAAAGCAGGGATGAAAAACAAACTATGTATCCTAGCCTTGTTTTTCTAGATTTCATTTCATGCAAAATAATATTTGTGTGCGACTTGTCTTTCATACCACAAGTACAGGACAAATCAGACTGTCTAATCCCGATTTGATCATTTTTTCAATTTCATGTTTTAGATTAGAGAATAAAATCATGTCAAACAGCTTAACCTTGACATTCGATTTAGCATAGGTAGAGAAATGAAGGAGTTCATCAGCTTAATCTGAACTCCCAACAGATATAAGTGTAGAACTAGATAAGTGTCTTTTTTCAAAAATACTATGTCAAAGGGTTGCTAGTCCAAATGCACCCAAAAGAAGAAAAAATGTTAGGAAATATAGTGGGGTAGGTAGAAATATCGTTGATGCTAATCATGATGTCAATTTTCAGAAATAGCATCAAGGAAGAAAGAAATTTGTGCCAATGGATAAAGGCACTAGTCTTCAAAGAACCGAGATCTAAAATTTTGGACACCTCCTGAAAAGGAGTTGCTCTCCCCAAATGGAACCACTGTTAATCATCAGTATTTTTCAACTGTTGATGATGACTAGTTTTTAAAGCCAAGTTTTCTAGCAGCTGATCTCAAATTTGTCAAATTTTCCAGCTGGAAAACACCCAAAAACGTTTTTTCCCTCCTAACCTTTTCAATCAGCCCATGATGAGATAAAACCTCATTGTCAAAACCCTATCTAGCCTCAGCCATACAAGCTTGTCCATCAGCCTCAAAGAGAATAATCCAAATCTGTCCAAAAATTCTCCCCTAAGTTAGGTAGTGGTGCTTTAGGCGATTTTCTCTTGGAAAACTATCTTGGAGCCAAAAGAACCTCTATCTATTATCAACCAGTCCTAAAAGACCTTCCTATTCTGCAAAAAAAAATTGATTACACCCTTAGTTCGCGCCACTAACAAGCCTTGAAGTCTTAGCAATACATATGCCACAGGTCAAGCTGATATTAGATAGATGTACAAGTGTTTCAATGTCTTTGTCAAAGAGCAGAAGTATACTAGTGTTCCAGAAGACATTATTTAACTCAACATGAGAAGACAGTTGCTTCTCATGTGGTTTTGAGCCTGGGATGCAAGTACTGAACAGAGAAGTTTTCTCAATAAGCTCCTGAAAACACAGTCCAAAGGTTAGTGATTTATAAATAACAGATACTGGCCAGGTTGCCTCTGATTGTCTAAAGATGCACAAAGGTATTTGAAAAGCAGAATTACATGTCTCAGAGAAATGCCCATCATGGCTTATTGTCAATTTGTCATTTTCATTTGATTAAGTATGAATAGGCAGTGAAAGGAAAGATAACACTATTTAAAAGCTGATGAAATGGCATAGACTGAGAAAACCTCCTCCATACATGAGCAGAGGGTTGAAAGACTAAGAAAACCTCCTCCATACATGAGCAGAGGGTTGAAAGACTGAGATAACCTCCTTCATTTTACAAGAAGAGGGTTTGGCACTGTGATAAAGGCCTCCTTCATCTATTAAGCAGAGGGCCAGGGATAGGGATTGATTATAGGGTTTTAATTAACTGAAAGGAAAATTTTAAGGGCAGTGGGAGACAATTGAAGGCTATGGATAGAAAAATGGTGTTCAAAACAGAAGGAAAACATTGGTACTGTGATAATCCAAGAGGTTGATTTTTCTTCTATCAAATTTATCCTTCAAAGGCAATCTGAAGCCAAAATGAACAAATCTCACTGAGGTATGTGATTTCATCAAAAGTTTCCAGAGATTTTCTCCTTGACCAACAGGCATGAAATCTAGCCATTATTTTCCTTCAAAAAACAGAGTTGAAATTAGTGGAAATCCATTCAAGGTTTAGTGGAAATAAGCCAAAGAGTGATGTTGATGATTCAAAGAAGTTTTACTCTTCCTGTCCATGAAGATATTTTTCAAGAAAACTCATCAAAATGGACAAGAAGGTAACCCAAGCCTGGTTTCTGAAGGTGGCTTTGCAAATAGACACATAGGTTCATCAATGTGTAAGAAGGGATATGGCATGTGTTTCAAGCTCAGGAACAACACTCAAAGCAAATGAAACATGCCACTGTTATAAACAAAGGCCTGTTCCTATGAAAACATGTAAAAAATACCTTGCTGTTGCATTTGATTGTAGGAGGGGTTTTTAAAGGAGTTCATTTTGATAAACAGATGATGGTAAAACCTAGGAAAATGAAACTGAGTTTTCAACCACAGTCAAAGAGGAATATCATGCAGAGCATGCATCTATAATCATCGACATGGTTTGAGCTGGGTTTCCTTTAAAAACAGATATGAACAAAGGAAACAAGTTTTCCTCCCTTAAAAGGCAAACAGTGAAAAATAGTTTGGCCTTGAGATGACTTCTTCACATTAGGAAGGGTCATATCTGTTAAAAACTTTCCAAGCAGCCTCCACAACACTTTATTATCAACATAAATTGGATAGGGGCCCCTTTGGCATTTTAAAAGTCATTTGAGCTTCGTTATAGCAAAGACGGTTTTCAAAAAAGATGTTCAAACCCTCACAAAGCAAGTTCAAAAAGTTTGTTGACTTTAAGGGGAGCTATAGACCGTTGCAAGGCCCATTTGCAAGTTTCAAAAACATAAACGAGTGTTCACAGTTGCTTTCATAGCTACTCACTGGACCGAAGAGGCATTTCAAGCAAATTTGTAGAGTTTTCAGGCTTTTAAGCCCGCACAGTGCGCCTGGAAAAGTGTGCAACGCATTTAGAAGCAAAAGTACACGGAGGTTATACTGTGGTGCAGCACACATGTAGCGTCGGTCACCACTGCCCGAAGGTCGACCCGACACCTTGTCCACTGCGCGGCATTCTTTCTAACAAATGTGTCGCGCCTCCTAACACCTTCAAAGAAGCCCTAAAAGCTCCCCAAACGATCAATCAAGGCTCGTGAAGGATCTTTGAGGTATTTTTCATCACCTCATGGTAAATTTCGAATTCTAAAGGGGTGGTTGATGCCATTTTTTCCAAGACTAAAACAGTGATTGAATAGTGAAGTTCTTGGTAGAAAAGCAGGGTAGTTTTTTACTGTGTTGCCAGAGAGTGTTACAGTAGAAGGCTATGGTGTGTTTACATTAGTCTCAAAAGGCCTAAACCTTCCCTCAAAAACAGTGATAAACTAGAACACTAATTGCAAGGCAAAAACATAGTGGTAGAAGGTTTTGAAGTTGCTGAAGGTGTCCTAGCAGTGGTGAAAAACAAAATTAATCTCTGTTGGAAAATATAAGGTAAAAATAGTGTTTGTAAAGGGAAAATAGTGATCTTAAGGTCAAAACAATGTTTGTAAAGTGAGACAATGATCCTAAGGTGAACACAGTTTTTGTAAAGTGCAAATAGTGGTCATATCTGAAAGCCTTGTCACTTCAAAAGTGTCCCTTTGAATGGTGAAAGAGAAAACTCTGTCCAGCCACCAGATTTCCATAAAAAAGAGTATTCTATGAACATCTTTCAAATCAAGCTAAGGTTGTTTTGTCATACCTTGTAAAGAAATAGTGAATGACAAGAATATTTTTGTTTGGGGAAGGGTGTATTGCTTCTGTCAAAACACAAGGAGATCTCTGTTCTAACAAAAAGCCACAGATACCTCTTTTCAATTACCTTTCCCAAGCACAGTAATCAATTGACTATTTTCTTTTCATTTGGAAAAAACTTGTTGTTTAGCATAAAAGAGGACAAATCAGTGATTTAGAAAGAGCAAAAAGTTGGTGTTAGAGGGCTATTACAAAAAACATTTGAAGCAACTTGTCTTGGTCAAACAGTGACTGACAAGAAGGACAGGGTGTGTGCTTGAGAAACATTCCAAAAGCCATTTGAGACAGCTTGGTGTTACAAAGAACATTCAAAACAAAATGCCTCCCAGGCAAGACAGTAGGAGTGGCCTTCATAGGAGGTTTGAGCCTGTTTCCACTGAAGAAGTAAATGCTCATCCATCAGTCCTTTTTAATTTCCATGAGGTTGGGTGTCTAGATTTTTGTCAAAGAGTGCAAGAGGTGAAGAGCTTTTCCCCTTTGACACATATTTGTGCTTTGAGGTTTCAAGAGAAGCACTTTCAGCTGGTAGGCCTAGATTTCAAATTCTCTCCAAGGTCCATTTCCAAGGCCACCAAAATCCCTTATGTCGGGGAGAAGTGATTTAAACAAAGCCACTTGGACTCAGAACAATACAAGCCTTTTCTGAAGCCTGAGCATAGAGATTCATGTCCATCCATTTTTCCCTTCTCATATCTATTGACTAGTTACGCCCCCCTCATTAAGATAATCATGAAATACTTCACCTGCGAGGGAAGATTCTCCCAATTCTATGCCTATCATATCCAATTCCTCATGCATTTCACGAGAGCCAAATTGTTAAATCTCCCTTTCTTCCTACATATAAGTATTGAGAAAATGGCCTCTACTGTTCATAAAAAGCCTCCTTCTCAGCAGACAGCCTGCCTCTTCCATCACTCCCTCATCAAGATTATCATTCTTCATCAGCTTGAGAAGAAAGAAATCTCTTGGGATACCTTCATTACACATCCGGATTTCGCCACTGTCCCTTCATTTCATACATCTCCTTCACCTTCCACTTACCATCCTTCACCTTCTTCAAGCAAGCCTATGCCCAAGAAGCTCAAATTTCCTATTGAACAAGAAAAAGAGCATGATGAGGAAGAAGAGCATGAACAAGAGGAGGAAGATGATGATGAGCAGCATCATGATGAAACAGGGCAACAAGGGGATGATGAGGAAGATGATGATGAGCAGCATCATAGTGAAAAAGGGAAGCAAGGGGAAGAAGAACAAAGTAAGGCAGAACAACAATGGGAAGAGGGGCATGATGAAGAGGAACATGATGATGAACATCAGACTCCTGGGCATGATGATCAACAGCATGATGATGAACAGGTGCAGCATGATGAACAGAGGCAACCACATGATGATGAACAACAACCACATGATGATGAACAACAGCCTCATGAAAAAGAACAGCAGCATGATGAAAATAAGCAACACAGTGAAGAGGAAAGCCCTCAAAAATAAATGCAAAAGGACATTCAAGGCATCCGTGAAGAAATCCAAGACAGTAGCAAGAATGAGGAGCAAAGTAGCAAGGGTAAAGAGCCAATGGAGCATGTGTTAGCTGCCTCTCCTAGGCAAGGGGCCATGCTCTTTTCTCCGAAAGTTGCCAAACCCCGGACATCAAGGAAAAGGGTGCCTAAATTTGTAACTCCAAATGTCACTCGGGCCCTCCGAAGCAATGGGAAATTGCCCAAGAATCCCATTGTTGAATTTCCCAAGAGGAGGAAGACTAAAAGAGCCACCCAAAGCAAAGGAAAGGAGAAAGAAGAAAGCAGTCATGAGAAGGAAAGGGAATTCGACATCATTCAAATCCAAAGTGATGATAGTGACAATGAAGCTCGGATCCTAGAAAATTTCTTGATCAATAGAGAAAGCCAAATTGATGCTTTGAAGACTGATCTTGAGAGGGCTAGAAACTTCAATCACTTTTTGCAAGTTCAAAACAAACAGATGAGTGTCCATATGGCTGTATATGAGACACGAGCCATCAAATACAAAAATGAGGCCTCCAAAGCACAAGTGAGATTGGAATAATTCATGTGCGAGTTCGATGAGGGTGAAGATGAAGATCATCCCAGAAGAAAGAGGCCAAGAACCATGGGGCTCAAAAGAGCTCTTGAGAAGCAAAAGGAAGAAGAAGCTGCCCTTCTCCAATATACCCCTCTCACTACATTGTTCGCACAAGAGATAGAGAACAATTGAGAAGCATGGCTTGAGAGGGTTAATGATCACTTGGAGAAGAATTTGGAGAAGGAAAATAGAGACTTGAACCTTCAACGGAGGATGACTGGGCATTATAATTAACTTAATCAGTTTGCCCGGCGGAAATTGAAGGCCACTCAGGAAAAACTCAAGGAGGCTAAAAGGAAGCGCCCGAAACCAAAATTGAGGAAAGACACCTCAAAGCTCAAAATTTTGGCCTCAGCTTCACAGCATGTTTCTGAAAACCCTTGAGGGTCATGCTTGCCAAATTTGGGCGAAATTCGACAAATTTTGGTTTTTTGTCATTTTTTGGGTTTTTGGCTAAAACTCATGGGCATTTCCATTTCAGTTTGGGGTATCCTCAAAGGATGAAAATGGTATCATTGGATGCCATAATTTCAGGGGCATATATTCAGCAATTTTCAGATCATTTGAAGATGATTTTCTCCCCCAAAATGGCGAAAAACACTCGCTTTTTCCACACTCTGCCCCATTTATCAGGAAGGCATATTTTTTTGTTTTTTACACACAGGCCTATTTTTGGAGACCTTCCATTGGTCATTTTGGGGCAAACTAAACATTTTCATAAAATAGACATTCAGAGCTTTCCAACGAGCCATCATGGGCCTCGTTTCCACATCGGGAAGGCCTCCAAAAGTTGCCCGCAAGTCAGGGGACTTTTTGCTGATGTATTTCTTAAGTATTTTTGTAAAAAATGAACCTTTCAAAAGTGACTTTTCCTCGTGTGCGTTTAGCTATTTTTGTACATGATTAGTTATGAAAAGTCAATATATTTCCCTTTTTTAGCATTATTTGAGATATTTTATTAAATATTTTGTGCCTTGGGCTTTGCAAAGCCTCAAGGACAAAAAAACATATTTTGGATAGGCCAATGAGATTGCAAGTTGAACTAGGAGGTTTTCCTCACTTTGGCCTATATATTCCAAAGGCTTTCATTGTAAATAAGGCTGAACTTGATGAATAGAAGCAATATATGGTCTTATAAGCTTTGGAAGAAACACTTGTCTCATGCTTTTGGATAGTCTCTTGGATGTTCTTAGATGATGAAAGAGATTGTTGTTGCATTCCATGACTTGGTAGAATGGTATAGTGTCTCTCTCTCTGTTTTGTTTCCTAGTTTTCATTCATAATTCCATGTTCTTGCTTGCTGTAAGACAGTAGAGAATATATTTGAGACATGCCCTTGGAGGCACCTCAAATTTCCTGTTTCTTTATATCTTCCATGTTTCCTTCATTCTTAGTCATATTAAAGAATCCTTGATTGCTCTTTAATAACTGAAGAATATTGTTTGCTTGTTTCATTTATGGTTTTATGCATGCTAAGTATGATTCACAGTATGCCCTGCTTACTCATGGCTAGCCATAGCTCCACCTATGAAACCTCTCTATGATTGATTAGATTGTCATTTGTTGAACCAAGGAGGTATTGTACTGATCTTGCCCTTTGCCTAAAACTATGCAATCTTGTTTTCAAAGTGCCTAATAGCTTTAAGTACTATGTTTAGGTGTTCCTACATAGTGATTTGAGTTGTTTGTCTTTCTTGAATGTATTTCCCCAAAGTCTGATAGCCATTCCCTAAAGTTAGAGAGTCATATATCTCTATGCATGGCTTGAATGTTTATTTCTATACATTGATCAGCTTATAGTTACATTTCTCATGATTAATGGTTAGTCCTACCATGTTTATGTCATCTATTAAACTAGTTATGTTTGAAATCCTTTGTTCTTCACAAATTTAATGTCCATCTCACTCCATTTTTCCCAAAGATCCATTTTACCTCGAATCAAATCGGCCCTTCAGCAACCTTGTATCACCATTTGAAAGCTTTCTTGACCTTTTCGACCCCATAGCCTAGTTGATCTGACATCTTTTTACCTATCTTATGTATTTAATCAGTTCATCCCTCACAACCTAAAAAACCAAAACTAAAAACCTACTTCATAACTAGCCTAAAATCAAAACACAATAAGCAAACACATAGATATCCCTTACACAAATAGAGAGAGCCCTCTCTGAGTCCAGGAAGGCTAGGTCCTTGGGCTCCAAAGAATGGTTTGATGTTACAATGTCATTTGGCTTGCCAATCAGCCAAATCACGAGACCCTAACACATTACAAAACTTGAAAAGAGGATATCTAACTGGCATCATTGATGGTTATCTAGAGCAGGCATATTAACTCTTCTCAACTCTGTATTGACAGCCACCCCTTTATACTGGATGTCTCTTGCATGGATTCTGAAAGGCATCTTAAATAAGATTCAACAAATCTGTAGGAGACTTCTATGGATGGAAAAAAAAGATGGACACACCTTTGCTTGGATCAAATGGGAAAGTATATCACTCCCTAAGAAGTGGGGGGGATGGGGCATTAAAGATTTAGGAACTTTCACAATAGCTCTAACAGGCAAGATGGGATGGCAGATCATGAATTCTCATAACCTATGGATTGAGCTTATCTCTCAGAAATATATCAGACCCCTCACAATTATGGAATGGATTCATAGGCCTTCTTGGAGTACCCACAATTTATCCATGGTTTGGAAGGCAGTCATCAAATCTCTGCCCCATATTCGAGAAGGCCTTGCCTAGCACATTAACTCGGGTGCGTCTACTCGGATCGGGATGGATCCATGGGTTGGGAGTGGGGGAGCTCATCATTTACCACCTGAGCTCATTGCATACCTTTCTGGGGTTGGGGTATCTACCATTGACCAGATAGTTGATCCGGGCTCCACCACCATATTCATGCAAGGCTGGAAGACGACGAACATGCTAGGGATACCTGCCCACTGGCATGAGGCATGGATCCAATACACCTCGTCTCTCTCTGAATCACATATTCGTATCACACAAGGCCCATATGAGTTTATCTGGAAGCATGCATCACATGGACGATATACTCCCAAGGATGGTTACATATATATTTACTCCTTCCATAGGCCAATGAATCCGTCATGGTGGTGGTGTAGAAATTATATGCACTAAGCATGCATATGTCCTAGATTCACCTGATCTCACAATATTTAACTTCTTGCAAGATACTGAATCATTCCACTATTAATATTTTGCGGAAAATTAATCGCACACACATGTAAAGCATAAATAAAAACAATCGCACATAACACAGTTGTTTAACGGGAAAGCCTGAAGCTGAAAACCCCAACTATCATGTATTATGTATCATGGAATCATATGACAATCCTCATACAAATCTTAGTACATCAAGCTCTCAGTACATTACAATCGTCATAAACTAATCAGGAAAAATCTGCAAATCCATGCACCGATATTTCCCCCCTGCTAGCCTACCTCCACTGCGCAATCCCTGCTGAAGAATAGCTCTGAATGAATTTGAATTCCCCTTGCCTTGACTGCGCAACCCTCATTGGAAACTCCAATGTGTGTGTGATGCAATCAATGCATCACTATAGTCATAACAAATAGTCCATCTTGCCCTTTCACCTATCTCTCCACTGGGTCTCCACTGGAACTGCCATGCACTGTAGTTAACTGTTGTATTGTTCAGTTGATTAATGAGTTATTATTTGTGAATTAATTAACTAATTAATTCACTCCACACTCACTAGTGTATCATTCAGTTAGACTAGATACAACTAGCTCAACTGAGTCTAATTGAGTTAAACTGAATACAACTCCATAAAATATTCTTCCAACTCTGTCATAACTCTACCACTTGATTTCTAACTGAGTCCTCTATGCATGAAATCCAGTAAACCCTTGGGAATTGCGTAATTCCCTCAGTCCACTGATGTGCCACATCTGTGCACTGAAACAAAGTGCTCCAAGAGAATAATTTGTTTAGAGTCTGATTATTATTAAGAGATAATAATAATCAACATGCATCTATTTTTAGATTGACGATCTATAAATAGACTTCGCCCAATATTCTAAAAATAGAATTTCATCTATTTTTCCAACTTGATCAACCATCCACAAATAGCATCCTGCAACTTCTGAAATATGATCATCATGTCTAAAAATATACTTGTGCCAAAAATAGCCTGCGGGCCCACTTAGTGAAGGCGACTCTTTTCACTAAGCTCATCATCTTGTTGAATCTCAACACTCCCTCTCAACAAGATAGGGATTATCCTTCACCCTAATCCTGCCTCTATGGTATTCGAATTTGCTCCTGGTGAGCACCCTCATCAGAATATCTGCATCTTGATCCTCCGTAGGAATGTACTGAAGCAACATGATCTTCCGGTGCACACAATCTCTAATATGAAGATACCAGATATCAATATGTTTAGATCTATCATGAAATATAGGATTTACCGAGAGTTTAATGCAACTCTGATTATCACAATGTATCACTGTGGGATCTAAATGTGAACTGAAGAAACCAACCAGGATCTTCCTCATCCAGATAGCCTCACATGCAGCTTGACTTGCTGCCATGTATTCCACTTCTGCTGAACTGAGTGCCATGGATCTTTGTTTCCTGCTGTACGAAGAAACTGTCGTAGATCTGACACTGAAAATCCCCCCTGATGTTCTCTTTCTGTATGTTGGGCTTCCTGCGGAATTTTTATCTGTGAAGCCATGCAACTTCACCTAATCCATCTGTCTGTACAATAAACCATACTCAGATGTTCCCCTGAGATATCTCAGGACATGCTTGCCTGCCTTCCAAAAGAGCTTGGTAGGCTTAACCATCGCTTGTGAAAGTTGGTTCACCGCATGGCATATGTCCGTTCTTGTATTGACTAAATACATGAGCGAACCCACCAAATTTCGATAAATAGTGGCATCCACTACCTCTGCCGATGTAGCATCCTCTTTCTTCCAATTTCCTGGAAAAGGAGTGTCGATAGGCTTGTAGCCTTGCATGTGAAACTTCTCCAGTATCTCCCGGGCATACTTGCCTTGAGACACAAACAGTTCACCGTCCCGCTGCCATATTTCCAATCCAAGGAAATAATGAAGGAGGCCCAAATCCTTCATCTCAAACTCCTTTGCAAGATCTGCCTTGCATGAGTGTATCAACTGCTCATCAACTATTAGTATTAAATCATCAACATAAAGTACAATGATTAAAAGCTTACCCTCCACCATAATCTGGTACAGGTTTGCATCTGCCTCACTCTTGGTGAAGCCAAGTCCAGTGAAATAACTGTCGATCCGTGTGTACCAAGCACGTGGTGCTTGTTTCAGACCATACAACGCTCTTTTGAGCTTGCACACATGTGACTCGCTGCTGAAGATCTCAAATCCTTTAGGCTGATCAATGTACACCTCTTCCTCAATGATCTCATTAAGGAACACAGTATTCACATCCATCTGATGAATGTGCCAACCCATCTGTGCTGAGAGATCAAGGATGGTCCGTATGGAAGAATACCGTGTGACAGGTGCAAAGGTTTCTTCATAGTCAATCCCCTCAATCTATGAGAAGCCCCGAGCAACAAATATTTCCTTATACTTCTCGACACTCCCATCAGTAGCTTGCTTTACCTTGTAGATCCATCTTGATCCTACAACTGATTTTCCCACTGGCCTTGGAACAATCTCCGAAGCACTGTTTCTGACAATGGAGTCATACTCCTCCACCATGGCATCTACCCATGTGGGATCCTGCACTGATTCTTCGAAAGAAGATGGCTCTGTCACGACACACTTTCTCATAAGAGCCATGTATCCAGTAAATCGGTCAGGTGACTGTCTCTGTCTGCGTTGTGATGTAGGAACTCCTACATTTTGTGCCACATCAAGCTTCAGTCTCTCAGCTTCTGTGCTACGCTTTCTGCCTTGTCTGATGTTTGGTTCTGCATGAGTGGACTCCTCCACTCCATGAATCTCCTCCTGTGGCTGATCCACATCTAGAGGCTCATCTTTGGGAACCAGAAGTTCCTCCTCCGCATGCAAGTGTAGCTCCCTCTCAAGCGACAACTTCATGGCTTTCACCTCATTGAATTTTATATCCCATCGCACAACAGTCATCCGACTGTCTGGAAAATACACACGATAATTATGGGGTGTTTTTGTGTACCCCACAAATATCCTATTTTTTGCAGTTGGCTCCAGCTTCTTCCTGGCGTCCTTTGTCACATGAATGTAAACAGGTGAGCCAAAAATCTTCAAATGAGAAATATCAGGCTTCTTACCAGTAAAAGCTTCTTCGGGTGTACTCATGCCAAGTACTCTATGTGGACAATGGTTTTTCACAGAAATCACAGTGTTGCATGCTTCTACCCACAAGTGCATCGGTAGGCCCTGGTCATGCAGCATCGCTCATGCAACACCCACGATCGTTCTGTTCTTCCTCTCCACAACCCCATTCTATTGTGGCTTATGAGGCATTATGAGTTCTCTTCAAATTCCTTCTTTGCTACAGAAGTCTTTGAATTCGCCCAAGATGTATTCACCACCATTATCGCTCCGTAGAGCTTTCACTTGCTTCCTCGACTCCTTCTCCACCAATGCCTTGAACTCACAGAACTTTGAGAATGTTTCACTCTTCTTCTGCATGAAGAAGATCCAGTATCTATGAGAATAGTCATCAACAAATATAACATAATACCCATGTAATGTTGTTGAAGCAACCGAGAAAGGTCCACACACGTTTGTGTGAATTCTCTCCAGGATCACCGAAGCACGGTTCTCCTTCTCATGAAAGGTGGTCTTCACAAACTTACCCATAGTACATCCCTTGCACTGATCTGACTATGCAAGATTACCCTTGGGAAGTCCAATAGAAATCTGCTGCAAAATTTTCAAAGTGTCATGGTGAATATGGCCCAATCTCCTGTGCCATAATTCGCCCTCATCCCGACTCACCACTTCTTCTGCTTTGCTCACCATTGCAGCACAACCATCTACCTCCAGCTTGTAGAGATTCTTAATTTGAACCCCTATCTTCTTGGTTTGACCCGTTGTTTTATGTCGAAGGAAGGCTTTTCCCTCACTGAAAACAACATTATAACCTTTGTCTTCCAGCATTGCGACCGAGACCAAGTTCTTCTTTAGACATGGAACATGCATAACATTCTTCAACAAGAATGGATTACCAGACTCCCTCCCAAAGGTAATGGTCCCAATGCCAGTCACACTGTACCAACCATCATCGCCCATCTCTATATGCATATGGAGGTCCTTCTCCTCCAAGTCACTAAAAAACTCTTTGTCTCCTGTCATATGGAAAGACGCACCACTATCAAGATACCACACCGATCCCATACAACTTGAAACCAAGCATGCGATCAAAGAGAAATCAAGTTCAAATTGCGAGGCTAAGGCCTCTCCAGCTGCAGCTCCAGCAACCTTCTTTTTCTTCTTCTTTTATGGACATTTACTGGCGAAATGCCCATGTTTGTGATAGTGAAAACACTTCACTTTGGACAAATCCTGCTTCTTGCCTTTAGCTTCGGATTTTGAAGGAAATTTCTTCCCCTTCCATTTCCTTGCTTTGGCAGCCAAAGCACAATTCTCTTCATCTTCATTCTTCGATGAAGATCCATCCCTGGCACCCCACCTTATCTCCTCCTGCACAAGATCCGACCAAAGTCGCTCCCATCCTGACAGTTTCTCCCATCCATCGATAAAGTCTTCGTAGCTATGCTAACTCTTCGGAAGCCCAAGGAGAGCCAAGCTCACCAAGTATTCATCATCAATAGTAACCCCCACACTTCCCAGTTCATCCTTACAGTGGACAAACTTCGTGAGGTATTTTGGAATACTGTTGCCCTTCTCCATTTTTATTTTTCTGAGCTTGTCTTTAAGCGCCAACTTCCTCTGGTCACTTTTTCTTTGGAACAAGTCTTTCAAAGCCTTCCACATTAAGAATGGAGTGGCTTTCCCATGAAGGCTGGACACAATATGGTTCTTCACACCTTCCAACAAAATTCTTCTCGTATTTGTTGTCTTCTTTTGCCATGCGTCAAGTAATGCAGCATCGCTAGATCCTGGCTTAGGAACATCGCTATCGATGAACTCCTTCAGTCCATTATCCTCTAGCACTGCCTCCATCCTGTCCTTCCAAGATATGTAATTCGAGCTCCCATCAAGGGCATACTCCAATCGCAACCCATTGAAAGCCATTTCAATGTATACTCAACTTTTGCACCAAGAATCTTCTGTAGAAAATTCGAATTGTCCACCAGCACAAAATCACCAATACTTCACAATTGCAATCTTCAAGAATTAACAACGCTCCGATACCATGTAGAAATTATATGCACTAAGCATGCATATGTCCTAGATTCACTTGATCTCACAATATTTAACTTCTTGCAAGAAACTGAATCATTCCACTGTTAATCTTTTGCGGAAAATTAAAGCATGAATAAAAACAATTGCACATAACACAGTTGTTTAACGGGAAAGCCTGAAGCTGAAAACCCCAACTATCATATATTATGTATCATGGAATTATATGACAATCCTCATACAAATATTAGTACATCAAGCTCTTAGTACAGTACAATCGTCATACACTAATAAAAAAAAATCTGCAAATCCATGCACCGATCTTTGCCCCCTGCTAGCCTGCCTCCACTGCGCAATCCCTACTGAAGAATAACTCTGAATGAATTCGAATTCCCCTTGCCTTGACTGTGCAATCCTCATTGGCAACTCCAATGTGTGTGTGATGCAATCAATGCATCACTATAGTCATAACAGATAGTCCATCTTGCCCTTTCACCTATCTCTCCACTGGGTCTCCACTGGAATTTCCATGCACTGTAGTTAACTGCTGTATTGTTCAGTTGATCAATGAGTTATTATTTGTGAATTAATTAACTAATTAATTCACTCCACTCTCAACTAATTAATGGCATCATTAAAGTTCAAATTAGATACAACCAGCTCGTGATCCTAGCGAGTTAGCGAATACAACTCCATAAACTATGTTGCTTTCATCCGCAACTCTACCACTTGAGTTCTAACTGAGTCCTCCATGCATGAACTCCAGTAAACCCTTGGGAATTGCATAATTTCCTCAGTCCACTGATGTGCCACATCTGTGCACTAAAACAAAGTGCTCCAAGAGAATAAGTTGTCGTTTAGAGTCTAATTATTATTAAGAGCTAATAATAATCGACATGCATCTATTTTTAGATTGACGATCTATAAATAGACTTCGCCCAATATTCTAAAAATAGAATTTCATCTATTTTTCCAACTTGATCAACCATCCACAAATAGCACCCTGCAACTTCTGAAATATGATCATCATGTCTAAAAATAGACATAGTCTAAAAATAGACTTGCGCCAAAAATAGCCTATGGGCCCACTTAGTGAAGGCGACTCTTTTCTCTAAGCTCATCATCTTGTTGAATCTCAACAGGTGGTAGGTAATATGGAAGTTATATGCCCCTCCGCGAACCTTTTTATTTATGTGGTGTCTGTTACGGAACATTGCACCCACGGGTGAAAATCTTCAAAAACAAGCCATTTATGGACCCACATGGTGCACACTTTGCAGGGAGGCATCTGAATCTATAAATCACCTATTCCTACACTGCTCTGTTATCCGCACACTTTGGCAATAGATTCTGTCAAGTCTTCATATTCCCTCACCGTGGCAAGGAAATGACATTGCAAAAGCTTGGCAACATTGGCTGGTACATGCGCCAACTCATAGGGCAAACAACTTACCACTTCTAATCTCTTAGTGTATATGGACTGTGCACAATCAAAATATATTTCATAATGCTCAGCCTAACTGGCTATCTGCATCCACATATGTCACGATTCTATTCCGCTGCCTCCCTGAGGACGAGCCTCTTGATCCACCTCGTAACTTGATTCTGGACGACATTACCCATGAGCTCTTGTGGGAATACTTCTATGGTTTAGCCCAGCACCATGGTTGTGGTGGCGATGTTGTTCTATACCTTAACAACCACACTCATTTTAGGATTAGGATGGGTCTGGGTATGGGCACAAATAATTTTGTGGAGCTCATCACTTTGAGGCATCTCTTATAGTTTGCCTTAGAAAACTCATGTCATCACCTTCAGGTTTTTGGGGACTCCAAAATTGTCATCGGATGGTTCAATCAGAGGACTATTTTTCACGCACACACACTGCGTTACATTTTGGAGGATTCATGGCACTTAAAAGCACACTTTGACTCTATTACATGCTGTCACATTTACAGGGAACAAAACCAAATATCCGACGCATTATCCAAGGAGGCTGCACTCCAGCCTCGAGGGAGATGGTTGATTGAAGAATACAATGATAAGGACTACAACAGATTCTACCATCGGCCGTACATAGACTTACATTCGGCAGCTCTACATCAGATATAATTTTGATTAATACAAACATATATATTCTGAACATATGTATTTATTTTTTGTTATGACAACAGTTTTGACTACATTGTATTATTGTAACACCCCAAAAGGGGATCTTAGCAAGACCTTTCCTAGATACGTGACCACAGTCACATTTTTTGAATATGCCATGGACAGATCTACAGCATGTAATTTTCAAATATAATGAAAGTTACAATTTTTCCTCGGGGAAAAAAATTTAATATTAAAATATATATTTTAAATATTATATCTCAAATTCTATTGAATATAAAAATTTACACATCCCTTTACACTCGAGGTGTATGCTTTACCATGTTGAGATGATACCATATCAATTATTATTGGAATTATTATGTGTGAAATAAAGACATGTGGTCATTAACATCTCTCGAGGAAACACATGGGATCTAGGTTGCTTCATAGGAGCAAACCCAAACTTCGAAGGGAGATTAGCCTCAAGCAATGCAAGTGCCTCTACAATAAAGGACACTTTGAGGGCGAGGTTGTTTAAAAATATGTTGTAATGTGATTTGTTGTGCGTAGTGGGTGAAGATCACTACAAGTTCTAGTTATTTAAAACATGTTTTTGAATATATAAATGGATGTAACGTCTTAAAAAACTATTTGAGCATTTAATTTAACTATTATATGTTTTTAGGCATTTTTTTTCTGTCATTTTTATCCGAAATCTCATATTAATTTGTTGGAATCTTAAATTTTAACAATGTAATATGTAGAATTTGAATGCTATTGGGGTTTTGAGTTTTTCATGGAGCTAATTCCATTTATGCATTCAAAAATGTATTTTAAACAATTGAAATTCACAATATTACTAAAAATTGTAAATTCTACACAAAAGAAGAAAATTTCTATTAAACCACTTTTATGTCGACCAATATCAAATATCTACATTTTTTTCAATATAATATAAATTTTGATAAAATCATAAATTTTAATAATTTAAAACACATTTTTTAAATTCAATACCCCATAAACCCTTTCAAATATGAAAAAAATAATAACAAAAACATAATTTTTTCATAGAGTACACTTACATGGTGAAAATTAACTCGTAAAAGTTTGACGGTCGAGGGCTCCGATGCGTACCCTGTTGGACAGAGGATTCACATAATCATGTGGAGGAACTCAAATCGTACCGGGCCCACAAGCCTTACAAGTTAGAGGCTCAAAGCATTTGAAGGAAAAACAAACGCGTTGGTATTACATTGACAGATCAGACACCGAATATGGGAAATCATAGATATGTTTTCAAACCGAGTAACGTCCCTTTTAGGGAATAAAGCATTCATTTTCAGGGGTGACCGGAGATAATTTCATACCACCAAATAGAATCGTGTTGGAGGTCACACAAGTACGGGAGAAGGGGCCGAATTGTTCTGAGTCCGAAAATAGTTTATGTCACGGATGACGATTCATACCAGGGTGCGTACAGAAAGGTCATGATTGCAAGTTGGCCTTGAAGATACAAACACTGTTTTCTCACTCCCGAGGAGAATCTGCTTCATGGCTCTCTCGCTCAGGGGTGCGATTTCATAGGTCGTTACTGGTGATTTTTTCTTTCGGTTCAATTTGAATGGTCGTTACTGGTGATTTTTTTTAGTAATTTTTTGTAAGTGCAAACTTTTTCTCAAATTGTACACTTTAAAAAGAAGGTTTGCACTTTCATTTTTAATTGTTTATTTATATACTTATTTAAATTTTTCTCAAATTCTACATTCCAAAAAGTACTTGAGGATTTATTTGTTTATTTATACAGTTATTTAAATTTTTTCATGAGTCTACATTATTTAAATGTTTTGTATAGTTATTTAAATGATTTCATTTTTAGGATTTTTTATTTTGCCGGCATGATCAAAATTTTAACTTTGATGATGGATGGACACCCTTACACATCATATTAGGTTGTAGAATACGCCTCTTGGCGCAATGATCAATACAGACACCTTTACACATCACATTGGGTTGTAGAATACACGTCTTGGCGCAATGGTGAATATTGCGACTGGAATTGTAAAAACCTTCACCCTTACATATCATACTGGGTTGTAGAATACGGATCTAGGGGCAATGGTCAATACTATCACTGGAATTGTAAAAACCTTCAATTTGATGGTTGTTTCATATTTGAAATTCCTACTAGTTGAGCCTAGAGGCTCATTCTACATCAAAGTGTGAGCCCAGTGTGAAGACTATGTGTAAGTATGTTCCTCCTCCATTTGGAGTTGTCACATGTCCCTCTTAAATAAAAATAAAATATTATCTAAATAGAAAATCAATGTTGACTATAATAAAAAGAAAAAATATATATGTTATGCATTTTTAATTAGTCGTTCATATGACCTAGTATAATTTCAAAAAAAAAGAGTAAGATGAAAGAAAATATTGTTCAGTGTGGAGACTGAGTATCATTCTGATTTAGATGTTTCTGTTTCAGCAAGATGTATACCTCGGGAAGACTGTACACCTCTCCACGCAAGGGGACTTGTCCCCGACAGGTGTTTGGGGGGTCCGGAGGCTAGCGGTCTGAAGCTAAAAATAGATGTAAAATTTCCTTGTAAAATATTGTAATTTTGTAGTCAATCTGGGTCGTCGTTCATTAGGCAGATGATCTGACCGTAGAAGTTATGTTTAATTTAAGATTTTTTTCCCTAGAAGGCAACCCTTTAGTTCATATGAGACGCAAGGGGACTTGTCCCCGGCGGGGGTTTGTGGGTCCGAGGCCAATGGTTCGAAGCTAAAAATAGACGTAAATTTTCCTTGTAAAATATTGTAATTTTGTAGTCAATATGGGTAGTTCATTAGGCAAATGATTTAATCGTAGAAGTTATGTTTAATTTAGAGTTTTTTTCTCTAAAAGGCAACCCCTCGTTCACATGAGAGAATTGTATTGTCACTATGTGTTGAGTGTGTATTATGAGCGAGAAAGAGAAAGGGGACTGTTTGAAAGAGTAGAGGATCTTCTGATATAGGTTGTGTCTCTTCATTTTGCTGGATAATATAAAGGAAGGATTGGTTGGGCGAACCACATATATTTGTCTCTCTCTTGTTCTATATGTTTTCTGTGTTTCGTTTTCTCCGTAATATATAATTTTCTAAGAAATACTGTATGTTGAATAATAAAATAAAATATCTATTGTGACTTATTAATAAAATATTTTAATATGAATTAATATTGACTTATACCCAAAAATATATTAATAATAATAACAAAGAAACCATCTATATGTTTTGTGTGTTTGTATTTCCGTTTATTTTCTCTGTAATATATAATTTTTTAACAAATATTGTATGTTGAATAATAAAATAAATTATCCATTATGAGTTATTAATAAAATATTTTAATATGTATTAATATTGACTTATACTAAAAAATATATTAATAATAATAATAACAAATAAACCATCTATATGTTAGGAATTTGGCTTCTGTGATCCATAAATTGTGTGTAATAATTTTCTGTGAAAAGCACATAAACGAAATTTTTGTCGACGTGTTTCGAACCAGCCAATGTGGTTCATCATCAGGACAAGATGAGAAATCTGATCAGGAGACCCGTTTAAGTAGATCAGGACAACTACAATTAGCCGTTGGAAAAAATGGCTACTTTGACTAGAATAGGAAAACGGCTATGTTTTCTGTGTTTGTATTTCGACATATAATTATGTTTTCGTTTTATCTGTAATATATAATTTTCTAAAAATTATTGTACTCTGAATAATAAAATAAAATATCCATTATGGGTTATTAATAAAATATTTTAATATGAATTAATATTGACTTATACTCAAAAATATATTAATAATAATAATAAATAAATCATCTATATGTTTTATGTGTTTGTATTTCATATATAATTATGTTTTCGCTTTATCTATAATATATATTTTCTAACTAATATTATATGCTGAATAATAAAATAAAATATCCATGTGAGTTATTAATAAAATATTTTAATATGAATTAATATTGACTTATACTAAAATATTTTAATATGAATTAATATTGACTTATACTTAAAAATATATTAATAATAATAATAAAGAAACCACTGATAAAATGACTTAATATCGTATTATGTAATCTTTATTGTATTAAAAAATACAATCTAAACAATAAAAAAATCACACATTGTTTTTTGCATTCTAAAATAAGTTTGCACATAACAAAATGTGATCTCTTTCCATTCATATTACATCAGTGGTTACGATGAATTTATCCTAATTAAAAAAATCCATATAACCATTAGAATTGTAAAAACCTATCAATTTAAAATAAAAGTTGTTTCAGGTTTGAAATTCCACTCCCTCTCGCTGCAATGAGCAGGTCACTAGTGTATTAATGGAAAAAAAAAAAAAAAAACTCATGCTCCCTCTGGCTGTAGTGAGTAGGTGACTAGTGAATTAAGGGAAAAAAAACAATATCTCATTTCACCGGTAAACAATTTTGAAATGCACTGTATAGATAATATTCTGGCATTGGCGTTGGTTGAGAGTTAATTGAGGTATATTGTTGAAAGGGGGTGCGAGATATTTGCGTCTAATTGGGTTTTGCACGATGACAGCTTGTTGTCTAGCAAATTCGTTTTCCATCCAACGTGTAAACTAACCCTTAAACAAAATCGGATTGGAAAACGAACAATCAAATAAATAAATAATTGTGAGGTCTCCACCTATCACACATAAAGATAGGAACAGGCTTCAGTACTCTTTCGTCGCAGGTGAATTTGTCGAGTGGGTAGCTGAGTAATGTATTGTCATGTTGAACAAAAAATCTGATTATAGAGGGAACACTTCTGAAATGCATTGTACCGGTGCCAATAAGCTGTCAGGTCTCCATCCATCCCCCGTAAATATAGGGATGAGACATAGACATAGGGCTTATAAAACGAATGAAAGGGAAGACGATACGTGGTAGGGTGATATAGGAAGGTAGTTGACTAGGAGAGAGATTGTGGCGTACGTGATAGATATTTATTTTGTTTTGGAATAAGGACGGTAGGGAATGGTTGGTTTAGTGAGGAAATTTTGAAATTAATGTTGATTAATAATGGATATTTTTGTAAAAAATAGAGTTAGTAATTGATTAATATTTTGGAAATAAATTAGTGTAATATTTTATTTAAATATTTGTATTTAAAGTTTTGATAGGGATAAAAAAAATTGGTATGGAAATTTTTATTTTAATATATAAATTATTGTTATTTAAAGTGTAGTTTTGAATGTATAAATGCTTTAAAAAAATTTTGAGCACTTATATATAGTTTAAATTTGTAATTTCAACAATTTTATATTGGATTTTGGATAAAATTGATAAAAAATTATACATGAAATAGGGTCAAAAATTAGAATAGTTAGACTAGTCATTTTATTTTCAGTTTCTTTATAATAATAAATAATAATCTAATTTTAAGGTCATTGGAGACCCATCTCCATGGAATGATTTGATTCTACCATCCTTGGAGACATACATGCTATACCTCCTTTTTGAATTTGAACCTTAACCTCTTAAAAAGAAACACATACTCTCATATACACAGAGACACATGATAATGAGATATTTCATTGAACATGGACATTGAAATATTTTATTTTAGGTTATTTTAAATAATAGATATATAGATGATATTGAAATATTTTATTTATGATCCACATTGTCCACATTAAAATATTCTTTTGTTATTAATATATATATTTTAAATACATATCTCCCTTATATAAGCAATTTAACTAATGAATCTAATTAAAAGTAGAAAAAGACAAAATTATTTTTTAAATTATTTGTGTATACTACTAAAAATACTATAGAATATTGTATGAAGTTTAAATCCTTACCATTAACAGGTAATAATTATTGATAATTATATTAAAATTTTGGAAATCCTATTCCAAAATAAACATACCTATTAGCATGATTAATGAAAATCCAAATGTTTTATTTAATGTTGCATTGAAATGTTTTTATAAAATAAAATAATTATATATCTTCCTCATACTCAAAAGTGGAAATAGATTTTTTTTTGTTACTTTCAATTACAAATTATCTTATTTAATATGGTATCTAAATATTTTATTTATGATTGAAAGTGAGTATTATTAATTTTGGGAATCCTATTCCAAAATAGACATACCTATTAGCATGATTAATGAAAATCCAAATATTTTATTTAATGTTGCATTGAAATATTTTTATAAAATAAAATAATTATATATCTTCCTCATACTCAAAAGTGGAAATATTTTTTTTTTTTTACTTTCAATTACAAATTATCTTATTTAATATGGTATCTAAATATTTTATTTATGATTGAAAGTGAGTATTATTATTTTTTGTTATTGAACATAAAATCAATTGCACATCTTCAGATCAATCAATGAACCAAATGATCATTCAATGAATGAAATTATCACAATAGAAATAAAATTATTGATGTTTTATAATCTTTTAATTAAAATGAATAAAATATGCATATTTTTATTTATTTAAAAAATTAATAATAATTGATATTGTCTTTAATTTACTGAATATATTATTTTTATTTTAAAAGATACAAGTTGAACACAAAATAATTATACATCTCTATCATACTGGACTATAAAAATATTTTGAGAAAAAATAGAATAAACAAAATAAAAGTACAAAAATATATAACAAAGTTTATGATTTGTTAACAATGAGAATTGGAGTGGGATTCAAATTGCTAATTGTAATTTACAAAGATAATAGACTTGAATCTACTCTCAATGATTGCAAAATCACGAAGCATACAAGAGAAGTAATTCAATCAACACATTACACAATCATTTCCTGGGAAATCCACAACTAAAAACCTTAGTCAGAAAAAATGAGAAGATTACAATGCTTTGCTCAAGCCTGAGCAACCTCAAGCTTACAATGCTTTGCTCAAGCTTGAGGAACCTCAGCACTATCCCTATTTGTCTCTTATTGCTTCCTAGACAAGCCTTGGCCAATACTTAACCAATTTTCTTTTTATCCAAGTTTCTATTTCCTGGCGTTGTTTCCTTGGGAATTAGCACCCTATTAATTAGGGAAATCCTCATTTGGAGTTGAAAAATACATCATAGGCCTTCCTCTTACAGTGCCCTTGAACTCCAATCTAAACTGGGTAACTTGTAGATCATGCATGCATGAGTTATTTATGGTTGATTTATCAGTTAACTGGTTGATCATAGAGTACACACCCCACTAATTGACCTCTCACTAGTTCCTCCAAGTGTTGGAACTAGTTAAATTGACTTTACCTCAGATTTACTGAATTGATGAATCCCATCTCAAAATAAACTCAACTAGGGCTCCTAAAAAGTAGGATCCACTCTACATGACTCAAGTTAGACCCTCAAATCAAATTAATTGAAGTCAAACTTAGTTAACTTGTACAAGTTGTCATGTGAAGTGGAATTACAATTTTCTTCTAATTTAATTCAAGGAAAAATTAAATTAGAATCTTTCTTGGTGCCATTTTCAACACTCCCTCTAAAAAATAAAGGAATTATTAGATACCCCAATCCTCCCTCTATGGAACTCGAATTTGCCTCTTAAGAGTGTCTTAGTCCAGATATTCACATTTTGTTCCTCTATAGGAATGTACTCTAGCAACATGATCTGCCTTTGCACAATGTCTAAGATGGTGGTACCGGATGTTGATATGCTTGGACCTATCATGAAAACATGGATTCATAGAGATTTTGATACAACTATGGTTGTCATAGTAAATCACTACATGATCCATCTGCTGAAAAAATAACCCAACAATGATCTTCCTCATCTAGATAGCCTCACAAGTTGCTTAACTAGAAGCCATGTACTTTGCTTCTAATGAACTAAGTGCAACTGATCTCTGCTTCTTGTTGTACCAGGAAATTGTTGTTGACCCAATACTGAAGATTCCTCTTGATGTGCTCGTCCTGTCTGATGGAATCTGTGACCAATCTGCATCTGTGAAGCCTTGCAGATTCACTCTCTCTATTCGTCTATACCAAATACCAAATTGAGTGGTACCTTTGAGGTATCTCAACACATGTTTGGTTACCTTCCAATAGAGTAACCATTGTTTGAATAAGTTAGTTAATTTCATAACACATGTTAGATCATGTGTTCACCAAGAACATGCGTGAACCCACAAGCTGCCTGTAAATGGTAGCTTCTACCACTTCTCATGAAGTAGAATATTCCTTCCTCCAATTCCATGCTAGAGGAGTCTCCATGGGTTTGTTGCTCTCCATGTGAAACTTCTTCAATATCTCATTGGCATACTTTCCCTGAGAGACAAAAATTTCCCCATCTCCTTGCCAAATTTCCAAACCAAGGAAATAATGCATGATCCCCATGTCTTTCATCTCGAATTCTCTTGCCAAATCCTCTTTGAAATATTTTATCAGTTTCTCATAACTTGTTAGAATTAAATCATCGACATATAATACTATAATTAACAATTTACCTTCAACCACAATATGCTAAAGGTTTTCATATGCTTCAATTTTTTTTGTAAGTATGGTAGGTCCTTCCTTTTTCATTAATATATAAAAGAAATTTACATCCACATACAAATCGTAAGGCGGCCACAACTTGCCCAGAGGGAAACCAAGTCTATTAGCCACCTAACAACATGATATGCCATCCAATAGCAAAAAATAATAATTTTTTCTAACCAAGCTAGATAAGTCTAATTGTATTTAAAATACCTATATTCTAAGTATCTGAACACAGTACTACCAACATACTGAAAATTAAAAGCTACCCACATACAAAAAATGAAAAACTAGAATCCAAAATAGAATTCTACTCATCACCATCAACATAGATTGATTCCACTAGAGTCGAGTCTTTAGCAGTAGAATCTGGAAGCTCCATTTGTTGGAGAATATAAGGAATATGCTCTTCAATGCGCCGAAGCCTGCCATCCTGCTTTTGCAGTTGGAACTGAAGCTTTTGAAATTCCTTCTTATAGTCAGGAAAATCCTGCATTGCTACTGCCATACCCAAAAAATTTTGTTCCAGGGCTTTCACGTGGATACTTTTCATGGACCAATACAAGAACATTGTTTGTTCGAATTGTGTGGTTTGGCCTCGGGTGTTCACTAGATTTGGCACTAGAGCCCTCCAGTCCTCGACGTAAAATTCCATCATGCTCGCATGCCTGTTCAGGTCATCTTCCCACTCTTCCATCAACTGGTGAATTTCCTCATATGTTCGTTCATGATAAGTTGTAGCCGCATAATTTAGGATACTGGAGACTGGCCTACGGCCCCAAGTTCTGCCCCTAGAGGAGCTGGGTTGATAGGGCTCCGGAGACCCCTGGTTCTTTTGCCTCGACCCCTTGAACTCAAGCCACTTCTTCCCTTCACTTCCATTTTCCAAGACATTTTCTTGTACCTACACATTATGGGAGAATATGAAACCTGACGAATATCTTGTGCATGTGGTAGATTGAGCCCATAAGCACCCAGATTCCAAGAAGCACTACTGCACCACACACTTGTCAGGGAAGAAACATGAGCTGGTGATTGCTAGTGTAAAACCCGAGGGAACGACCCCCTCCTTTTCCATTGCAGACTTCCACAATCAACCACCCAAAATAGAGATACAACCCCCATAAGTCCCACCATACCCCTCATCCTCTTCAATATTCGACCTACAAATCCATCGACAGTCAGAGTTTCTTGGACCAACTCTAAGGGCCCAGTAATTGGGCCCTTCAGAAACATTTTCACTCTCCACATCCAAGAATATAGAAACAACAGAGGAATAACCCACCAATGCGTAACCCATCGACACACCAAAGAGTAGACACAGTCACATTCCAAAGACAGAGCCCATAAAGACGAAGACCATAGACCCCACAGAGACTTAACCCACTCCAATAATCCCAACATAAAAACCCAAGGCCTGACCAAAAAAAAACAAAGAAACAACACCCAGAAACATAGCTGAGAAAAAAAACGCCCAGATCCATATCGGGTCGAGGACATGATAGGAGGTAGTCACTGAGCCATACCCAAAAATTAAACTCCCAACCATATAACCCCATCATGGATAAAAAAACCCTGAAAATTACAAACAGAGAGAAAATGCATGAAATAAGGGCCTGCTTCGAGTCCCATACAGGCACATGCAACTGCATAGAGCCCATCCTCCTCTAAAACCCCGACGGCATTGAACTAAATAAGCCCAGAAAACGATACAACCAATGCATGGGGGAGTAAAAAATAAATCAGGTCACATACCCATTTAACAGAGCCAAGAGAAGCTAAGACCGGAGCCTATGCTAACCTACAGAGCCCAACACCTTCACCAACCCACAAAGCCCAAAACCAACACACCTTGAAATTCCACTCGCAAACAACAAGCGATTTCCAACCTCACACCCAAAAAAACTTATAAATTTCCAGAGACAAATGTTGTTGCCACCTTCGGTGATGGCCTTAATGTCTCGCATGCATTGAGCCACCGCTCCATATGCCTTGAGAATTTGGAGGGTGGTGGGGCTATACCTCGAGAAGACCCCCATTAACTCACCATGATTATAGTGCCCTCCAGCCCACACTCCAATCGGTGGTTAAGATCTGTTGCTTGGGTACTTTAATTACTATCTCTCTTGTCTTGCTCTAGTACCTCTTTCAGGGAATTAAAGTTTCCTTCAGGGGGTTGAGTAGGCCAAGACAACTCCAGTGGCTCGTTTTGGTGATTGCGCCCCCAATTCACTAAGAAATATCCAGCTTTGTTTCCTTCTCTTCTAACATGGGTTGTGATGACATAGTAAAATTTTAGGAGAAGATCGCCTACCTCTTGCACCAATATGGAAATTCTCCAGCTGTTGTTGAACTTGTCGCATATGGCCCCCTGACTCATCTATTTGGTAGTATCTATCACTAATTTGGAATCCCCTTCCACCACCAACTTCTTATAACACTACTTAATAGCCGTGATAAGACCCTGTCTAGCTACTACAAACTATGCTTCATTATTACTGACATCGCCACAGTGGGAAGCATATTTTAGGTTAGTTCTCCCACTAGAATCTCTAAAGAGTCCCCAAAAACCCGCAGGGCCTAGGTTATCTTTTGAAGTGCCATCAAAGCTTAGAATTATGAATCCCTCCAGGGGGGGTTGTGAAGTGTTGCATAGAATCCACAAGGCTCGTTATAGGTTTCCGAGAATTCAGAGCAATCATTGATGGAGAGAGATTCATGCGTTGGAGGATTTTGGCTTTGTGAGGAGAAATACTATACTATAATTAACAATTTACCTTCAACCACAATATGCTAAAGGTTTTCATATGCTTCACTTTTTTTTTGTAAGTATGGTAGGTCCTTCCTTTTTCATTAATATATAAAAGAAATTTACATCCACATACAAATTGTAATGTGGCCACAACTTGCCCAGAGGGAAACCAATTCTATTAGCCACCTAACAACATGATATACCATCCAATAGCAAAAAATAATAAGTTTTTATAACCAAGCTAGATAAGTCTGATTGTATTTAAAATACCTATATTCTAAGTATCTGAACACAGTACTAGCAACATACTGAAAATTAAAAGCTACCCACATACAAAAAATGAAAAACTAGAATCCAAAATAGAATTCTACTCATCACCATCAACAGAGATTGATTCCACTAGAGTCGAGTCTTTAGCAGTAGAATCTGGAAGCTCCATTTGTTGGAGAATACAAGGAATATGCTCTTCAATGCGCCGAAGCCTGCCATCCTGCTTTTGCAGTTGGAACTGAAGCTTTTGAAATTCCTTCTTATAGTCAGGAAAATCTTGCATTACTACTGCCATACCCACAAAAATTTGTTCCAGGGCTTTCACGTGGATACTCTTCATGGACCAATACAAGAACATTGTTTGTTCGAATTGTGTGGTTCGGCCTCGGGTGTTCACTGGATTTGGAACTAGAGCCCTCCAGTCCTTGACGTCAATTTCCATCATGCTCGCATGCCTGTTCAGGTCATCTTCCCACTCTTCCATTAACTGGTGAATTTCCTCATATGTTCCTTCATGATAAGTTGTAGCTGCATAATTTAGGATGCTGGAGACTGGCCTACGGCCCCAAGTTCTGCCCCTAGAGGAGCTGGGTTGATAGGGCTCCGAAGACCCCTGGTTCTTTTGCCTCGACCCCTTGAACTCAAGCCACTTCTTCCCTTCACTGCCATTTTCCAAGACATTTTCTTGTACCTACACATTATGGGAGAATATGAAACCTGACGAATATCTTACGCATGTGGTAGATTGAGCCCATAAGCACCTAGATTCCAAGAAGCACTACTGCACCACACACTTGTCAGGGAAGAAACATGAGCTGGTGATTGCTAGTGTAAAACCTGAGGGAACGACCCCCTCCTTTTCCATTGCAGACTTCCACAATCGACCACCCAAAATAGAGATGCAACCCCCATAAGTCCCACCATACCCCTCATCCTCTTCAATATTCGACCTAAAAATCCATCGACAGTCAGAGTTTCTTGGACCAACTCTAAGGGCCCGGTAATTGGGCCCTTCAGAAACATTTTCACTCTCCACATCCAAGAATATAGAAACAACAGAGGAATAACCCACCAATACGTAACCCATTGACACAACAAAGAGTAGACACAGTCACATTCCAAAGACAGAGCCCATAAAGACGAAGACCATAGACCCCACAGAGACTTAACCAACTCCAATACTCCCAACATAAAAACCCAGGGCCTGACAAAAAAAAAAACAAAGAAACAACACCCAGAAACATAGCTGAGAAAAAAAATGCCCAGATCCATATCGGGTCAAGGACATGATAGGAGGTAGTCACTGAGCCATACCCCAAAATTAAACTCCCAACCATATAACCCCATCATGGATAAAAAAACCTTGAAAATTAAAAACAGAGAGAAAATGCATGAAATAAGGGCCTGCTTCGAGTCCCATACAGGCACATGCAACTGCATAGAGCCCATCCTCCTCTAAAACCTCGATGGCATTGAACTAAACAAGCCCAGAAAACGATACAACCAATGCATGGGGGAGTAAAAAATAAATCAGGTCACATACCCATGTAACAGAGCCAAGAGAAGCTGAGACCGGAGCCTATGCTAACCTACAGAGCCCAACACCTTCACCAAACCACAAAGCCCAAAACCAACACACCTTGAAAGTCCACTTGCAAACAACAAGCGATTTCCAACCTCACACCCAGAAAAACTTATAAATTTCCAGAGACAAATGTTGTTGCCACCTTCGGCGATGGCCTTAATGTCTCGCATGCATTGAGCCACCGCTCCATATGCCTTGAGAATTTGGAGGGTGGTGGGGCTATACCTCGAGAAGACCCCCATTAACTCACCATGATGATAGTGCCCTCCAGCCCACACTCCAATCGGTGGTTAAGATCTGTTGCTTGGGTACTTTAATTACTGTCTCTCCTGTCTTGCTCCGGTATCTCTTTCAGGGAATTAAAGTTTCCTTCAGGGGGTTGAGTAGGCCAAGACAACTCCAGTGGCTTGTTTTGGTGATTGCGCCCCCAATTCACTAAGAAATATCCAGCTTTGTTTCCTTCTCTTCTAACATGGGTTGTGATGACATAGTAAAATTTTAGGAGAAGATCGCCTACCTCTTGCACCAATATCGCAGTTCTCCAGCTGTTGTTGAACTTGTCCCATATGGCCCCCTGACTCATCTATTTGGTAGTATCTATCACTAATTTGGAATCCCCTTCCACCACCAACTTCTTATAACACTACTTAATAGTCGTGATAAGACCTTGTCTAGCTACTACAAACTATGCTTCATTATTACTGACATCGCCACAGTGGGAAGTATATTTTAGGTTAGTTCTCCCACTAGAATCTCTAAAGAGTCCCCAAAAACCCGCAGGGCCTAGGTTATCTTTTGAAGTGCCATCAAAGCTTAGAATTATGAATCCCTCCAGGGGGGTTGTGAAGTGTTGCATAGAATCCACAAGGCTTGTTATAGGTTTCCGAGAATTCAGAGCAATCGTTGATGGAGAGAGATTCATGCATTGGAGGATTTTGGCTTTGTGAGGAGAAACCTTCCAGTCATCCGATTGTCAGTTCTTTGCTAGGATTGTTTCCCAGATATTCTGAGTGACCCCCATCCAAACTTCTTCCTGTGATTGTTGGAAATCCTTAAAGATCCTTTTGCTTCTCTCCTTCCATATAGGAAAAATTAGGAAGCCTAGAGTCAATCCCCAAGCCCGAATGAGAAGTGCACCACAATAATATAGATTCTATAATTTTATGATGGTATCTTTATAGACGTCCAAAAATTTCCTCCACTTGCCTCCCCTTTTGTTCCACAAAAACACATGAGTTTAGGTGATGTTCCAGATCCTCAATGTGTTGACCTCATAGGAAAAATTAAGGAGGTCCATGAATACCCCTCTTCTGGAGTTGGTCCCAAGTGAGGATTCTCCCATGATATACTATCCAGAGAAAGTAGGCCACTTTTGGCCACAATCCACCTGTCCAGGTCTTCTTCCAAATTGGATGAGGGTGACCCTGACCCCAGCCTTCCCTTATATTATAGCCATCCTTGACTGTAAATTTTCCCCTCGTGTTATATCCCTATCTGAGGATATCTACTCCTTCATGGATTGTGAGCTTCTTGGAAGCATATATTAGGTGAGTTATCCCACTAAAATCTCTAAAGAGTCCCCCCAAACCCGTAGGGCCTAGGTTACCTTTCGAAGCGCCATCAAATCTTAGACTTATGAATCCCTCCGGGGGGAGTTGTGAAGTGTCACAAAGAATCCACATGGCTCGTTATATGTTTCCAAGAATTCAAAAGAATAATTTATGGAGAGAGATTCATGCATTGGAGGATTTTGGCTTCGTGAGGAGCAACCTGCCAGTCATCCGGTTCTCATTTCTTCGCCATAATTTTTTCCCATATATTCTGAGTGACCCCCATCCAAACTTCTTCCTATGATTGCTGGAAATCCTTAAAGATCCTTCTGTTTCTCTCCTTCCATATAGCCCAAATTAGGAATCCTAGAGTCAATCTCGAAGCCCGAATGAGAACTGGGATTGAAAATAGACCAGTGCGCCACAATAGTATAAATGATATGATGGTGTTGGAATGAGGTCCCCTAACCACATTTTTGGTTCAGTTTTTTAATACTTGGTCTAGCGCAAGGGATTTGGGGCGGGTCAAAGCCCTGATGTATTGTAATGGGAAAAAGGGTAGGCCAGGAGTCCGCAAACCATGGTTTGCGGACCATAGAGTAGCGCGGGCTAAGATGTTATAAATAGATAGATAAATTGAGTCTAGAGGAGGCTAAGTAAGAAGAAACTAAGATTGAATAGGAACTTGTGGATCTTTTGTGTCAATCGTCTGGGTAAGGGCTCCTGCTGCCTGTGTGCGTAGAGACCCCAAATTCGTGCTGTGTGCGGACACCATTGGTTGTGTGCATGGGCTGGTAATAGAGTCTGTAAGTCGGATTTGAATATGAATGAATGAGAAGGTTGTTGATGATATTTAGTATTCATGTGTTATGATTATTGGTTATGTTTATGTTCTAAGATATTATTTTCTTACTAAATAATAATGGTATATTGATGCGCACGTGGATGCGATATGATGAATGTGTAGCTCTGGTTAAAATAATCTGCTCAAGTTACCTATTAATTACAACCTGTGCTTAGCTGATATACTATAAAAAGAGTTATATGTTGGGATTCTCCTGTGTAAGTCTGTTAGATCCGAAGGGACCCCCTTTTATTAACTCTCTCTCTTAGGGTGCAGAAACCTGGTTCCAACACCCTCCCATACTACTTCGGCTGAGACCTTGACCCACGTACTCGGGCCATTGCCGAAAAGGCCAGTAGTATCGAGGTTTGTTGTAAAACCTTAATACCGAACCTGGGTCAAGATCCCTAAAGCCAACAAATGGTTCTATTGCCAGGACCGAGAGAATTTTGAGAGAGAGATTGGGTAATGCCCGAGGGTCATTGGCAGCCATTGAAGCCTGAGCTAGAAGACTGGTTCAAAAAATAGATTCAAGAGTTTTCCCTAAAAAAAATAGAAGTAAGAAGCTATCTGTTGAAGCTATTTGCTGAAGAGTGGAAAAAAAGTATATTTTTATGGAAGTGCATGAAATATTCTTCGTATCCTTCACACACGAATTACAAGAGTGGTTTTCACGATTGGAAAAGTTCCAGACTTGCTAAAAAGACGATCAGGTCACATAGTGGACCCCCGAATTGATCCAAAAATTGGAAAACACTGATAACAAGATTACCAAAACTGTAGACCACTCAGTTGAAAGTATCTTGGGAGGATTTGTGACAGATTTTTCCGTTGATCAATTTGTGTCATATTCAGAAGTGGAGTGAAGGTTCTTCAAGGGATTTAGAGGTAAGTTCCTAAAAACCTTGCCATTGTTGATTAAGATGCTACTGAGTGAAAAGGGTGTCCTGTGTGGCCACACCGAGTGAATGACCTTAGACCAGAGTGGGAGCACGACACGAAGTGGTAAATACTACCAGGTTAATCAAGAAGGATACAGATTGGTATATAGTCCCTTAAGGGAATCACCTGATTTTAACCAAGGAGGGGCTGTGCAATTTGGAACCATTCCCTCGGTCACGCCAGCATCAAACCCACGTAAAGGTAATAATTCTCCTACCCCACCTCCGCCATAACCTGAGGATGACATGGTATGCACATGAAACTACCTACCTTTAAGGGTGTAGGGGACGAAGATATGGAGCGATTTTGGTTCATAGCACAGTCTGTGCGGACTGTGCAGAACGTTAACACTGATTTTATCAAATGAGCACAGCTATCCATAGCCTTCAAAGGAAGGGCGCTGGATTGGTTTATGGGATACATTGGTCAACATGCGAATGCACCAATACAAGATATTAAGGACGCCCTAAAGAAACAATTTTGGAAGCGTAAGTCGTACTCTCAATGTGTAGTCGAATTAAAGGACTTTAAGTAGGGACCTACAGAATCCATCTGGGAAGCTGACCAATGATTAAATAAGGTCATCAACAATGGGGGATTTGTCTACGAGGACAAACATCACAAGGAATGGTTTATCTCTATGCTATTGTGACACCTGCATGGACCCATGGGACAGTAGAAGATTGGCTCCTAAGAAGAAGCTCTTGAGATTTCCATGAAGTTAGAAGCTGCACCAAGAGATGATACACAGTTCGCAGCTCTACAGATCTAGAGCTAGCTACAGGAAATCCACTTAGAAATTCAAAACTTACGGAAGGGTCGAGGTAAGGAATCTAGCTTGGATATTTGGTGCATACGCTGTAGGGTGTCGGGTCATAATAAGGATCAATGCCCTTTATTATTGGATTATATGTAGGCTGGGGGTCCGAGCCGTCTATGCCCTAGGGAAATGGCTAGTCCTAGTAGTCCCATGTTATGGTGTGCTGACTGTCGGGTAGTAGGAATAAATGATACAGGTCACTACCCGCGAATAGGTGTTTATGTTCCATAACTGAAACAATAGTGGTGCAGATTTTGCTCGTCTGTCGGTTATGATGAACAAAAATGCCAAACACTCGACCTCATGGTAGATAGGGGAAACATATACAAGGTGCAGGAGGACCCCTCATCACCACTATCTCCTTCTAGGCAGGGTGGATCTCCCGCAAGAGAAAGGGGAGGAGGGAGAGGGGGGAGTGTAGGTCAAGGACGGGAACATCTGATCTGTTACAATTGTGGAGACGTGGGACATTTTGCATGATATTTCTCGAACCCTGTGTGCCAGTCCTGCCGATATTGCAAGTAGTTCGACCATGTCATTGAAGACTAGCTAGTACTGATAGCAAAAATGCAAGAGAAACAATAGACGCCCACGCAAAATTTACAAAGGGTTAAGGCATAACCACGAGACGATGGACCATGTATTAATGTGATCACACGCAGTAGAATTTCCACCGAAGGAGCTGAGGAAAAGGTTGCAGTGGAAACGTTGATCCAAAAATCTGGGGTAAAAACAGAAATCTTATCTGAAAAAGGAGAGAGAAACCTGCAGCGAAGCTCGAAGGGAGATGGAAAAAGACGAAGAACCTAATTCAAAAGGTATGGCATATCCAAAAGAAAATGAAGCAGTTAGACCATTCCTTTAGGCATGTATGAAGTTGCTGTGCAACCAGAAGGTCATAGAGAATCTCCAAGCATTAATAGATAGCTACACAGAAAAGGTTGCTTTACAGCCAGAGGTAAAAACTGTGAACAAGCTATACAAGAACAAAAAAAGGACTGGACAGGAGATGCGCATGACTACGTAGATTGGAGACTATGAAATGGATCAAGTCATCCTTGATTTAGGATTAGACGCAAATGTCCTACCCAAGAAAACCTGGAAAAGAATGGGAGAAAATAAGCTAGAATGGTCAACTATTCAGCTACGGATGGCTAATAAGCAAAAGATTATCCCACTGGGATGACTGACAAAGGTTGTAGTAGATATTGCAGGTGTTAAGGTTTATGCTGATTTTGAGGTAATTCAGATAGTGGATGATGCATACCCTTACCCTGCGCTCTTGGGCCTGGATTGGGCTATTGACATGGGAGGTATCATTAATTTAAAAAAAAGGAGCATGATCTTTTAAAGTGAAGGTACAAGGGTGATAGTCCCTTTGGATGTAGCAGAAGGGGAGCGATACACTGAACCAGTACAACAGGAAGAGGATGTTGATCACATCTACAAGCTGACCACCTGGGATGATGACTGGATCAACCCCACGGTTGATGGTATGCTGGGAAAAAGACAACGAATTCTTATCTGACTCAGACAAAGAGAGAGAAAATTGGCAAAACCAACTGCATGATGTATCTGCATTGCGGTGTCTTAAGATCACAAAAAGATTCTGATGCACCTCCTCAGAGGTAAGAGAACTACCCTACTTTGATGGCTCTGGTAATGTTAAGGATTTTCTCAAGGAAATTGAAGCAGACGTCCCTGAAGAACGGATATTTTGGGCCCTTGATTTGGCCATGCGCGGAACGCCCGCACGCTGGTGGGAAACCCATAAGGGAGCTTTTCAGGACTGGGGGAATGAAGAAAGATGATGATTTACGATTTGACCCTCCAGTCAAACTTCCAATGGAACTTTTCTCGGTAGAGGGGATCCACACAAGAACTTGGCTCTCTAGATGGAAGTATGGAAGGAAAACACATGGAATGAATGGGTCCATATGTTTATTCACGTATTAGGTCCAATCCCTACCACTTGGTATGTAGATGCAGAACTCCACCAATGTACCTATCACCAGGGCACAATGGTTGAGGATTTTGTAATGATGTTTGGATTAACAGGAGGAACTAAGAAAATTGATGAATCCCTGCAAGATATAGATGCTTTGGTCTTCAATGAGTCCCTTGCTAAGTAAGAGTGTACTACGCCAGCCTGGGATACACAGATACAGGATATTGTAAACTACATAAATTTGTCAATAGAAGATTGTGATGAGGATCCTTGGAATATCATTAACCCAAAGTCAGAAGGATAATGTTCCTTTTTAGGTCCTTCACTACAGGCGGTTGATGTTACCAAACCATTGAAACCGAAGGAAGTTAACATTGGCACGGAAAAGCAATCCAAGATGGCTAAGATTGGGGATTACTTGGATGATGACACAGTGGGAAAGATTACAAAATTACTGATCGAATATTAGGATCTATTCCCCAAAAATTTCTCTGAGCTCAAAGGGATCATAGGGGATATGGGCATTATGAGGATTACCTTGAAACCAGACGCGCGACCTGTCAAACAAAAACCCTATTTCCTGAACCCTAAATACAAACAAAGAGTTAAGGAGGAAATTGAAAAGATGGTGGCTGCAGGTATCATTGAACCAGTGGAAAGGTCAGATTGGGTAAGTCCTATGGTGGTCCAAGAAAAGAAGACAAAAGGAGAGATCATGATCTGCATAGACCTACACAAGCTAAATTATGCCTGTGTACATGATCCCTTCCCTACACCATTCTCCGATGAAATTATGGATAATGTGGGAGGTCAGGAAGCTTACTCGTTTACTGATGGGTTTTTGGGGTACCATCAGATCCTCATAGCCCCTGAGGACCGCAACAAGACAACCTTCACAACTGAGTGGGGCTCATTCTAGTACACTGTCATGCCATTTGGACTAAAGAATGCCCCTTCCATCTTTTCACGCATAGTTGCAGTTCTATTCAAGGAATTCATTCACAAGTTTCTAGAAGTCTACTTTGACGATTGGACGGTTTTTGGGCTCATAAGGAACCATGTGTCAAACCTCCGCATGATGATGGATGCTTGCAGGAAAAACCAAATTTCGTTGAACATCAAAAAATGCATATTCTGCATCGCATTCGAGATTCTATTGGGGCACGTGGTGTGTTAGCAGGGATTGATGGTTGACCCAACCAAGGTTGTGATTATCATTAATTTGGCAGTGCCCACTACTGAGAAACAACTATGCTCCATCCTAGGCCACACAGGTTACTACAAAATGTTTATTCAGGGGTATGCCTAAATCACCACCCCGATGGAGAAATCGCTGAAGAAGGATGTCTATTTTTTTTGGGATGATGAATGTTAGAAAAGTTTTGAGCTATTAAAAGAAAATATGGTAACCACACCTATTCTTATATTCCCTGATTGGGGAAAGGTATTTCATGTACATGTGGATGCATCAGGCATTGCATTCAGAGCTGTCTTGGCACAGCCTGGAGAAGGGGACATTGATCACCCGGTAGCCTTTCCTAGCAAGAAGATTTCGAGCGCAAAGCGTAACTATTCCATCACGGAGCATGAAGGGTTGGCCATGGTGTACGCCCTACAAAAATACAAACACTATTTATTAGGAAGACTCTTCAAAATTTTCACAGATCATTCAGCTTTGAAATACTTGGTTAATAAGCCTGTGTTGGGGGGGAATATCTGTAGGTGGATACTGTTGTTTTAGGAGTATGATTTCGAAATCATTGTGAAGCCAGGGAGGTTGAACATTGGGCCAGACGACTTGTCCAAGATAGAGAATGGGGAAGCGCCAACTAACCTAGAAGAAGGATTACCTAATGCGCATATGTTTGCTATTAAGGTGGTTGACGAGCACTTTTCCGATTTTATCCAATTCTTGACCACAGGAAAGGCACCCAAGTGTGCGCAGCGACACAACTTATTTACCTCCATCACGAGTGAGCTTCAGCACCAAGAAATTCAAGCGCAACAACACCTTAGCGAGGCTGAGTAGAATATTGTGAATAAAGTTGTTGAAGCCACCCAGGCCTAGGTTGCACACATTGCTGCCATCATGCAATAGGCTGAGTTAGAGCAGTTGATAGACAGGCTCTGTGAAGACATGCTAGAAGTAATTCTAGCTGTCGCTGTAGCGCAGGCCAAGGTTGAGGGCTTGGTCATTGATTTGAAGGCATACTAGACTGAGTTACAAGTTTTTAAGGCCAATTTGGAGCTTTAGATAGCATCGTTGTAGGCCAAGCTACAGCCTAAGAATCCCCCAGAGGTGTGTGCCCAACGAGCCACGCTGGTCACAGACGCTACAACCACTGTTACCACACAGATCACTCAAAGCACCACATTATTTGAGACTTATATGGAGTTATGGTCCCGGGTGAAGTGTGACCCCCTCCTTCGCCAAATAGATCAAGAGTTGCACCAAAAGGAGCAAGATTTTGAGCAGATGGAAGCCATTATGACCACACTTGTCCCCACTGTAATATCCAAAAATAGGGAATTTCTACAAAAATAAGAATATCTAAAGATATTCTTAAGTTGGAGATCCAGAAAATAGACTCATATGATGTGTTAAAAAACACATAGCCATTAAATGAGTGAAACAACAACAAAAAGAAAAATTTCTACACATTCCCAAGTGGCGAGAATGCATAAATTAGACCTTGAAAAAATTATTTATGAAGATATGCATTTTTAATGGGTGAAATAATGCTTGGTTCCATTAGAATATGATTTTAGTCCCTCACATACAAAAGGGGATCAGAAAGAAATCCCTTTTGATATGTTAAACAGACCTCCCGGCTTCCTATCAGCTCAAAATCAGCCAAATCCCATGACTTGAGTTATGCAGAAAAGGACTGAAGCATGTAAAATGTTATTTTATGAGGGTTTCTATAGTATAATGATAAAATAGCATGGATCTGGATTTATATGGAATAATATGCCAAGAAAACGAGATCTGACCTCCTTATTGTATTATAAAGCCAACCCGGCAAGGGTTTCATAAAAGTACAAGTACAACAAGAGCAGATCTGAATATTCAGCTCAGAAAATGCAGTATTACTGCATCATTACAAAAATATAGCTGAATAATACAAAAGAGGGATGAGGATCCCTTCCTCTAGCTTTCCGGGAGAAGGGTTGGCCCTTTCCCTAGGAAACTAGCTCAAAAACAAGGGTCTTAACCCTGATGCAACAACTCTGTGCAAAATGACGCAGTTCCTACAAGGGACTGCACTGTAGGAGATGAGAAATACTTTAGCCCGCTTCCAAGAGATGAAATGTGCTCAAAAATATTCCTAGCTGATTTCTCAAGAGAAGGAAGGCACCCTCTACTGAGAAACAGACCCGGAAGTGGTGTAAGAATCCTCCACTGCAACACCCTGCAACTCAGCAATATCCTACTACAGAAATAATGTTGGGACTAAAGAATTATGCTTGGCCTCAAGCTTGGATGTGGAGAAATACAGGACAAGCTCTCCCAAGAGGCCTCTCAAGGGAAGAGGTGGGATTCCTGCTCGGGAACACCCGGTACTAAACAACACTGCTACTCTGCTAAACAGCAAGAGGAAGCCAAGTCTAAACAGACAAGATCAAAGATAAAAATATAAAGCATATCCAACAAAGTCTCCCATCCTCTCCATATATAGCAAGTGAACCTCTCCACATTGGGTCCCATCCGCATGTGCCACCAAGCTCATGCAAGTTGTCCTCCACCAAAACTACACTGTCCAAAGGAGGTTCAATGTATCTAGACAGCTTTGTTGACTTGGTCAAAGTTGACTGAATCAACATGATCCCATCTATGTTCACATCCAAGGGTGCTAAAATAAGCTGCTTATTCTTACTCATTTCACATTAGGAGTGTTATTGATCCTTCTAAAGAGGTTAATGGGCCTCCCTACCCATTTATTCACCTACCTAGTGATGAAACAACTCTAATATTCCATTTAGCTTGAAGGCTAAAAATTTGGAATATTACAGTCCTCCCCTCCAAAATGTTGCTTATCCTCAAGAAACTGTATAAGGAGATAAAAATCCTCCCCTCCTCATCTTTTGGCCTCCTCATCACAAGTCTCCACCACGGCTCAACATGGTCTGCTACAAATCTGTCCTCCAATGTTTCCTCCCAAACATGCAAAACCATATGGCTCACATCATAGAAAGGTGGAAGATTTAAGTGGAAAACTCCCTACTATCCAATGGCCTCCTCAAGGTAGGAGTGATGATGAACATGGGGAATATTATTCCCAATGAGTGACTTCCACACCCATGCTATCATCCAAATGAAATGAGCCAATCTAGTTAGCTCAAAAAGATCCTCAACCCTCGGTTCATACAATGTGTTGGGGTTGCATGGAGAGATTTAATCCTCCCAAACAAGTGATTTATCTCTCCATTTGTGATAAGTATGGGGCTGCTGCTGATCTTGGGCTGAAATGTCATGACCTCCAAGAGTGGCCCAAGCTACCCCATCAAACAAATAAACCATGAAGTGCCTCCTCCAAAAACTCAAATTCTCCAAATGGCTCCTCCCATATGAATAAGAGAGATGTAATTTGGCAATCATGGGTTGCCCATTGCTTCTCCTAAAACATACATCATGAAAATTAGGGAGAATCATACTCCCAAGGGGCATCTCCAACTCACATCCCACTCCCCAAACAAATCTTCCCATAGAAATATCAGCAATATATGGAAGCAAAAACCAATAGAAACAAGTTGTCATATGACAACCAGAAAGTGGATCAAGGTCCCATACAAGGAACCAGCGCAGTGCATCTTGGGCCTGCATCAAATAAAAAAAAACAAGTGATTTTCCAGCCACTTGTTTATTTCCACAATCATATTACAAGATATAAACATGAAAGTACAAAAGGGTGTCAATGGTGCACACCAAAAATCATGTGGCTTCCCCCACAAACCACCAATGAGATAGCCAATATCAATGCTAAAAATGGCTTCAAGTACATCATTATACAATATGAAAGAAGGAATAATTCCCCTTGGTACAATATGCTGCTCATATAAAGACAAGAAGTACAAAACATAAAGTGAAATTGTACATTCTCCATCATGTACTTGAGGTCTTGAGCTGAAATGGCTCAACTGGAAATTCTCCCTCACCTCCAAAATGTAGGGAAGCGGCTATGACATCCTCTCTATCACCATCCGGACTATGCATCTCTCCATATGCTAAAATATGTCTTGTTGAATGCCCTCCCAAATGAACTCCTCCATCAAAGAAAAATATGCATCAAAGTGCATAGAAAAGAAGTCCTCATGTGCTACATGCAGCAGCTTCTCCTTAAGACTAGAAGCTCTAGTCAAGAAGAGTCTACCATGAGAATAGATGACCACAACATCCACCATGTATCTAGCATCTCCGTCCGGGTCATCAAGAATCATGCAAGCACCAAGATCATTGGAGTACTCTACCAAGAGTTGAGACCTCCAGTATGGATCAATCCTCCCAAGAGACATCGCTGGTGATCTGGCATGTGAAGCTCCCCTCATGCTGCTGCCTACTACTTTGACATCCCCCATGCCAAAGTCTCCCTCAAAAATCTTCACCTCTCCAAAATCCAAGAGTGGTGAACCAACTGGCAAGATTCCTCTTACCAACTCCAAATCTAGTGGCCTCCCCAGTGGAATGCCTCCTTGTAGTGAGACATCGCTGGTAAGAGAAGACTATTTATATGGTTGGGAAACCTTGCCCTTGCCCTCACGGTGCAAGCCAGTATCCCTCCTCCTTGCACCAGCTCTCTGAAATAGATAGGGGTGTGTTCTCTTCATCAAATGATGATGTCCTTCCTCCCTACCTTCTCCTTCCATCAATATCATCTCACCATCATGCTACTCATTGATTTTACTTTGCCTTTCATATGTGAGATCCTAGGGATATTATTGCAATGACACAAGAAATCCTCCCGTTGGAGCATGTGCTCCTCCTTCCTCTGCATGAGGCACTAGATATGCTCTAGATGTGACAACGCTGTAACCCCCATCCTTCTCTTCATATTCAATAGGAATAGGAGGTAACTGCTCAATAAGAGGATCCTTCTTTGCAAAAGGAACCTTCATGCCCTCTTGTACAAGGTTATAAAATAAGGATCTTGCCTCTAGCAAGGTATCATGCAAGATAGGTTTCTGAAGTAGTTTTGAGTATGCAGGTCCCCCCAAATTATGCAAAAGTTTCATTGGTGTGATTGTCTCATGTTTTTTTTATCAAACCTCTCTACCAATCTTTTAGTGAACTTTGCGAAAGAATAAATACTAATATTTTTCAATGAAAATGACTCAAACATCCACCAAGAATAGGCCTTACCTTCAAAGTGCAACGTTGCAACTCTGATGGCTTCTTCTTCAGAAACTTGGTGCTGCTGCAAATAAGTACACAAATCCTCCACCCAAGCTTTGGCTGAGAAAGTTGGGGATCCATTAAAGGTAGATAGAGAAAATCTATCCATGTCATGCAGCTTGCTCCTCTCCACCTTGATCTTGCAAAACTCTTTGAAAATGATATGATCTCTAAACTTTTCAGTTTGAGATTCATACTCCTACAAGAAATTACTAAGTGTTTCCCTCCTCGTCATTTCCTCTTCTTTCATCTCTTTCATAGTATATCTGGGCATTTGACTGCACTGCGCATAATAGGATGTAGCTGCATGCTCACACCTATCATGTGCCAATCTATATTTGGCTCTAGATCCAAACTCCTTAGGAGATTCCATCTCTCCTCTCATCTTCTTAAGATTTTCATTGATGTACTGCACAGATTTTGGAAGAAGATTTGTAAGCCTATATTCCATTTTTCCTCCACATAATGGAGTCTTATTTATTTTCATATCTCCTTCTCCCTGAAGTATAATGGCTTGAGATCCACAGGTTGAGCCAAGATTGAAGCTTTGATACCACTGTAATATCCTAAAATAGGGAATTTCTACAACAATAAGAATATATAAATATATTCTTAAGTTGGAGATCCAGAAAATAGACTCATATGATGTGTTCAAGAAAAAATAGCCATTAAATGAGTGAAACAACAGAAAAAATAAAAATGTCTACACATTCCCAATTGGGGAAAATGTAGAAATTAGACCTTGAAAACGTTATTTCTGAAGATATGCGTTTTTAATGGGTGAAATAATGCTTGGTTACCTTAGAATATGATGTTATTCCCTCACATACAAAAGGGGATCAGAAAGAAATCCCTTTTGATAGGTTAAACAGACCTCCCGGCTTCCTATCAACTCAAAATTAGCCAAATCCCATGACTTGAGTTATGCAGAAAAGGACTGAAGCATGTACAAAGTTATTTTATGAGGGTTTCTATAGTATAATGATAAAATAGCATGGATATAGAGTTATATGGAATAATATGCAAAGAAAATGAGATCTGACCTTCTTATTTTATTATAAAGCCAACCCGGCAAGGGTTTCATGAAAGTAAAAGTACAACAAGAGAAGATCTGAATATTCAGCTCAGAAAACGAAGTCTTACTGCATCATTACAAAAATATATATGAATAATACAAAATAGGGATGAGGATCCATTCCTCTATCTTTCCGGGAGAAGTGTTGGCACTTTCCCTAGGAAACTAGCTCAAAAACAAGGGTCTTAACCCTATTGCAGCAACTCTGTGCAAAATGACGCAGTTCCTACAAGGGACTGCACTGTAGGAGATGATAAATACTTTGGCCTAATTCCAAGGTATGAAATGTGATAAAAAATATTCCTAGCTGATTTCTCAAGAGAAGGAAGGCACCCTCTACTGAGAAACAAACCCAGAAGTGGTGTAATAATCCTCCACTGCAACACCCTGCAACTCAAAAATATCTTGCTATAGAAATAAAGCTGGGACTGAAGAATGATTCTTTGCCTCAAGCCTAGATGTGGAGAAATACAGGACAAGCTCTCCCAAGAGGCCTCTCAAGGGAAGAGGTGGGATTCCCGCTCGGGAACACCCGGTGCTAAACAACACTGCTACTCTGCTAAATAGCAAGAGGAAGCCAAGTCTAAATAGACAAGATCAAAGATCAAAATACAAAGCATATCCACCAAAGGCTCCCATCCTCTCCATTTATAGCAAGTGAACCTCTCCACATTGGGTCCCATCCACATGTGCCACCAAGCTCATGCAAGTTGTCCTCCACCAAAACTGCACTGTCCAAAGGAGGTTCAATGTATCTAGACAACTTTTTTGACTTGGTCAAAGTCGACTGAATCAACGTGATCCCATCTCTGTTCACACCCAAGGGTGCTCAAATAAGCTACTTATTCTTACTCCTTTCACATTAGGAGTGTTATTAATCCTTCTAAAGAGGTTAATGGGCCTCCCTACCCATTTATTCACCTACCTAGTGATAAAACAACTCTAATATTCCATTTAGCTTGAAGGCTAAAATTTTGGAATATTACACCTGCACAATGACTCGTGCGCCTTCGGACCAACCATGCGCTGAGAAGTGAAATTGTAGTGCTCTAGCACAACAAGAAGTTACTCAGTGACCATCTAACGTCTTGGGTTGATGAAGCTCTTAAAATTTCGTAGGGGTTAGAAGGGGCCGTACGACAGTTGAATCAGACCTTGGAAAGTGTCACTGCTGCCACTAAAGGACCAACGTCACAAAATTTGGTTGATATTGCGCAAAACACAACTGCACAGAGCATAGGTGTTCTTCCCCAGTTGGATGCTGCTATTGAGTAGCTCCAGGAAACGATGAATACCCCACTAGCGTTGTGACTCGAGATGAGTCACAAGATTATGTTGGGGGACTATTGGACTAGGTCCCCTAACTTAATTTTTGGTCCCATTTTGTAATATTTTTGTAATACTTGGTCTAGCGCAGGGGCTTTGGGGCGGGTCAAAGCCCTAATGTATTGTAATGGGTCAAAGGGTAGATTAGGAGTCTACAAACCACAGTTTGCGGACCATAGAGTAGCACAGGATAAGATGTTATAAATAGATAGATAAATTGAGTGTAGATAAGGATAAGTAAGAAGAAGCTAAGATTGAATAGGAACTTGTGGATATTTTGTGTCGATCATCTGGGCAAGGGCTCCTGCTGGTTGTGTGTGAAGAGACCCCAAAGACTTGCTGTGTGCAGACCCCGCTGGCTGTGTGCGCGGGCTGGTAATAGAGTCTGTAAGTTGGATTTGAATATGAATGAATGAGAAGGATGTTGATGATATTTTAATATTCATGTGTTATGATTATTGGCTATGTTTATGTTCTAAGATCATGTTTGCTTATTGAATACTAATGGTATACTGATGCGCACGTGGATGCAATATGATGAATGTGTAGCTCTGGTTAAAATACTCTGCTCAAGTTACCCCTAATTACAATCTGTGCTTAGCCGATATACTATAAAAAGGGTTCTATGTTGGGCTTCTACTGCGCAAGTCTGTTAGATTCGAAGGAACCCCCTTTTATTAACTCTCTCTCTCTTAGGGTGTGGAAACCTGGTTCTAGCACCCTCCCATACTACTTCGGGTGAGACCTTGACCTGCATATGTGGGCCATTTCCGAAAGGGCTAGTAGTATCGGGGTTTTTTAGCAAACCTTAAAACCGAACCTGGTCAAGACCCCTAAAGTCAACAGATGGTCTTTGTCCAGACGTCCAAAAAGGTCCCCAACTTTCCTCCACTTTTGTTTCGCAAAATCACATGAGTTTAGGAGGTGTTACATATCCTCAATGTATTGAATGCAGAGGAAAAAGTATGAACGTACATGAATACCTCTCTTCTGGAGTTGGTCCCAAGTGAGAAATCTACCATGACATACTAGCCAAAGAAAGTAGGCCAATTTTGGCCACAATCCACCTGTCCAGTTCTTCTTCCAAATTGGATGAGGGTGACCCTGACCCCAACCTTTCCTTATATTGTAGCCATCCTTGACTGTAAATTTTCCCCTTGTGGTATATCCCCATCTGAGGATATCTTCTCCTTCCTGGATTGTGAGCTTCTTGGATCCTAGCTCACTGTCTAGATGTTGCCATTGATCTAAATCAATGAGGAGTGGCTAGTACTGGAATGTTTTCCATCTCCTCCATCCATCACTATCTAGAATGTCTTTCCAATATTGGTCCACCATGTAGAACTTTTTATCGTTTGTATATAGGAAAATATAACTAAGATATTATCTCACAAACAATTTTTCTCTTTGTTGCCAAGAATATTTCCAAAATAGGGTCATTTATCGATTTTCCCCAAAGAAATGTTGCTTGATGAGGTCATTGTTTTGTGCTTCCATATTCCATATTGTTGAGCCCTTAGGGGGTTCTCGGTATCTGAGGATGTCTTCAATGTGGATTGGCATGCCATATTTTCGATTCCATATTTGTTTCCATAGGTCGGAGCGTCCTCTTATCTAGCGCCACCATAGTTTGGCTCCCATAACTTGATTCAATGTGAGGGGGTCCCGGAGACCCAGGCCCCCCTCCATCTTAGGGTTGTGTTAGATTGGGCCATGAGACCAAATTGAATTTCTTGAACTGTTGTTCCCCTCCCCATAATATTTTTTTGAAGGTTTCAATCATCTTTGTACATGAAGTATTTGGGGCCACCTACCTCAAAAGCTGATAGATCAGGATGGATTGAAGGATAGATTTTAGAAGGACACTATGACCAGTCAGGTTGAGGGTTTTGAAAGCCCAACTACTCAAATTATTTTGTATCTTTTAGAGGAATGATTTCTAGCATGAGGTTTTTAAGGAGTTCAATGATAATGGCAGGGCCAAGATATTTTGAGGGAAGAGATTTGATTCTGAAGCCAAAAAAAAAGATAATAAGGACTGGATGTTGACCGAGGTATTGAAAAATTAAATATAGGATTTTTCATTATTTATCATGGTCCCCAAGGCTTCCATAAAAACTTGAATAAGATCTTTTATTCTATGATATTCTCGCAAAGATACATCGAAAAATGCATAATGTCATATTGTTGGTGCATAATGGAATGTCATTTCCCTAAAGCTGCAGAACTTGAAGTTGGGAAGCCAGATATTTGGACTTCAAATATCTTCCTAGACCTTCTTCCTCCACGATGAAAAGGAAGGGAGAGATCGGGTCATTCTTCTGCAGGCCATGAGAGGGATTGAAAAATCAAATGGGAGAACCATTGAGCAGAATGGAGAACACCGGTGAAGAGACCAAGGAGAAAAACCAATTAATATATCTTTGGTCGAAACCATAAGATTTTAGGATACTGGTAAGGTAAGTCTAGTTGAGATGGTAATATGCTTTAGAGAAATCAAGTTTTATCATCATGCCTAGGGACTTAAGATGCTTCAGGGAATGAAAATTTTCTTGGGAAATGAAAAATCCATCTAGAATCTGTCAACCTTCTATAAAGCCTGTTTTTTCTAGGGAAATAAGGCTTGGGAGCAATGTTTTGAGACATTTAAAAATAATCATGGCAATGATATTTTAGATGACATTACAAAGCGCAATCGATTGGGATACTTAAGGATCTTCAGCGTTAGATGTTTTAGGAATTAAAGCTATAAAAGTAGCATTGAGTCCCAGACATACCTTTTGGTTACGATGTGATTCTTTCACCACCTCCAAGATATCTTGCCCCATGAAGCTCCAAGCATCTCAGTAAAATTTCGTCGTGAAACCTTCTGGGCCAGGAGCGTTATTTTTTTCCATTCCTTTGACAACATCCTCTCTTTATACCAATGTGACTACTCGCATAAGTGCAGGGTTTTGATCCCTTGAGATGAGGTGAGGGATGTTTCATGTAATTCTCTTAATTGCCTTGGTTCTATCCTAGGAAGGTTCAGAAAGAAGGGATTGGAAGTGTTTTACTTCTAGAACCTCAATTTCCTCATGCTAAACCAATCTATTCCCTGCTTCATATTTTAAGGAGAAGATATTGGTATGTTGGCAGTGCTGGTTCATGGCTTTATGGAAGAAATGGGTATTACGTTCCCCTTCTTGAAGCTATTGGAATATTGAATTCCAATTCCATAATATCTCTTATTTTTTTTGTTGCTGCTCTAGTTTGTTGACTAGTCACCCTTCCTCTTCCATTAGATCTTCAGATCTGCCCTAACTGATGATCTTCTGCTAGATTTCCTGCATTTTATTGTTCAAATGATGTTGATTTTTCATGATGTGTCCAAAATCTTCCTGGTTACATTTCTTGATCCTATGTTTAAGCTCCTTCAGCTTCAGTTGGAAGGTATGCATGTGATTTCTTCCTTCCTCTTCACTCTCCTTCCACCAGCTTTCCACTTTCTTCATTAAAGCGGGATCCCTTAGCTATAAGGATTCAAATCTAAAGGGTTGGTTCTTAGGGAATATTTTAAGGTTTATCTCGAGCCTAATCAGCCAATGGTTTGATCCCATACATGGAAGGATCGAGGTCTCGAGAAAAATGTTATGACTAATCACCTACTCAGAAATTAGAAAGTGATCCAAGAGGGACACGGTCTAATGTGCTCCCCCCTCCTTTTATTCCATGTGTAAACTCCAATATTTGTTGGCATGTCCACTAAGTGCAATTCAGTGATTATATCTTTGAATGCCTCCATGTCTGAATCTACACGTAGGATACCCCATTTTTTCTCATCTAAGGAAGAGATTATGTTGAAGTATCCTCCCACAATCAAAAGATATTTTGGATATAATTTTCTTATTATTTCAAGGTTTTGGAAAAAAAATCCTTTTTCTCTTGCAATGTGAGGCCCACATGCCCCAGACAGCAAAGCCCAGTCTCTGGTTCCGATGTGTTGGAATTTTCTTGAGAGAATTCTAGTGAGGCTAACCAAGTCCTCAAAAAAGATTTCGACGGGGTTCCAAAGAATGGAAAGACCTCCGGCACTGCCCCTAGCATCCTGAGAAACTAACTCATACTGGTGTTTAAAACTATTCAAAATATCCTCTAGCTTTTCCTTTGAGATATTGGTCTCTTGGATCACCATGATATTGGGCTTGTCTCTTTTGAGCCTGTATTTCAGGTACTTTTGTTTTCCTTTTCTATTGAGGCATCTTACATTCCAGGATGTAATAATCATTGAGAAGGTTTGGTGAGTTTGTGGAATACCATCGACAATGACACCACTCTTCCTAAATTAACCAACATCTCGCCAACCATCTGAAAGGATTCATGAAGATTCTTTCTCTTTCGTTTTTTCCCTCCTTTACCTTGAAGACCTAGTTCTTCCCCTTGGATTATTTTGGATCCCAAATGTTCATGCTGGTATAAAGCTATCATTCCTTTTTTGGTTTTTTATTCTTGGAAGGTTTCTCTGTATGATTGTTTTTTATCCTCTGGGATGAAACATTCATCCAAATGGTGCCATTCGTTCAAAAACCTTCTCATGAACTGTTCATGTGTACTGAGATCGTCCTTTTTTCGGTCAATATCCATTTTAGCTTGTTCCATTAGTTGTATGGGGGCTTATTTTTTTTGGGGATCCTCTTATGCCTTTCTTTTGGTATTATTTCCTCCCTTCCATGGAGTTGTTTAATTTTCCTTGCCTAGAGATGAAGTCTACCCACCTAGGGTTTCTTCTTCCTCTGTCAGGATGTCATATCTATTTTTATTATGCAGGCCTTTGTTGGTTGGTTGCTGGGAAGGAGTCTAAGAGGTCTTCTGATTCTGTTTTTTTCCTTTGAACTTCCTGAAAACCCTCTGCATCCTTGCGAGGATTGGCTGAGCCTTTGGCATTATGAGGTTCTTAGGGGTTTGGTTGGTTCAATGGGAAGTTAGGGTAAAAATTTCATACTCATGGAATCTATGACACTTGAAAGGAATATGCGCATAGTCTAAGGGTTGATGCCATACCTCAACTTGGTATTCTAGCTCGATGAATTTTGGTAGAGGCTATGTTATGTTTACACACAAATCCTAGCATAGGAAGTGTACCTTCCTTGGCGTGTTGAGTTTGCAACCTTGAAAAAAATTCTAATAGAGTTACCGATTCCTTCGAAGATGTCAAGGTCCCAAAAATCCACTAGTAGGGAAAATAACCTAACCCACATGAGTGCCGCCATAAATTTTTCCTAGTCTGGGTTGTAACACTCTTCCAAGTTTCACATGAAGAGCCCAACATTGTCGAAGAAGTAAGGACCTCTATCTAAAACCCTTTCCATAACCTCTAAACTGGTCAAAAATATTGTAAATAATCCACTATCCTCTAGATACAGCTCTATGTGACCTTTCAGTTTCCATTTGAGCTGAATCCATTTCACCAAATCCCTTTCAGTTGGAAAAACACCAATAAACATGTAGATTAATGCATGGTCTTCCATAAAATTTCTGTAGGTCTCCAGTTTGTTGTTGGGTATTATGAACCTTGGATTTTTGACTGCCCTTGACAAGAATTTACCTCACATGTGGGCCTTCCATTGGGCACCTAGGACAGGGGATCCCTTCCCATTTCCATTCTGGTTTCCTACAACTGTTGTTGCGCCTTGGGCACTTGTTTCCCTTGCTGCGATCATTTAATGTAGGAGGTGATCTCTCCCCTCCCCACAAAAGCGATCATTATAGAGTTGTCAAAGCATCAAATAGAAAAGCATGGTCGGGTAGGTTGGTATAACACTGTGGTCGTGATCTTGTTCAAGGTTTGCATGGTTTTCCTTCAAAAACCCTAGTAGTGCTCATTTTTGTTCATACTTTTAATTTTTGTGTCTGCTTCACTTTGGTGAATCCCAACCCAGTGAAATAGTTGTCGATCCTGGTGTACCAAGAAATAGGTGATTGTTTCAATCCATACAATGCTTTCTTGATTCTGTACACATGCGACTCTCTATCGAAGGTATCAAATCCTTATGGATGCTCTATGTACACCTCTTCCTCAATTTCTGCATTGAGAAAATTTGTCTTCACATCCATCTTATGTATCTTTCATCCCATATACGCTGAAAGTGCTAGAATAGATCTAATTGAAGAGTACCTTGCTACTGAAGCAAAGGTCTCCTCATAATAAATTACCTCCACCTGAGAGAACCCCTTGGCCACAAATATGGCCTTGCGTTTCTCAAAAATCCCATCTACTACTTGTTTCACCTTGTAGATCCACTTGGATCATACAACTAACTTGTTCTCTGGCCTTGGGAAAAATTCCCAAGCATTATTCCTTATAATGGAATCATATCATGGCATCAACCCATACTTATTTTTTCACTAATTCCTCGAATGAGGATGGATTAGTCCCTACACTCTCTCTCATCAGAGCCATGTAGATAGCATACCAATCTGGTGACCTCCTTCGCCCACGTTGTGATGTGGGTGCTCCTACATTCTCTCTAGCATCATGCATCAATATTTCAACCTCTCCCGTGTGATTCCTTCCATCTATGGATGTATATGCATGAGTGGGTGCTTCCACTCTCTGATCCTTTGCTTGTGGCTTCTCCAAAACATCTTGAGGTTCTTCCTTTGGATCTAAAAGGTCCTCCTCTCCATGCAACTGAAGCTCCCTCTCAAGGAAACATCTAATGGCATTCACTTCATCGAACTTCACATTTCTACAAACAATTGTCATCTTGTGAGATGCAGGTAGACTCGATTGTTGTGAAGCGTATCAGTGTACCCCACAAACATGCCCAACTCAGTTGTTGGTTCTAGATTTTTCCTTGCATCCTTGTAAACATGATAGTAAACTGATGAAACAAAGATCCTAAAGTGTGCCACATCTGGTTTCTTACCTGAAATTTATTATTCTAGTGTATTCATACTGAGAATCCGATGAGGACTCCTGTTCTGCACATATACCGTAGTGTTGCATGCTTCATCCCACAAGTGCAACAATATGCCCTGATCATGAAACATCACCTGTGTAGCTCCCATAATACTTGTGTTCTTCCTTTTAGTAACCCCATTATTCTGTGGGTTATGGGGTGCTATTAACTCATGTATAATTCCTTCTAATGCATAGAAGTTCTTGAACTCATTTGACACATATTCTCCACCATTATTGCTACTGAGAACCTTCATTTTCCTTCATGTGTCTTTCTCAACAAGTGATTTAAATTCAAAATTTTTTGAGAATGTTTGATCTTTATTCTACATGATGAATATCAAATAATTACATGAGAAATAATCTAGAAATATAACATAATACATGCATTTGGCCGTGGAGGCTCTCGAGAATGGTCCACCGAAATATGAGTGAACAATTTCAAGGATCACTTGTGCCTGAGTATCCTTATCATGAAAGGTGGCTTTGGTGTACTTCCCCAATGTACACCCTTTTCATGTATCACGCTACTCTAGTGCACCCTTGGGAAGTCCTGTAGAAATATGTTGCATGATATTCATAAGTCCTTGGTGCAAATGGCTAAGTTGCATATGCCATAATTCACCAATGTCTTGGCTTTGCACCTTCTTTGCTTTCGTGCTCAAAGCAACACAATATTCTACATCCAATTTGTATAGATTCTTCACTCGAACCTTGATCCTCTTCACTTGTTTCATGGCTATGTGACGAAGGAAAGCATTCCTTTTTCTAAATATCACATCGTAGCCATGGTCTTCCAACATAGCAACTGAAACTAAATTCTTCTTCAGACCCAAAACATACATGACATATTTCAATGTAAGAGGAGAACTAGACTCCCTATGAAAAGTAACAGTATTGATACCAGTCGTGCTATAACTTCCATCATATTTTATATCGATGTGCATCTGGAGGTCCTTCTCCTCCAATTTTTTGAAACATTCTTTGTTTTCGGTCATATGGAATGAGGCTCCACTATCCAGATACCACACACTACCCATCATCGATTTCACCATGCATGCAATGAGGGTGAAATCCACCTCGAATTGTGAAGCAATAACTTCACCTGCCACTCCTCCCGAGGGATTCTTGTCGGCCTTCTTGTGCGGACACTTCGTGGCATAGTTTCCCAGCTCAAGATAGTGAAAACATTTAATATTCGACAAGTCCTTATTTTTTCCTACCTGACCCTGATCTCCTTTGGATTGGGATTTATTACCTTTCCATTTATTTGCCTTTCCAGCCATGACATAGTTCTTCTCATCATTATGTGGATGAGGTTCCATCTCTATTGTTCCTCCTTATCTCTTCCTACACCAAGTTGTACCACAATCGCTCCCACTTTGGTAACTTCTCCCTCCCATTTACCGAATCCTAGTAGTTATGCCACCTCTTGGGAAGGCCTAAAAATGCTATGATGACAAGATCACATTAATCAACTGTAACACTAACACTCCCAAGCTCATATCGACATTGGGTGAACTTGCTCAAGTACTATGGTATTGTTCCGCCCTTCTCCATATTGATTTTTCGAAGCTTGTCCTTCAGTGCCAACTTCTTGTTTTCAATATTGTTTTGAGACAATTATGTCATGGCCTTCCACATTGCATATGGAGTCTCCTTCCCATGTAGGTTATAGACAATATGATCTCAAACTCCTTCTAGTAAGATCCTTCTTGCCTTGGCTACATTCTTCTTCTATTCAACGAGAGCCTATGCACTTGATGCTGCTCGTTTCAGAACATTTCTATCAATATATCCTTCAATCCATTGTCTTCCATGACTGCTTCCATCTGGTCCTTCCAAGAAATGTAATTCGAGCTACCACCTTCAAGGGCCTACTCGAGCCCCATACCATAGAATTCCATCTTGATCATGCTTCTAGATTTGGAGAATAGGTTTGGAAAAACTCATTCCTCCTGATGAGTTCCATCATTAGACATAGTTAGAGGGGCTAATAGTCACCTTTTTTCCTTCTTAGATATTTTTTTTCTTGCATTTTTATTATTATTTGGTTTTATGATGCTAGTATAGGTGGTGATTAAGGCTAACATCCTTTGAGTGCCTAATATGAGGTTGAGTGCAGAAAATCATGAATTATTAGAATTTTTATAAGGATTTTATCATAAAGTCTTGGAGGAGACAACAAGGAGATATTATAGGAGGATTTTCCACCCTTCTTAACTCTCAAAGGCATCCAAAGGATCCCAAATATTCTCTCCAACATTTCGAATTCCAAAGACAGCCAAGGGATCCCCAATGATTCTCTCCAGCAATTCGAATTCCAGAGGAAGCCAAGAAACTCAAAGAGGAGTGCACCTAATCTTTGTTTACTTGGAGTCGAGTGGACTCAATCACCATTTTTCTAGGGAGCTATTGGTAGCTACCCTGTAGAATAACTAGAGTAGAGATAGAGCTAGGAAGGGGGTCAATTCTAGTTAGAAATTTGTTGCAAGCTATTGATATTTTTATTATTTTTACTCAGTGATCAAACATTTAGAAATGTATGAGGTTACTCTTTTATGAAATGAGCAGACTGATTTCATTTTACTGATTTAAGTTTAAGAGTGCTAGGATTGCGGGTTAGGGCCCAATCCATGTGCCTCAACCTCGCTGCTGTATTTGTTCTCTACTTTCTGTCATTCAATTACACTATAAAATTTGACCCAATTTCCGACAGCCACTTCGTCACTATTCCAACACATAGTCGTCGCAAGAGCGATAGTTTGAGGCCAGAAAAAATGTGGTTAGCCATTACATCATAATTCCGACGCTTTGCCAAAGTGTCACAATACCGCCACTTTTTCCAACATTTTGCAAAGTGTCGCTATTCCGTCGTTTTATAAGCGTCCGTCTTCTGACGACCCACAACTGTCGGTATTTCGACGATCACAAACTGTCGGTCTTCCGACACTTTTCAGGTTTCATAAAAAATTCACAGTTCCGATGTTATGGCTTCCAACGTTTAATTCTGACGTTTTACAAATCGTCGCAATTCTAACAAAATATCATCCGATGTTTAGTCTGATGCTTATGTAACGTCGCTTTAGCGACGAAAAAGATAAAAATATTTATAAAGGAAATGTTGCTCTTTCGACGATCGAGGCGTCGATCTTCCGACACAAATGTAAAATTATTTAAAAAATTAACGTCGCTCTTCCGACGTTTAAGCCGTCGGTATTCAGACGAAAAAATCAAAATATTAAAAAAATAACATTGCTCTTCCGATGTCTAAGGCGTCGCTCTTTCGACGCTTAGTTAAAAATATTTAAAATATATATATATATATATATATATATATATATATATATATATATATATATATATATTGTCTAATGTGGTTCAACACAAATATATTGCACCAAATTTTATCGAGGAATGGATTAAATAGACTAAAATTTCTCAGGTTATTATTTCTGTTATGGAGAGATGTTTTAAACTGTTTCAATTTAATTGATTCTGGTCTGGCATATAAAGTAGGAAATGGAAATAAGGTTAGAATTAGAGTCGATCCATGGCCAAGAATTGGTGACAAACATTGGATGGAACAACCTATAATTTATTTTCTTCGTGACAATGGGAACACTAAACTACCACATTTCGACAACCCAACTCAATTTACCATTTGGAGGCAAGGATGTAAAATGACATAAGTATTGGAGTTGGATGTAGGATTTCATGAGGAGCGAAATATGTATTTGGAAGCATTGACATAGTCTTGTATAAGGCTTACTAACAAAGATGATGAACTGGTTTGGTCACATTCTCCCTATGGGATCTACATGCACAAACTTGGGTACATTCACCTAAATTCAGTAGAAAGGAACGTTAAACATAAATGGTGGTGGAAAGTGGTCTATAAATCAAAATTTCCATCACAGTGTTGATTTTTCATGCCTCCAATATCCTTGAGCCCTCCACAATTGAATCTTTAATCCTCCACAAATCTGTCTTACCTGAGCTTCAAATAAACACTGGTATACACTTCTACAGATGTGTTCTATCTAAACTCCAAGTAAGCACTAATTTACCCTTAAAATATACTCCACATATGTGTTATCACCACTCAAATTCCGCAAAGGTAAGTCTGAGGTGTTCTTGGGCTCAATTCCACAGGACCGAGCTTTACAAGATAGAATGGTATACGAAACATAAGTCACTGAGTCTTATCACAGTCTTGTAACTTAACAATTTATCAGTAGAGGGACCTGTTCAAAGGATGCATCAATGGCACACAAGGTAGCATCAACATATTTCAAGGTTTCATTAACAATTTTTAAAGGTTGCCTATCAAAATTTAAACATGGCTGCATCAATATGTTCTACAACATCAAGAAGGATAGAAGCTGCATCAACATGACTTTTCATATTTCAAGGGACTTGTTTATACTCATTTTCGAGGGACCTGTTTTGAAGACAAAGACCAATCACATTTGTACAAAGCCAACCAGTTACATCTGCAAAAGATCAAATCAGGACTATATCAGCCAGCAAGTGTAAAGGATTGTAAGATTTTTGCTTTTAGCACTTAAAATTCCTATGATTATTTTACTTATTAATATCAATTTCATAACCCATATACCACTACTCCTAAACATCTTAACCTATGCTATCACTTTTAAAAACCATAGCGCCCATAAAGCTATCCTATATGCCTAATGGTTTTTACATGCCTTTATACCCCTCATGCCTATTTCTATATCAATTTCATAACCTATTCCTATATGCTCACCTCTATTTATATATCACACATATCACCACTACATACCTTAACCTATATTTATGCTGGCTATACCCCTTCAGACCTTTTCATAAACTCATAAACCTTTGAAATCAACCACTACCAGCAAAGTACCAACCACTGCCAAAAAATTACCAACGGGTCTATAAGGCCTCTCCATGGCCTTATTAGACATCTAATGAGAAGAGATCTGTTAAGTTTCAATCATTCCGACTGCCAGAATATACAAAAATGTTCTTCATGGCATTTATTTGTTTATGAATGTATTCACCATGATCTATCATTTCTCTGCAACCACGATCTGAATTCTCTGTGATCATGTCTACAGACCCTGCAAACATGACTACGGTATCTACTAACAAGACCCTATCCTCTGTGCCATCATCATATCAATTCCATTTCATGATAGCAGGCTAAATTTTGGGTTTTTCCAATCACAAAGGTCGGCACAAGTCCGAATTTAGGAGGTTAAGTTTGGGCCCTGTGGTTTTAAAATAGAAATAGCACGAATATAGTTTGAAGACAATTGCCAGGATACGCTGCTTGGAAAAGGGGAGAAGCATAGGCATTGGGGATTATCCAAAATAATAACTTAGCTTAGAAATTCGAGGCCAGCCCAGAAATTTGAAGACAACTCAGGAATTTAAGGTCAGTCAGCCCGAGTGCAATAGAAGAGGTAACAATTAAGAAACCCTGGTTAATAATTTTTGTTTTACAAAGCATAGGAAAACAGGGTTAAAATAGTGAAGTTTTAAATGGAAAATAGGGCAGAGCCAGAAAAGTTTGACAGTTCAAAATTTCATGAGGATTGTGTCAAAATTTTAAGAGAAAAAAATGGTTACCTTTCTTGGAAAAATTCAATGGGTATAATGAAGAAGTCATGAAACAGTTTGTGTTTACATTTAATGGAGAAAAAACCTTAATAGGGAATCTTTCGTTTAGAATTTCAGAAGACACAATAGCTCTGGAAATAGACATTAATCCAGAGGGGGAGAAATATTTTAAAACCAAGCAGTTCAAAGAAAAATCATGGACCCAATTTATGTCTAGATCAAGAGTTTCTTCAGTAAATTGGAAAAAATGAGTTACTAGGAGTTGGCTCATTCATCCATGGGATGAAATGGTTTACATCATCCAAAAGTTTATCACATGTTAAGGGAGATACAATATAGTATATTTATATCACATCAATATCTTGTTGCACTTAAAAGGGAAATGTACCATCAATTTTCCTTATTTCCTTTTACAGAGCTTAACCAAGATGTCAAAAACTATTCAGAAACAGAAGGGTAATGAGGATAAAAGTTTGTGTCATTTTGGTTTGATTAAAATTTTAATTGAGTCTGAATTGCAAAAGAGAGGAATAACATGGGAAGGATTCTTAATTTCCAATAAAATCAAAACCAACAATGATGAACAAGAAAAACAAGGAAATACAGAATTTATGGTTGATGTTGTTGAAATAAATGAGGAAACTTCTGAATTCAGATCAAGCACTATTTCCCAGCCTAGTAGCAGTGTAAAAACAAGAAGAATGAGGCAAGAAGATGCTAAGAGAATTGCAAAAGATAAAGTTTTCACTTCATATACAAGAAGATCGAGGAGGATAAAAGGAAAGACATTGCAAGAGGATGATGACCTACAACCAGAATAGGATGTATAATCAAAACAAGATGTACAACCAGAACAATATGAAGATATACAGGAAATGGAATTTGAAGGTAATAAGGAAGAAGAAAAAGAGCCAGCACCTTCAAACAAAAAACAGAAGGAGCTAGAGAAACAAATTCAAGACTTGAAAGAAGAAGTCATGGAATCAGAGGTATTATAAGGAGTTGTGAAGAAAGAAAATGAAGCATTGAGAGAACAAAGCAAGAAAATTCAAAGGAAAAATGAAAAATTGAAGAAGAAAATCATAAAACTCAAAGCCAAACAAACTGAAATTTGTAAATGGGCTGGAAAATGGTATCAACAGAAGAAAGACTTGAAGACCAAGTACAAAAGGATGAAGATTGAATATCAAGCATAGAAGACTGTAGAAGTTTTATTGCAGGTTGCAGAAGCAACAAACAGAGGAAGTTAATCAGGTTAGCATGAGGACATGCAAAACCATGTGTTTGGGGGAGATGTTGGTATCATTTTATGGCCTACCTTTTTATCCAAAAATCTCATAATTATCCACCATTTTCTTCACTAAACCTCCATAAATTCCTTATATCTTATTTAAATTGATTAATATAGTATCATGATTGTTATTTTTACATTAAAATCAATTTGTGGAATTTTTGTGTTAAAAAAATTAAATTTTTTCAAGAATTACAGGATGTGGTAACTTCCTGTAAATGCTTTATGTTCCGACGTGTGGCGTAACAGGTAAACCAAAACGAAGGATGTGGGCTTGATCTGGAATGTACACAGATGGTGAAAGATCTATCCAACCTCATATTCGAAGTTCCTAAGTATATGGTCAACGATGGTCAAACCCAGCTAGTTTAGCAGAAAAATCTGAATCATAAATGAATGGGCTTGATATTTTGCTTATGTTTAGGGATTCAAACTAATTCGACCTGCTTTGGAGGTCAGTTAGGTTTTTGTGGAACGATAATAGCCTCCTTTTGTTTTCAATCTATGATAAATAAGTAGTAGAAGCATGTAATAGGATAGGTGTGAAAAGAGAAGAAGTAGATACGTGGAGAAGACATAAGATTATGTACAAGTTTCAGAACTCTGTTTTGATGTAATCGATTTCTAGATTTTAATAAGAGACAAAAATTCAATCATTCATGGTGATATGATTTAGCATTTTATTCATTTGAAGTTTCTCCAAGTGTGCCTGCAAGCGTGGAGGCCCCCCATGCCATGTTGGTACACTTTTTCTTTATGTTTCCATTAGATTTATATATTCATATCTGATTTAGTAGTTTCATTTAATTTTCATACTGTGAGTTCATAGATTTCGATTAGTTGTGTTTATGATTTCAGTCATTATTTGTATTTTATGGTTCATGGTTATAATTGAAAATTTTGATTACTAGATTAATGAGTAGACCTTGTAAGAGGTTTTAATTGCGTATTGAATTCAAGATTATCTCCATGATCTCTGTTTTTAATGAATTTGATTTAAGTGTGCGGATTTGAAAGAGACTCTGTGAGTAAAGTCCTTGTAAGAGGACTGGAATCTCAAACAAACCATAGGAATTAGATCATTGATTTTAGAGTGTTAATCTAAGAACTTGAAAGAGATTTTGTGAATAAAAACCTTGTAAAAGGATTAAAATCTCAGACAACCATAAGCACTCTGGTTTTAGAATTTTAGATGTAATTTAATTAAAGAAGTGTTTAAAGTGTGTAAGGGACCAAATGTAAGTCTCTTGTAAAAGGGTATTGGAACCTACTACAATAAACCTTCACTTAAGAAATTAGATTCTTCTAGGTCTATATACATTAGAAAAGTGCCTCTAAGAATACCTACTTGGGTTGACAAGAATTTAAGCCTAATATAGAGCAGTAGATTGGACCAAACAGTGGACTTGAAGACCATGTTCATCCCAGAATGAGCTCAAAATGTACTTTTGTTTTTGGATTTGTGAAATAGAAGGACAGTGTTGTAAAAAAATAGTGAAATGGGATCCCATAGAGGGCCTCCACCTTTACCACCAATGGATTTTGAAATGAGAAACTCTCATCCATAAATATGATGTCCAAATAATGTGAGGAAGTCGACACCCTTGCTTGACTACTATGTTAATTTATATAATAGACCCCAGAGATGAGCATTTGAATCTCATATAGGGTCATAATTATAGAGATCGCCAAGCATAGGAGAGGTATACCTTTAGCCTCTCAAATAGTAGGTTTCTTCCAACTATCTAAAAGGCTTAACATGTGTCCATGGATCAACAATATACTTCCTTTTGATTCCTCAATAGAATTTGGGAGGATTGAAAAATAGTCAAAAGTGCAGTGATTCCATTTGCAATGACTAAACCTTAAACCTACAATTTCTTCCTCTCTGCCCATATGGAGATGAATTTGTCTGCTCTTCTGGCAAAGAGTTTGAACATGGTGTATCCCAGCATGATATTCTCTCAATTAATTGATTCATTTTGATCATCATATTTATAAAGATGATTGATTTAAGAAACTTCACCAGGGGTAAGGCTAGAAGAGACTATCTAAAGAAAAAGGTCCGAAATATGAAAAGGTAAGATGGTCAGAGTATTTTTAAGGAATTTTTCTTTCAAGTTTTCTAGCTTCTAAGCCTTATTAGAATGGAATTTGAAAATTTCTCTCATGATCATGCAATCAATGTAACAACAACCATACAATCTGAGATTGATGATGAAAGGTGGTTGGTTGCAGATGTCGTATAATAAGGTGACATTATTTTGAGCGAGGTGTTAGAATCAGTAATGGTGCAAGAAGGCACTTCTGTAAGAATCTTTTGTACAAGGATTTAGTGGAGACACTAATTTGTTGAAGAATCGCTTTTAATTTGTAGAGGAGGTATTATCGTATTAGTGTTTTTGTGAGAAAAATTCCTTTATAAAGAGGCTTTTTAAATTTCAGAATGCAATCATTAAAGCCAAACATTGATGACGAGGCAAAGTCAAATTCCAGTATCTCTAAAGCAGTTCATACATAATATTGATAAAAAAATTTATGAGCATATACCCTAGCAATCAATCGTGCAAGTAGTGAACATCTCAAATCCCCGACCCCTGCACCATTAGATTGCCTGTAGGTTTCAATTATACGAGTGAATGCCTCCTTTCTTAATAGAGTTTGCTATTCCTCGGTCAGTGATACAAACTGTGGCACTATTTGCATTTCTGGGGATTAATCTTCCGCAGATTGAGTCATTTTTGGATTAGAGGAGATGATTGTTTCTGGATCAGAGGACATGATTGTATCTGGGTCAGAGTTTACTTCCAACTGATTATGTGAAGCAGTTCAACAGTTTACTTCATGCATTAAAAAAAAAAACATAAAGCATGAACGCGATCGTACCTCTGCGGCTTGAGATTGGGACTTGCAGAGTCATAGATGAAAACACTCTGCAACTTCAGATTGGGACTTTTTATGAAACCCTGTACACAAAAAAAATCCTGTACACAAAAAAAACCCACATAATTTTAGAAAATTAAATCCTAGATTTCAAAAACAAAAGTTCAAGGATTCGAATCTGAAAAAGACACATACCTTGTAGGCAATCACAGTTCTCAGTCTCCTTCCTAACGACATCAAGCATAGAATCAATGAGCTCAGCTCCTTCCATGTAATTCCCCTTGGCCCAGTTGTTTTTCCAGCCCAAAATTGGCCAAAAATGAAGTTATTAGGTCTGAAGACCTGTCCATAACCCTTTCAAGCTGTAGATCTGAAGTGCCCTGATATCTCTCATTAGGATCCATCCCGTGTTCTTCACTGACCACTTCCCAAAACTTGGAGCCGATCTGGTTGCCACATTGGCCCCCCTAAATGTGAAGGATCTCTGGCATTTTTGCTATCGACCCAACTCAGATTTGGATCAGATCCTCCCTCCTTCCCTGGACAAACCATGCAACAAGAGGGAAATGAACGAGGGAAATTAAAACTTTTGATATTTCAAAATTTTTGACATTTTGAAATGAAACACGTGTGTTTTTTTTAAGGCCACTCAAATTAATTTAAAAATAAATATTTTTTAATAATTATAATCATTTTAAATAATTAAAATAATTTCTAAATAATTAAATGTTTGTTTATTTTGATTGTTTAAAAATATTTACAATAAAAAAAATAAAACATATCTTTTTGAGAAGCAATTAAAGTTATATGAGTAAATAATGGACTGATTTTTGCATATAGTAATCGTTCTACCCTACTAAATCATCATGCTTTATTAAAAGGATTTTTAAACTTTACACTATTAAATTATGTTGTATTTTAAATATTTGGAGTTTTAATCTCTTTTTCTTATATATATATTTTTTCTTTATAATTTATGTATTATGTATATAGGGGGTTAAATGGGTTAGGCCGGTTGGGAAATAGGGTTTAAGGGGTTAGGGGTTAAGGGTTTAGAGGTTGAGGGTTTAGGGGCTTAGATGGGTAAGGGGTTTAGGGGTTTAGGGGGTTAAATGGGTTAGGGGTTAAGGGTTTAAGGGTTAGTGGTTAAGGGTTTAGAGGTTTAGGCGTTAAATGGGTTAGGAGTTTATAGGTTTACGGGTTAGGGGGTTAAATGGGTTAGGGGTTAAGGGGTTATAGGTTTAGGGTTTAGGGGGTTAAATGGGTTAGGGGTTTAGGGGGTTAGGGGATTTAGCAGTTAAGGATTTTAGGGGTTAGAAGTTAGGGGCTAATGGGGTTAGGTTTTAGGGGTTAAGGGTTTATAGGTTTAGGTTTTAAGGGGTTATATGGGTTAAGGGTTTAATGGTTTAGGGTTTAAGGGGTTAGGGGTTAAGGGTTTATAGGTTTAGGGTTTAGGGGGTTAAATGGGTTAGGGGTTTACTAGGGGTTTAGGGGGTTTAATGGGTTAGGGGTTAAGGGTTTAGGGGTTAGGGGTTAAGGGTTTAGAGGTTTATGGTTTAGGGGTTAAATTAGTTTCTTATTCTTTGCGTCTCAATGTAACAATTTTGTAAGTATTGTTGTAGCTTGTTGCCATGTCTTATTTATTTATTAATTTATAGTATTTGTTAGCCATTGCTTTACATTTATTGATGAAAATGTCTATTGAAATCAAACCAAATGTATGTTCAATCTCCAGTTTCAAACTCAGCCACAGTGTTGTCACATAATTTAAGTCCAAAGAATGGAAAACGGGCCACCTGAACGTGCACCAGGCACCCGAGCGGTCACAAATTAGCAAAAATGATACAGGCACCCTCGAAAGAAACGGACCGACCCGACCCGAACGCGCCCGGTCGGGCGACCTCACAAGGCACGACACGATGCGCCTGACCGAACGATGCCACAAGGGAGCAGATGGAAAATGGGCCACCCGAACGTGCATAAAGCACCCAGGTGGTCACAACTTAGCAAAACTGATACGGGCGCCCTTGAATGAAACGACCCGACCCAACCTCGTCCGGTCGGGCGACCTCACACAGCGTGACATGGCACACCCGAATGAACGATGCCACAAGGGAGAAAATGACAAATGGGCCAAACGAACGTGCACAAGGCATCCAGGCGGTCACAACTTAGCAAAACTGATACAGGCGCCCTCGAACGAAACGAATCGACCCGACCCGAACGCGTCCGGTCGGGCGGCCTCACACGGCACGACACGGCGAGCCCGACCGAATGATGCCACAAGGGAGAAAATGGCAAACGGGCCACTCGAACGTGCACAAGGAACCCTGGCGGTCACAACTTAGAAAAACTGATATAGGTGCCCTCGAACGAAACAACGCAACCCCAACACGCTTGGTCAGGTGCCCTCACATGGCGCAACATGGCGCGCCTGACCAAACGATGCCAAAATAAGGGAGCAAATGGAAAATGGGTTGCCCGAATGTGCACAAGGCACCCAGGCGGTCACAACTTAACAAAACTTATACGGGCACCCTCGAACAAAACGACCCGACCCGAACGTGATCGGTCGGACGACCTCACACGGAACACTCGACTGAACGATGCCACAAGGGAGAAAACTGTAAACAGGCCGCCAGAACATGCACAAGGCACTCGAGCGGTCACAACTTAGCAAAACTAATACGAGCACCCTTGAACGAAACGACCCGACTTGAACGTGCCCGGTTGGGCGACCTCACACGGCGCGACACAGCGCGCCCTACTGAACGATGCCACAAGTGAGAAAATGGAAAACAGGCTGCTCGAACATGCACAAGGCACCCGGGTGGTCACAACTTAGCAAAACTAATACGGGCGTCCTCGAATGAAATGACCCGACCCGACCGCACCTGGTCAGGCGACCTCACATAGCGCGACACGGCATGCCCGACCGAACGATGCCATAAGGGAGAAAATGGAAAACGGGCCACCTGAACATGCACAAGGCACTCGAATGGTCACAACTTAACAAAACTGATATGGGCGCCCTCGAACGAAATGGCCCGACCCGAACGCACCTGGTCGGGTGACCTCACACAGCGCGACATGACGCGCCCAAAAGAATGATGCCAAAAGGGAGCAAACGGAAAATGGGCCACTCGAACGTGCACAAGGCACCTGAGTGGTCACAACTTAGCAAAACTGATACGGGCACCCTCGAACGAAACGAACCGACCCGACCCGAACGCGCCCGGTCGGGTGACCTAACACGGCGCGACACAGCGCGCCCGACTGAACGATGCCACAAGGGAGCAAACGGAAAACGGGCCACCTGAACATGCACAAGGCACTCGGGCAGTCACAACTTAGCAAAACTGATATGAGCGCCCTCGAACGAAATGGCCCGACCCGACCCGAACGCGCCCAGTTGGGCGACGCCACACAGTGCGACATATCGTGCCCGAATGACCAATGCCACAAGGGATCAAATGAAAAACGGGCCGCCCGAACATGCACAAGGTACCCAGGCGGTCACAACTTAGCAAAATTGATACGGGTGCCCTCGAACGAAACGGCCCAACCCGACCCAAACGCGCCCGGTCGGGCGACCTCACATGGCGCGACACGACGCGCCCGACTGAATGATGCCACAAGGGAGTAAACGGCAAACGGGCCACCCGAACATACACAAGGCACCCGAGCGGTCACAAATTAGCAAAACTGATATGAGTGCCCTCGAACAAAATGTGCCGACCCAAATGCGCCCGGTCGGGCAACCTCACACAGTGCGACACGGCGCGCTTGATCAAACGATGCCACATGGGAGAAAATGGTAAACAGGCCGCCCGAACATGCACAAGGCACCCGGGCAGTCACAACTTAGAAAAACTAATACTAGCACCCTAGAACGAAACGGTTTGACCCGAATGCGCCCAGTCGAGCGACCTCACATGGTACGACACGACGCGCCCGACCGAATGATGCCACAAGGGAGAAAATTGCAAACAAGCCGCTCGAACGTGCACAAGGCACCCGGGCGGTCACAACTCAGCAAAACTGATACGGGCACCCTCGAACGAAATGACCCGGCGCGACCGCGCCCGGTCAAGCGACCTCACACAGCGCAACACGACGCGCCTGACTGAACGATGCTACAAGGGAGTAAATGGAAAACGGGCCGCCCGAACGTGCATAAGGCACCCGGGCGGTCACAACTTAAAAAAACTGATACGGGTGCCCTCGAACAAAACGACCCGACTTGAATGCACACGGTCGGGCGACCTCACACAGCGCGACATGGCGCGCCCGAACGAATGATGCCACAAGGGAGCAAAGGGAAAATGGGCCACCCAAAAATGCACAAGGCACCCGGGCGGTCACAACTTAGCAAAACTGATACAGGCACCCTCGAACGAAATTTCCAGACCCGACCCGAACGCGCCCAATTGGGCGACCTCACATGGCGCGACACGACGCGCCCGACCGAACGATGCCACAAGGGAGAAAATGGAAAACGAGCCACTCGAACATTCACAAGGCACCCAGGCGGTCACAACTTAGAAAAACTGATACGGGTGCCCTCGAACGAAATGGCCCAACCCGAACGCGCCCGGTCGGGCGACCTCACATGGTGCGACACGGTGCACCTGACTAAACGATGCCACAAGGGAGAAAATGGAAAACGGGCTGCCCGAACATGCACAAGGCACCTGGGCAGTCATAACTTAGCAAAATTGATACGGGCGCCCTCCAACGAAACGACCCGACCCGACCCTAACGCGCTCGGTCAGGTGACCTCACACGACGCGACACAACGCGCCCGACTGAACGATGCCATAAGGGAGAAAACAATAAACGGGCTGCCTGAATGTGCAAAAGGCACCCGGGTGGTCACAACTTAGCAAAACTGATACGAGTGCCCTCAAAAGAAATGGCTCGACCCGACCCGAACGCGCCTGGTCGGGTGACCTCACACGGTGCGACACGTCGTGCTCGACCGAATGATGCCAGAAGGGAGAAAACGACAAACATGCTGCCCGAATGTGCACAAGGCACCAAGGTGGTCACAAATTAGCAAAATTGATACTGGTGCCCTTGAATGAAAAAAACCGACCCGACCCGAACACGCCCGGTCGGGTGACCTCACACGGCGTGACAGGGTGCGCCCGACCGAACAATGCCACAAGGGAGAAAACAACAAACGGGCCGCCCGAATGTGCACAAGGAACCTGGGCGGTCACAACTTAGAAAAACTGATACAGGCGCCCTCGAACTAAATGGCCAGACCCGACCCGAACGCGCCCGGTCCAGCGACCTCACACGGTGCGACACAGCGCACCCGACCAAACGATGCCACAAGGGAGAAAACAAAAAACAGGCCGCCCAAACGTGCACAAGGCACCCAGAAAGTCACAACTTAGCAAAACTGATACGTGCGCCCTCGAATGAAATGACCCGACCCGAACGCGCCTGGTTGGGTGACCTCACACAGCGCGACATGGCGCACCCGACCGAACGATGCCACAAGGGAGAAAATGGAAAATGGGGCACCCGAATGTGCATAAGGCACCCAGGCGGTCACAACTTAGCAAAAATGATACAGGCGCCCTCGAACAAAACAGCCTGACCTGACCCGAACGCACCTGGTCGAGCGACCTCACACAGCGCGACACGACACGCCCGACCGAACGATTCCACAAGGAAGAAAACAGAAAACGGGCTGCCCAAACGTGCACAAGGCACCTGGGTGGTCACAACTTAGAAAAACTGATATGGGCGCCCTCAAATGAAACGGTCCGACCCGACCCAAACGCACTCGATCAGGCGACCTCACACGGCGCGACATAGTGTGCTTGACCGAATGATGCCACAAGGGAGAAAACGGCAAATGGGCCGCCCGAACGTGCACAAAGCACCCGGGTAGTCACAACTTAGAAAAACAGATACAGGCGCCCTCGAACAAAACGGCCAGACTCGACCTGAATGCACTCGGTCAGGCAACCTCACACGACGCGACACAGCGTGCCTGACCGAACGATGCCACAAGGGATCAAATAGCAAATGGGCCGCCTGAACTTGCACAAGGCACCCGGGCGGTCACAACTTAGCAAAACTGATATGGGTGCCCTCGAACGAAATGACCCGACTCGAACGCACCCGGTCAGGCGACCTCACACGGCGCGACATGGCGCGCCCGACCAAACGATGCCACTTGGGAGCAAACAGCAAACGGGCCGCCCAAGAATATGCTTATCATGTTTTTTGTTTCCACAAAATATTTCACCCAGGCTTAGCTCTTTTGGAAATACAATTTTGCTTTTGGTTTCTATTTCAATGCATCCTCTACTTCTTATTCCAATGAGTGGCTTATTTATTCTAGAGAATATTATTATATGGTTAAGCATAAATGCAATTTTATTGCTTGTAATGATTGTAACACCAATTTATTTATTTATTTATTTTCTGTTCTTGGTGATGTAGGGTCTATAACAACTAAGGAATATAACATACATTTCAATAATGTATTATGTGTTCCGAGTCTCTGTTGCAACCTTCAATTAAAATATCAAATCACTCATTCAAGTAAAGGTAGAATAGTAGAGTTTTCATCTCACCAAGTTGTAATCAAGGATTTAAAAGATCCCAAGCATGTCCTAACCTTTGGAATAATATACCAAAATGTGCAAGTTTTCATGTATAAGTGTAATGTAATTTGTTTGATGTATAAGCATGTTTTCCAACAAAAAAAAACATTATCCAATAATGTAATACTCATTATATCCAAATAAATCATATTTATATAAACAAAATGTTAAATAATATAATGTTTTCATATTCAAATGTTGAACAATTGTTAATAAATTAATACTTTACATGTCCACGCATGTAATTGTTTTTCATGTCCAAGTTTGTTGTCCAACCAAACAAATTTTTTCATATTAAAATGTTGTGCTATTTAAACGACGGTCTTGCGACGCTTGGGAGAAACCGTTGGAAAAGCGACGTTTGGCTTCACAACGTCGCAAGACCGACGTCTATATAAGAAACGTCGCTTTTCCGACGGTTTCTCCCAAGTGTCACAAGACCGACGAATGTGTAGGCGACGTCGCAATTTCGATGTGTCATTCCATAAATTCTGTAACACTGACGAAATGTTTAAAACGTCACAATTCTGATGACAAACATAAACACCGCAAAAGCGACGATATCCCTAAACGTTGGTATAGCGACGGTTTATTGGCGGGATTTGAAAAATTGATAGAAATTGGGGAAATCTTCGACATTATGACAAAAGTGTCAGAACTAAAGTGTTAGAATTTCCGCCAAAGGTACTAGTGTTAGTTCTGCTTCTGATAGTTTCATTGTTGTTTAGTTTTGCTTTCAATGTGCTGCTGTAGTTTTTCATTTTCTTATGATAGTAATATAATAGAGGAAAACCAAAAATTTGTGGATCAAGACCCCCTTTTCATCTCTGTGAATAGGGCTCGAGGAGGGAAAACCTTCCCACAGACCCAAAAAATTATTTATGCTCACTATTTTTGAGATTAAAAGTAGACTTGCATTACCATTTTTTGCCTTCCTTTTTGTATTGCATTTTCACGCATTTGCCTGTTTTTCGTGCATAGACCAACAAAGTTTTTTGCATGAATTAGTGATTAAGCCCCAGAGCATCTCCATGGAGATTCATTTCTTCATTTTCCATATCTGTACTCACAACCTAAGCATTGCTGTTACGCTCTCCATTACCTTTTTTTCTTTGCTTATTCTACCTGTTGCACCCACCTTTTACCCCTAAAAGCACTGAAACACTTCAACCCACCTTATTCCTTTGTTTCTATTGGTTACAGTTTCCTTACTCGTTTTAACGCAAAAACTCTTGAAAAACCATCAAAGTTTGACCTCCACCTTTCCTCCTCGAAATCCCTGCTACCATACTTCGCTTATCGCAGATAACAATTTTCATTTAGTTCCTTTTAAGACTTACTGCTCTTTTTTCTGATTGTGATATTGAGATATGGCATATCACATATCGCAATCTTTTCCCTTTCTACAATCACACTTTGCATGTCGCACCTTTTTCCCTTTTCCCTTATGACATACCACAATTCCCGCATTGTAATCACACTTTGCACCTTTTCCCTTTTTCCTTAAGAATTACTGCTTCCAAACACCGATTGCGATATTACAATCATGCTTCACCACTGGTCCCACCTCCACGTCACCCATTGCAAATCACAAATCACAATATTTATCCCTGTCGCATTTCACACTTTGCAAATTTTATCTTGTTTCATTTTGCACTGCGCACTTCGCATCGTTTTCCTTTTTATTTTAAGACTTACTGCTCCTATCTTCTGATTGTGATATTGCAATCGCACTCTGCCACTAGTCCCACCACCACGTCACCTGTCGCAAATCGCAAAGCGCAATATTTATCCCCGTTTCATTTCACACTTCACAGATTTTATCCCATTGCATTTCGCACTTCACACTTCACATTGTTTTCCTTTATATTTTAAGACTTAACGCTCCTATTTTCCGATTGCGATATTGCGATCACGCTCCACCGCCATTCCCATCGCCACGTCACCCATTTCAAATCACAAATCACAATATTTATCCCCGTCACATTTCTCACTTCACATTGTTTAGTTTATTTCCTTTAACACTTACCGCTCCTTTCAGCCGATTGCGGTATGATATAAGTGCTCTGCCACCTGTTCTGCTGCCACATCATCTAAATTATCGCATTTCACATTTATTATTTCTTTCCCATCACATATCGCATGTCACACCTTCCTCCTGATTGCACTATCTCTTTCCCTCCAACTTTGCGATATTGCGATTGCGATATCGCATTTCGCACGTTGCAGCTTTTATCTTGTCACAATTCGCACTTCGCAACTTTTTCTCAATCGCATCTCCACCATCGCACTTTCCAAATTATTTTTCTCTGAAGCATTTTTGTGCTATAATAAAGTTTTAATCAGGGTTAAACCCCATATTTCCTCTTCTAAGCCCTGTTTCATGCGTTAAGCTCTCCATTAGCCTCTTTAGCCCCTTTTTTGTCCTCCAGGCTACTAATCAACACTTTTTCAATTAGAATTAAGCCATGGATAGATTTGCTGCATAGATAGAAGCATGGTAGATATTCCATAGGATAAGTAGAGTGAATTTAGCCATTTGGCCAAGTTAAGTGTGGTTTAGAATTAGTTTCCTTTTTGCCATTTATTTCCAACAATTTAGTTTAGTTTCTTTCTTGTCATTTATTTTCAGAAATTTAATTTAGTTTCTTTCTTCCATTTCCTTTCTGCACATTAAATTAGTTTCATTTCCATCATTTCATTTCTGCAAATTAAGTATTTTCCTTTCTATCATTTCCTTCTAGCTATTTCCTTTTCATTTTTTATCATAGTTTAAGAAATAGCACCCTTTCGTAAAGCAGAAGAGGATGACATGAACATAATGCATTTGTTGTGTATATAGCACTGTCACCTCTATAATAATCCTATTTATGAAAATAAGCAATATAGGCACCAAAAATGCAATTTTCATAAAATTACGCTATAATAATCAAGAAGAACACATGGATCCACTATTTTATGTATTATAGCACCTAAATATACAAGGGGATCAGAAACAAATCATTTTAGCTTAGTTAAACAGATCTCCCAAGCCCAATATAGCCCAAAAAACACTAAAACCCCATGACTACTGCAACACAGAATTTATGAAGCATGTGATAGCACAGTTTAATGAGGGTTTATGCTACAAAAATATAGAAACAAATAGATCTTCTGATATATTACTCAAAGAGCTGAAAAAATGGAGATCTAGTCTCTTTTACACAATCTCAAGATAACCTGACAAGGGTTTCTTTGAAGGACATGAGATACAAAAAGTATAAACTGCAGATCTATGGCTGAATCACACTGTCTGAATGAATCTCTACATATATATGGCAGAAAATACAAAGAAATGGTTGAAACTTCTTCTTACTAGCTTTCCAGGTGAAAGGCCGATCCTTTCACTAGGAAACTAGCTCATCAACACGGGTTTTGACCCTTCCACTGCAAAACCATGAAAAATAATGCAGTTTCTCAAGAAGACTACACTGTGGATGAATATGAATACTTGGCTCAATGCCAGATGGTGGAAATGAAATCCAGAATACTCGTCTTATATTTCTTCAACAAGTCCTCCAAGGAAGTGTGGGGAATTCCTGCATGAGAATACCCTTGTACTAAACAATACAACAAACCCAGCTAAGCAACTAAATCATGAAATAAGTCATAAGACTCAAACATAGAAAATATTATGAATGCCTCTCATGGCTGCCATCCCTTCCCTTATATTCTTGGTGATCTCCCTCACCCTTGGCCCCACTCATTTATGAGGTTACTTCCATGCAAATATTCCTCCTCCAAAACTATGCTGTTCCCACTAGCTACACTCTCTTCTTTGGAAACATTGTTGATTTGGTTAACCTTGATCTAATCCACATGTATTTCTTCCTTTCAAACCCAAGGTGGATTTATTTTTCCTACCTAAATTGAACCACATTCACACTGGAAGTGTTTTATTCCTACTAAAAAGATTTAAGGGTCTCCTTACCCCTTTTATTCTTCTAAACTGAAAATAGAAGTAACATATGATATTCCAACTAGAAATAAGATAATTGGGAATATTATAGCCCTCCCCTCCTAAAATTTGCTTGTCCTCAAGCAACAACAAAGAAGGATGCTGCAAAATATTCTCTCCTTCCCAAGTGGCATCCTCATCAGGAAGATTCCTCCATCGAATCAGATATTCCTTGATCACCTTGCTCCTTAGCTACCTCTCCCGAGTATCCAAGATAGCCTCTGGTTGCAAAACTAGATGGCCCTCATCATCAATAGGTGGGAGATACATAATGGCAACCACATGTTGTCCAATGGCCTTCTTGAGGCATGAGACATGAAAAATGTTATGGATCTTGCTCCCAACAGGAAGCTCTAGCTCATACGCAACTTCTCCCACATGACGGATCACCTTGTATGGTCCATAGAATTGAGTGTTTGAGCTTTTCAGCCCCTTTCTCCTTGAGTGTAGATTGTCTATATGGCTGAAGACGAAGATAGACCAAGTCATCTACCTCAAACTGCATCTCTATCCGACCATGGTCTACATATATTTTCTGTTGGTTTTGGGCTGTAGCAATGTTGTCTTTGAGAGCCCGGAGTATATCCTAACTCTCTTGAATCCACTCCTTTGCTCTAGGAGCTCTTCTTACCCCAAACATCACATCAGAAAATTAAAGTGCATGATACCCATAAATGGCTAAAAATGGGGTCATACCAATGGACATATGATAAGTTGTGTTGTAATAATACTCCCCCAAATGGAGCCAATGCAACCATGCTCTCTGCTGGCCCAAAACATATTTTCTCAAGTAGCCTTCCAACCACTTGTTCACTATTTCAGTTTTTCCATCGGTTTGTGGATGATAGCTAGTACTTGGTGTCAACTCAGTACCCACTAACCGAAAAAGCTCTTGTTAAAAGCCACCCATGAAGTGGCTATCCCGATTAATGACTATGGTATTTGGGAGACCATGGAGTCTAAAAACATCCCTAAAGAAAAGCTCAGCTACCTGTGAAGCAGTATACCGTGTAGAAATAGCAAATAAATGTGAATACTTTGTTAGTCGATCAAAAAATACATAGATACAATCCTTACCTTGAACTGTAGGTAGACCGGTGATGACGTCCATAGAAATACCCTCCCATTTCCAATCTAGAATAGGGAGTGGCTACAATAATCTTACAGGATGGTTGTGCTCTCCTTTGTTTTGTTGGCAAACTATGCTTTCTTTGGTGTGTTGGAGTACATACTCCTTGAGACCCTTCCATAAGAATCTCTCCCAAATATCCCGATAAGTCTTAGTGAATCCTTGATGCCCTGCAAGTGGGAAATCATGTGATGCCTGCAAAATCTTGTCCTTGAGCTTAGAATCTCTAGCCAAGAAGACCTGATCTCGGTAATAGATGACCTCATCCATCACTGTATACCTCTCATCAGTCACCACTCCATCTAGGATTTCACATGCAAATTTGTCTTTGGATTATTCTACTAACAACTGAGCCTTCCAATATGCATCTATGCTCATCAAGGACAACGCTGGTGGTCTCCTGGATAGAGAATCTACCACTACATTACTATTCCCTTTGACATATTCTACGTCAAAGTCATATTCTTGGATCTTACTCACCCACTTCTGCTGCCTCTCCTGAAGCTGCTTCTGCTCAAGAAAGAATCAGAGACTATTATTATCAGTCTTCACTCGGAATATATTTCCCACCAAATATTGTTGGAACTTGGCTAAATCATGCATAATAGCCAACATATCCTTATCATATATGGGGTATAGTCTCTCATGTGGCAACAAATTATAGCTTTCAAAAGCTATGGGGTGTCCCCCTTGCATCAATAATGCCTCACTGCCTTCCCCTGAAGCATCACATTCCAACACAAAGGGTAGGGAAAAATTAGGTAGGTCCAATACTAGGTGTTAGTATGAATCCTTTGTCGAAGTGTACGAAAAAAGACCACTTTAGCTACACACAACTAATAGCCCTAACATCAAAAGTGGCTGCCAATATCTTCAGATCTGCAGTTAGTTGATCAAGACAAGAGCTGCAAAAAACCAGATCTATGCATAGAAAGACATTAAGTAGTAAAAAGAAGGGCTTTCTCCATATATCCAATAGACAAGACAAGAACAATTTTTGAAAGAATTTTTTGTATTAAGGGCACCTGGGAGGAAAACAATAAGGCGTATCCAATTCTCCTCAACGGGATGGGTTCTTGGAAGTCCTCAGCACTTCAGATCTAGAATCTCTCTCTCTTGTTGGTGTAGAAAACCCAGACAAAGATAGAACTCAAAGGGAGCTCACACAACAAATAATGTAGAAAAATGTGACCAAGTGTATAGATCCAAAGTGATCTAATAGGCAACAAAAGGTGAAGAATGGTAGGAAAAATCCTCCTATTTATAACAAAATATTGGGTCATTCTAGATCTTGGTGCATGATTAAAATAATGTTAACCAAATCTAGATCCACCTTTTATGGAATATTTTATTATATTTGTTGGAGGGAAAAAGTATTTGACTTGGGTCAAATCCCTTTATTTGTTAATAATATATAAATAAATGATTTATTTATCTTTTTAAGGAAGTGGTTGAAGGATGATTAAATAAATAATGATTTATTTAATTATTTGTGGGTGATTTGGTCATATTTAACAAGGAATATTATCTAAATAAGATTTAAATAATTATTCCTAGAAAATAATAAGATAAATAAAGGTTTATCTAATTAATTTCTTTGTTTTTGGGTTAAACATGACTAGAAATAATAATTAAATTATGGTTTAATTAATTATTCCATGAGGAAAATTAAACACAATAGGTTTGTTTAATATTTCCTTTTGGGGTTTCCTGTTTAGACCATAAACAACCTAATAAATGTGGTTTATTAAGTTATTTTACATAGTGAAAGCAATTTTACTTAGGGTAAAATTGGTCTTACATGGTGTACTTGGGTCCATCTAATGATAATAGGTTAGATGACCAAAAAATGGTGTAACACTAGGCAACTACTCATCACCTCCTTGAGCTTATCAAAAACTCTCTGTGCTGTGGGTGTCCAACTAAAAGCTCCTGTAATATTACTAATTTAATAGGAATAATCAATTTTAATTTGTTTCCTTTGTTCAAAGAATAATTATGTAAAGGAGGGTCATTAAACTCCTAATGGAAGAATAAATCCATGCCCAATGTAAAAAAGAGTAAATCTAGGCCTCTTTAATAAACACACTTGAGTGTGAAAAGAACAAATCCACTTGATTGGGTCAATCTTGACCATATCTACAACACAATAGTGGAGGAGTGCTCATCAATTAGGCACATCATAATTATAGAAGGAGGTATCTTGTGTGAAAGAGATAAGTTGATGAAGGTGGTTTAGGGTTTTGGCAAGCTCTCATCTTATAAAAGGAAGGGGAATGAAACATATTGAGGTTGTTCATGATTTGATTTTTGAATTGTTGTCTGTTTAGAAAAATAGCTTTCTTGGCTGCTTAGCCTAGATTGCATATGCTGTTTAGCATTGGAATTTCCTGTTTAGGAGTTCCATCTCTTCCCATTGAGGAGCTCTTGGGAGAGATTGTATTGCATATTCCACTATCTGGTTGGAGACCAAGCTTCTACTTCCAACTGCAACGCAGATCCAGTGAGGGTTTGCTTGCTTTTGTAAGCTGCAACAAGTGGAACACTAGATCTGTTCAAATCTAGCTTGTACTAGTGCCTCTTCTCAGTGAGTGTGTCTTTTAACCTCCTAGAAGAGCGCATTAGTTGTTTGAGCTTCAGTTTTTCATCTTGGCATCAGGCCAACTTAGTTATTCAAGCTACAACATAGTCTCCCTTGAGGGACTGCGTTATTTTTAGTGGAGATAGATCTCTTCAGATCTAAGTCATTTCAGTGCTCTTTTTCAGTGGAGGAGGCCTCTGCTCTATTGGAGGAAGTGTATTGGAGTGCATGAGCTTCAGTTTCTGATCTTGGCATGTGGCCATCAACTATCTATCCCCTATAGCATAGTTTCTACCCTAGATCTATGTTATTCTTGTAGGTGGTGTTGCAAGGAGTTTGGGTGCACCATTGGGAGAGCTGGTTTATGAGTGTTGGAGATCTACCTTCCACCTTGAGATCCATTGGAGTAGATATACACATTTTACTTTCCATATCTGATCTGCATATTCTAAATACTTCAGCATTTATGAATATTTTTGCAGATCTTCTTTCTTAGATCTCAGATCTACTGCTTATGCTTGGTGTAAACCCCAAAATTCCAAGGGGATCTGAAAGAGGAGCTCTTATAGTGCATGGATCTGATATGGATCTGAATTTTTATGCATAGATCTTCTCTAGATCTAACATGTAATCAAAAACAGTTGCAGCCTAATAGAGATAACACTATTAAGGCAGTTTTTAGTCATTCATATGGTTGCAGACCTCTTTTGAGGGAATTTCTTCTGTCTATGACTTGTATTTTCAGCCATGTATTTGATAAAATTCATTGTATGGCTTATTTTATACTGTAATTAATATTGAAGAAAATTTCATGAGCCTCCTATCACTGCTATGTAGAAACTGCGTTATTTCTTGATCAACATTGTTTCTTATTGATGCAGTCCCTCTTTGGGGCATTTTTCAAGGAAACTAGGTGTGGGAGATCTGTTTAACCCACCTAGAAGGATTTATTTTTGAAACCATCTTGGATTTAGGACTTAGATACTCAGATCTAAGGGATCCAAGGGCTGATTTCAAGAGCTGTAGTAGCCATTCCTAAAAAATGCGTTTTCTGGGCATGCCTTGCTAGCAGTCCCTATTTTGGGATATTACAGTGGTATCAAAGCATGATCCTTGGCTCAGCCTGTAAGAATCAAGCCAAGATGTATTTTTAGGAAGAGATAAGATAGAAGAAGGAGAATGATTGCATGGAAGACATAGAAAGTAAGGGTCAAAACCCTTTTCTTGGAGGAATGGAAGGGAAAGAGTTCTCAAGAAATCTGTTCCAAACTTTGTTTAAGCCTAAGGGAAAAAAAAGATAAATAAAGGGGATAGACCATGAAGTTTCCCCAAATGGATCTACAAGATATATGCATGAGGGGAATTATACATCCTCATCTTATGGGTATGAGCACTCAGCCATATCATCAAAGCTACCATGTTCTATCAGCAACTTCTTCATGAGGAGGAAGATAGGAGATGTGCCAAAGGGAGGATCTACAAATCCAACTCCACCTATGAAGACCATTGGGGAGAATGTGAACTTGTTTGATACCTTGCCTAGGGAAAGATCCTCATTGGATGAAGAGTCTTCTTCTAAAAAATAAGACATGAATATTCCTCTTTCAAAGGTAGACCAAAATCTAAGGTCTCGTATTGATGATGAGGCATTTTCCACCATTGAAGAAAAGGCTAGGGGTGACAGTGCAGTCATAACAAAGGCATCCCTAGCACTTCATGAAGAATAAGAAGGGGCAACTACTTGAAGAAGAGAAGCTCTTGCATTCTTGCAAGGAGTTTCAAAGAGTCTCACATATAGAAATTATGGCACAATCCATGAGCAACATGTGCCATCATTATCAGATGGTGAGAGCTTGAATACTGCAGAAGATAAAGAGGATGGCAAGCTCCATAGGGTAAGGGACATTTACCCCTCTCAATTTCAAAGGAGTGATGTACTAAGGAGGCATGAAGATCTATGAAAGAAAATCAAGGACACATCAGTCCATACATATTTCTATCAGGATCTATGCCTTGATGTCTCCTTACTTGGAAGAAGCCCACTAGGGCAACCCCCTGATGGAAAGAGCAAAGTGTTCTCTCAACCTTGTACAGTGATGATACATTCGGCCAAGAGAGGAACTATCACAGTGCTGGAGGCTTTGGGTAAGAAGCATGCTTATGCAAAGCACATTTCACTTTATGATTGCATACATTCTTTTACTTTACATGTGAAGGCCATGACTCCTAAAAGGGGTGTCCTACCTTATAAACTTCATGGCCAACTATGGGCCAGGACTATTTTCAAACTTGGCCACTCCCTTGATGGGCTAAGGGAGGTTTTGCAGCATGATGGGTGCTTCCCTAAAGCACCAAATATAAATTTTACCTTCAACCATGGTGTAATGATGAGGGCAGCAAGTAACACTAGTACATTTGGCGGAAATTATGACACTTTAGTTTCGACACTTTTGTCATAATGTTGGAAATTTCCCCAATTTCTATCAATTTTTCAAATCCTGTCACAAACCATCGCTATACCAACGTTTAGGGATATTTTCGCTTTTGTGACGTTTATGTTTGTCGTTGGAATTGCGATGTTTTAAACACTTCGTCTGTCTTATGATGTTTATGGGACGAAATGTTGGAATTGCGACGTTGCCTACACATTCATCAGTCTTGCAATGCTTGGGAGAAACCGTTGGAAGAGCGACGTTTCTCATATAGACGTCGGTCTTGTGAAGTTGTGAAGCCAAACGTCGCAAGACCAACGTCTATATGAGAAACGTCACTCTTCTGACGGTTTCTCCCAAGCGTCACAAGACCGACATTTAAACAACACAATATTTTAATATGAAAAGCATTGTGTTATTTAACATTTTATTAATATAAATATGATTTATTTTGATATAATAGATATTGCATCATTGGATAACATTTGTTTGGTTGGAAAAAAAACTTGGACATGAAAAAAAATTACATGTGTGGACATGTAAAGTATTAATTTATTAACAATTGTTCAACATTTGAATATGAAAACATTATATTATTTAAAATTTTGTTTATATAAATATGATTTATTTGGATATAATGAGTATTAAATTATTGGATAATGTTTTTTTTTGTTGGAAAACATGCTTATACATCAAAAAATTTACATTACACAAGTATACATGAAAACTTGCACATTTTGGTATATTATTCCAAAGGCTAGGACATGCTTGGGATCTTTTAAATCCTTGATTACAACTTGGTGAGATGAAAAATCTACTATTCTACCTTTATCAATGAGTGATTTGATATTTTAATTGAAGGTTGCAACAAAGACTCGGAACACATAATACATTATTGAAATGTATGTTATATTCCTTAGTTGTTATAGACCCTACATCACCAACAACAGAAAAAACATTGGTGTTACAATCATTACAAGCAATAAAATTGCATTTATGCTTAACCATATAATAATATGCTCTAGAATAAATAAGCCACTCATTGGAATAATAAGTAGAGGATGCATTGAAATAGAAACCAAAAGAAAAAGTGTATTTCCAAAAGAGCTAAGCCTGGGTGAAATATTTTGTGGAAATAAAAAGCATGATAAGCATTTCTCAGCGTAGGTTTGAACTTTTGACATTTGGTGTGTAAGATGAGCGTGAGAACCAACTACACAAGTCAAACATAAGTTACTAAAATACTCCATGGTTAGGGACTAATAAACAACCAAATTCACCATCCTTTCAAAAGTATTACATCTATATGAATACATTGTCCAAGGGACCTCACAAGTATATGAGAAAAAATATACAAGCATACCCTCAAAATAGAAAGTGAATGCAAAAGTGAATTAGGGTTGTTATGTTGTTCAAAGATCAATGGATATTTATTTTAAATAGAAAATGAATAATTCAAAAGGTATTCATGCAAGGGTAAGTATGATTGGACATATGATGGAAGGATGTGATGTCAAAGGTCATGAAATATCTATTCGTCACTAAATCTACTTCAATTGTTGTTCCTAATATCCCCAGCACTATGGGAATATAAGGAATGAAGGATTGCTGTTATGTATCAGGTAATTTTTGTTACAATTAAATTAAAGGCCGTGAATCATTGTTTTATATGAGATCCATAGTCCAAAGTGTACAATAGGGTCATTGTGATAGCCCGGAAAATTTTTATCTTGTTGTAAATATTATCTCTATTTTGTAAAATTAAAATCACCGATAAATTAGGAAACATATTCCATATTTTTGGGAATGAGATTTGATTAAGGGGTCCTGGTTGATATTAATGTTAGATTGTGCACTTTAATGAACTTGATGCATAATAAATTCGATTAGAAAAGGAATGGTTGGGAACCATACTAATATATGTATAGAGAGAATCAAAACTAAATGTGTCGAACAATACTAGAAGGGGGGGTGAATCAAAAGATGAAAAACAATAAAACTTTGATATTTCCTTCTTAAAAACCCATACGCTACTTTCCTGAATTAAAATCGCGTATATACGTGGATATCCTTTACAAAACTAGCGTATATCCAGTGAATTAATTATGCATTTAATTCATGACTTAGATCATTTCTTTACTCATTAATCAGATGTTCAGAAAACAATAAACAGGTGCAGAAAGAACAGAATAATCATCACACACAATCAATCACACATGAACACCAGGATTTTTAGGTGGAAACCCGATTTGGGAGAAAACCACCGCTGCCGTCGTCTCAGTCTTCAATCTTTATTATTAAGAAAACTTCTTACAACATGTACTGGCGCAGACTCATACCAGCACGCAGGCACCCACCTGCAGAAGGCTACAACCTTCTCTCGTTTACCAGCCTTTCCTGGAAGGGAGCAACAACCCCCTGTTCTCATTTACCAGCCTCTCCTGGAAGGGAGCTACTACCCCCTAATATTAACACCAGCCTCTCCTGGCAGAAAGCTTCTACTTTCAGACTGAAGGCTTCAACTCTCAGATCCACTGCAGACCACGTTTCATCAATTTTCAAACTAGATCAAAACAGCTTCAACACAATCCTTCACTTATTAGAAAACGTCCTTTTCCCAGAGCATCAAACAGAACAGTGAAACCACTGTAACCAGAATATCAGAGATAACCCAGACTTCAGAATAGATATGCAGAATCTCAATCAACTTTGAGAAACCATCAGTTCAAATTACATACGCGCTTTTCTTCAAACAGACTCACGTATATACGCGCTTTTAATAAAGGCAACCTGCGTATACATCTGTGCACTTTCCAGAAAAACCCTAATAGTCCATACGCTCCTTTGTTTAAACAGATCCACGCATATATGCGCTTTTCGTGAAACAAACATGTGTATAGATCTATAAAAGATAAACTTTACAGAACATATCAGATCTATGGACTTACCCAGATTTCTTCAATATCTTCAATAGATTTGCGCCAGGTCTTCAATACTTCTTTTCAGATCATCCTAGAGATTCATCATTTCCAGATCTAGAGATTTTGAACCTTCATCATATTCATGGGTGCATCATAGATTCAGATCTATCGATTAAGAACAGAGTTCAACCATACAAATAAACTTCAGAGTGAAGTATTCATTTAAAGCCCCGACACATGCACGCCCTTTGCACAATGATTTTCTTCTCCTTATATAGGTTTTCCCTTTATCAATACCATGAGCCAAAACCACACCTCTTCCGATGGTATTCCTGGACGGGGTCAAATTGACAACCAAGCGCTCAATACAATGGTTCAATACCATGGTAGTAACCCCTGGTTTTACACTTTTAGAGTGCAATTGAGCATATATGACTTGGCACGTACTTTCCCTGTTAGCCTCTCTAAAATAACAATAATAAATCCAAAATAATAAAATAATTAATTAAATATTCCTAACTCTTGGGTTGTTGGGTTGTTCCTCAAAAGATGGAGTTTGTTTAGGAACTCCTATCTTGGTGGGTTTTTGGTGAGTAATTAACTCAACCAAAAGAGACTAAGATAGCACGAACTATCTTCTCTCATCTATTTAAATTGTAAATTAAAATTCTTTTAATAAGAGAGATTACATGAAGAAGCCATGAGGCTTCTGCCTTTTCGGCCAGTGTTTTGTCTTGGTTTTGTGTCTATGTTCTCTGCAATACATTTCTGAGTGATTTCATTTCTCTCATGTGGTATCAAAGCGAGTGATCAGAGACCTGTGTGTGTTGTCGATTAACTGAAGGCCAATCCTTGAAGGCGTGTTGTGAATCACTGAGCAGAGATGTTGCTGTCAGCGCAAAGGAGGTTTTCTGAGAGCTGGTGTGCAGGCGAGTGTGAATGATCCTATAATCTGTGTGGAGCTCCAGAGATGTTGCTGAATCAGGCAGATGTGGTATGAAATTTGTCTATTTCAAAAACTGCAAATCTATGTGAATTTTTCAAATTGTTTGAGTGAATAAAAACAAAAAAAACAAGAGACAGCGCTGTATAAATTTTTATTTTGGCATTGATTCATATAAATCGATTCTGAACAAATCGATTCTGCATTTTCATTCAAATCGATTCAAATCGATTCTGCAAATTCCCTGCGTTGAGCATTCTGGCATCTATTGGATTGGAGTGTGTTTCTGCGTCAATCCAACGTTTAAAATCTGCAGCGTTCATTTGTGAACCAACGTTCTGCACAGCGTTTTTAACCAGCGTTTATGCACAAATTCAAACAGCGTTTTTTGCCAGCGTTTTCTGCACGTTGAAACAGCCTTTTAAAATCTTTTACAGCGTTTTTTTCTTCACAGCGTTTTTGCCGGCGTTTTCATGTTGATGCAAGTGGTTTTTTGCGTGTTTAAATTGAACCAGCATCCTCAGCGTTTTAAAATGATTTGATTCATTTGGTTCTAAACAACGTTTTTTTTTCATGGAACTGTGATGTCGTTCTGGCCTTTCAAATAATGTCGTTATGCCTTCGTTCTGTTCTGTCGTTGGGTTTACCGTGATGTCGTTCTGCCTTTTCAAACGTGATATGGTGCTAGATTTAATACAAAGTGTTATTTGCCCTTCGTTGATGTCGGTCTGCACTTTTAAAATAATTGAAACAACGTTTTTAAAATAGTTTTCCAGCGTTTCCATCAATAATCAAAGGCCGGATCATTTTTGGATCACCTCTACATTTAAATTCCAGAGCCGTGGGCAGATTGAATTTCAATTGCATAACCGTGGGCAGATTGAATTTCAATTACAGAGCCGTGGGCAGATTCCAGAGCCATGCGCAAATTCCAGAGCCGTGGGACTGTGTATTCGTTGTTCACATTGAGTTATTGTATAAAACTGAAGCGCATTTTTTTAAGTTGACATCTGACTCTTCCATTGGTGTTGACTGTAAACAATGGATGAAGATCGTGCGCATGGGCATTGGCATTAGATCGACGTTGACAGCGTTTAAAGAAATGTGAAAGGTTTGCAACGTTTTAAATGAAATGTGAAAGGTTTGACAACAGTGTTTGACAGCGTTGTATTGGTAGAACAGCACGCTGGTTGAAGAGCATATTAATCGAGGCCGTGACAGCAGTGTAGTGAACGTGAACACCAGAGGATGGACGACAATCACATCAAAAAAGTGCATGGAAGTGTTGTGGCAACTTCTTGAAAGTAGTGCAAAATAAAACCAGCGTGGAAGTAATATTTAAAAAAAAAAAACCAACGTTGAGCAAAAAGTACTTTATTTTTTTTTAAAAGGTGCCCTTTGTGAATTATTAAAAGTGTTCTTTTACATTTAAAAAAAAAAGAGCACATTCGTTCACTTTATAAGTGACTCCATCAACGTGAATTCACTTTTTTAATTTCACTTTATTAAAGGGACTACCTCAAAACATTTTGAATGGTAGTTTCAAAGAAATTAAAAAAGGGTTGATAAAGTGAATTTTGGGGTATTTTAAAGTGAATTCATAAATGTTTTAAATGAAACTTTAAAGAGAGACTTAATAGAGTCATGAGAGAGAATAAGTGGAGTTACTTATAGTGTTTTTTAAGTGAATAGTGGATAATGTTAAGAGAGAAGTAGTGGAAAAGAGAACTATTTCACTTTACATATTTTTGGGTTCAAGAATTTGTAACAAAAATTGGAGAGATAAGGAGTATTTGTAATTATTTTTTGGAGTGATAAGTTGTCTTTTGTAATTTTGAAAGATAACGAGTGTTTTCATTTGTATTTGGAGTGATAAGGGAAAGCCTTTATTGTAATTCAATGTATTGTTTTACTTTGAAAGAGATCGTGTCACTATCCATTCAGATTTTGAAGGCGCGTTGTTTCAAAGGGTTGTCAGTTTGGCATTATCATTGCTTCAGATGTACTCCAGTGATTAATAAAGATATCATTTTTTTTGGTGTTGATGTGTCCTAGATCCGCCCGAAATTGAATAAGGGGATCTAAGGTACACTAGGTGTGTTTGATGGCGCATATGTTTTTATGGCTTCCTGTTGCTGTTTTTTGATCTGTGTCTAGTTGTGACACATCAATAATCTCATCACATACATGAAATTCAATATCAGCAAGCACAACACATAACGAAATAGCTGCAAGATCAACACATGCATCTGCACAAACTGAAGATTGTCTACATCAGCATTTTAAATCAACAAGCCAATTCACTTCATCAAGTTCATGTACCTGCACACTCAAAATTCTACGTTCTTTTCAGAACTTGTAATCAAATTCACTATGTTATGTTAATCATTAAAAATTCATTGTTAATGAATTTTTAAAAAGACAAGTGAATTCATTATTTTAAAGTGAATCATTGTAAGCTTTCTTGGGTGCATTTTCGACAGTGTTCGACACCCTTGCTTTACAATTGAGTGCATGAGGTTTTTTTTCAAACAAGCAACACGTTTACATCTCCAAGTGAGCGTGATTTCAAGCAATTTGCGTCAAGACAGTACAAAGATCAAACCATCAAGCAAGCCAGAGTGCAGTTTATTGCAGCGACCATCAATCAACCAAGTTGACATCGACATCAAGCGAGCCAGAGTGAAGTTTATTGCAGTAATCATCAAACAAGTTAAAACAATCAACCAAGTTGACATCGACATCAAGCTAGCATGGTTATTCATTCAAGTGAGCGTGAAGTCATCAAGTCAGTCAAGTGAGCGCTTAAACAAATGCGATTGTCATCAAGCGAGCGTGAATTCCAGAGTTTAAGCGAGAATATTCTAGCAAGTGTTCCAAGCAAGTGCAATCAGCAACAAATCAAGCGAGCGTGCCATTCAAGCCACATTCAAGCGAGCCTGTCATTCAAGTGAAACAGTTCAAAGAACAACTTCTCTGACAAGAGAGCCTGTTTTCAAGTGCGCAAGTTCAGATGGCGCAACATATTTAGTTGTTAAACATTCTTCACAGTTTGATCATCTCCAGTGATGAAGACAAGGTGCACGTCAGCAAAGAAACTCTTGCTGATCTTTCACGGCATCTCCAACAAACACATGAAACTATTGAGTTTCTTCAGCTCGAGTCACAACTTCAAAGGATTGAATTACAAGAAAATATTGATACTTTCAAGTCTTTGAACCATCCAGATGATAAGTCTTTGCACCATCCAGATAATAAGTCATTCATTCAGCCAGCTTCAAGTGTCGCAGCTGTTCCAGATCCAATTTCTTCCAAGTCCATCATCAGGCCCTGGGAAGAACTTCAGAATAACAAGAATCGACGAGGCTTAGGATATGTCCAAGATGACGCCAACTTACATATTCCCAATTATTTCAAGCCCATTCGGTTCGTCAGTGCGGGATTTCTTGAACAGATCCCCTCAGCACATTCAGAGACAGTTGCAGACAACCAACAGTGCATGCAACCCAAAATTTCCGAAAAAGAGAATTCCACACAATCTGAGGTTGAAGTCCAATCGAAATGTTCTCATTGTCAGAGAACCAGTCATATGGAAGATCAGTGTTTTGATCTCCATCCCTGTCGCCATTGTGGCAAGTCCAATCATTCCTCAGAAAAATGTCGCAATCAACACAAATCAGAGAGATTGAAGATACATTATGAATGGATTGACTCTTGGGAATGGTCATCCACAGTTAAAAGATTGCTTAATTTCTACAATCGAATCCAATCATACATTGTGCAGCCAACAGTGAACAGGGAAGTACAGCAGTGTAAAACTCCTACACCTGAAGGGGGGGAGTTCAGGAATATCTTACAGAGAAGTGTCTCTCCTTTCAGCTGACAAAGGGGGGAAAATGTCAATGAGATTGACAGTGGTTGTCAGACTGAAATTCTTGACACAACCAGCAAAAGCAGCCAATGGGCATCTTCAACAGCCAGTGGGCGTCAACCAATTTGCCAGTGGGCATCAACAAAATTGCCAGTGGGCATCAACAACTTTGCCAGTGGGCAATCAACAAAATTGTCCGGGGGCATCAACAACTTTGCCAGTGGGAAATCAACAAATTTTCCAGTGGGCAGTCGACAACACAGAAGCAGTGGACAATTTTCAGCACGGCAAAAGCAACAGTGAGTTGTTTTTGTCATCATCAGCCAGTGGGTTTTGAACAAATTTTGTCAGTGGACAAAGGATGCTATTTTCATGCAAAGGATAGATGGATCCTTTTGCAACTTGGCACTTGATGAAGTTTTCAAGCGAAATTTAGACATGAATCAGACATACAGCTGACTCATGGTTTCTTCAGATTGCAGTTTTTCAGCATCCAGCTTTGGCGGTTTTTCAGGCAATGTTTTTTGAGGATCAACATGAGAACTTGGAAGATGGTTCCTCGTTCTTATTTTGGATTTGTCATTGAAGGGGGGAATGTTAGCCTCTCTAAAATAACAATAATAAATCCAAAATAATAAAATAATAAATTAAATATTCCTAACTCTTGGCTTGTTGGGTTGTTCCTCAAAAGATGGAGTTTGTTTAGGAACTCCTATCTTGGTGGGTTTTTGGTGAGTAATTAACTCAACCAAAAGAGACTAAGATAGCACGAACTATCTTCTCTCATCTATTTAAATTGTAAATTAAAATTCTTTTAATAAGAGAGATTACATGAAGAAGCCATGAGGCTTCTGCCTTTTCGGCCAGTGTTTTGTCTTGGTTTTGTGTCTATGTTCTCTGCAATACATTTCTGAGTGATTTCATTTCTCTCATTCCCGCGTGCATACACTAATTCTCCTAGACAAACCTGCGTATGCCTCGAGACACACACTTTTCATCATTGGTCTAGCACATACTAGAATTCCTTTCATCATTACATCTGAGCTGCTCTGTAGACACATCAGATTTACATCATTCATTAGTATATCAAGTCAGTTTCCATTAAGTACAACTTTCATCAAGTAGGTTGCCATCATCTTTATCAAGTGGGTTGCCATCAAGGACAGCACTCTGCATCATATTGCCAACAATCTCCCCCTTTGGACTTGATGGCAACCACGATGGTGTTTGATCACAATAGGTAGATACATTAAGCATAATGATAGTCTCCCCCTATTCAAACACCATGTCACTCTCCCCCTTTGACATCAAGGGCAAAGGGCGGATCAACACCAACACAAGGTTTTTCTCCTCATGTCGAAAGAAGAGCGCTGGAGATCTGATGTGCACTGAAGTTACCATGCTCCCCCTGAGTTCATGCAGGATCTTCAAACATGTTTTTCAATGAAGTACATGACTCTATGACATTCCTATCACCAAGGAATCATACTTACATCAAAGATCCAACCAAGTGGATTTACAGATGAGACTCAAGTACCCAACCAAGTGGGTTTACACATTTTGATCCAATTACCCAACCAAGTGGGCTTACACATTTTGATCCAACTACCCAACCAAGTGGGTTTACACATTGAACAAGTCCTTACATGACTGAATATTACAATTTACATCATAGGTCTCAACATGACCTTTTCATCAAATTAAAAATATGACCCTTCATACCCAAGACAAAAGGATCTCAAGAGAGAGATCATAATTCAGAATCATCATAATGCCAACAATGCATTATTCTCAGCAAGGCTAATGCTCCCCCTGAATATGTGCATCCTGAACACTTTCAACAGCAAATCATCAAGGCATCTTCACCCAAAATTAGAGAATGAATATAAGATCCGAAATACCACCAGAGACTCCAAATAGCATCAGAGATACCAAACAACACCATAGCTTGTGTTGAAGAAATGCTGACCCAGAAAAATTGTCAGCAACCACACATACACGGTTTTTTGTGTATGAACTCGCGTATATACGCGACTGTTTTTCAGGAAACCCGCATATCCAAATTAATCTTCAGAATTTTAATCAGATCTGATCCTCTGCATGGCAGAGACTACTCCCAGCTTCTGTCTGAGATATTCAAACGCTTCCCTGGGCAGAGGTTTGGTAAATATATCAGCAACTTGTTCTTTGGAGGGAACATACTCCAATTTCACCTTTTGTTCAAGCACTTGTTCATGTAAGAAATGATACTTGATGGGAATGTGCTTGGTCTTGGAATGCATAAAAGGATTCTTTGAGATACTGATGGCACTTGTATTATCACACATAATGGAAATAGGAGGTGAACATTTGATTTGGAAATCTTGTAAGGTTTGCATCATCCAAAGAAGTTGAGTGCAACATGATGCGGCAGCCACATACTCTGCTTCTGCTGTAGATAAGGTAATAGAGCTTTGCTTCTTGCTGAACCAAGATACTAACCGGGGCCCCATATAGAATGCACCACCACTAGTGCTTTTCCGATCATCAACATTTCCAGCCCAATCTGCATCAGTGTAAGCATGAAGAGTAAGATCAACATTCTTTGGATACCATATTCCAAAGTCTTGAGTTCCTTGCAGATATTTGAATATTCTTTTGACAGCCTAAAGGTGAGATTCTTTTGGATTAGCTTGGAATCGTCCAACAATCCCAACTGCATGCATAATGTCCGGTCTAGTCCCAGTGAGATAAAGTAGACTTCCTATCATAGATCTGTAATCTGGTTGGTTCACCATGGGAGAATCATCATGAGAACTAAGATTACATCCGGTTATCATTGGTGTACTTACAGGTTTGCACTCTTCCATGCCATACTTCTTCAGAATTTTCTTAAGGTATTTTTCTTGTGACAAGAATATACCATCTGTAGTTTGATGCACTTGCAAGCCAAGAAAGAATGTTAGTTCCCCAAGTAGAGACATTTCAAATTCTTGCTGCATGACAGAAGCAAATTTCTGACTCATAGATTCTTCATTACTTCCAAAAATGATATCATCAACATATACAACCACAATCAAAAGTTTATCATTTTCAATTTTTGTGTATAAGTTGCTATCAGCACACCCCTTTGAAAAACCTTGTTGAGGAAGATATTTTTCAAGACGATAATACCATGCCCTTAGAGCTTGTTTGAGACCATATAGAGCCTTTTTAAGTCTACAAACAAGATTTTCATCATTTCCCAAAATGAATCCTTCTGGTTGTTCTATATAAACTTCTTCTTCTAGATCACCATTAAGAAATGCAGATTTAACATCCATTTGATAAACTTTGATTGTTGAAAACTTGAAAAAGCAAGAAACATTGTTATGGCTTCAATTCTAGCTACAGGAGCAAAAGTTTCTTCAAAGTCTATACCTTCTTGTTGAGTATACCCCTTGCAAACAAGTCTAGCTTTATTTCTTACGACATCCCCATTTTCATTTAACTTGTGTTTGAATATCCATTTAGTTCCAATGAAATTTTTGTTATGAGGTCTTGGTACTAATTCCCAAGTGTCATTTTTTTCAATTTGATCAAGCTCTTCATTCATGGCTTGAACCCAACATTCATCTTTGCTAGCTTGATTGAAATTGTGTGGTTCAATAGTGGATAGAAATGCCAGATAGCTAGAGGATCCTACAAGAGTCCTTCTTGTTTGTACACCTGATGCCTTATCTCCCAAAATCTGAGATTCTGGATGATTCTTTTGAACATATATGGAAGGAGCCTTTTCAGATAAATCATCTTCAGGTTCTTCATTGGATCCACCGTCTATATCATTCCTATTTGATGTAGAAGGACAATAGTCACCATCATCTTCTTCTGTCATTTGTTTTTCTTCTTTAGGGGCTGCAGGAGACTCATCAATGACAACATCAATACATTCAACAATCTTTCGAAGCCTTTTATTGTAACATTTGTATGCTCTACTTGTAGATGAGTAACCAAGAAGTATCCCTTCATCTGATCTAGGTTCAAACTTTCCAAGCTTTTCATCATTATTTTTGATAAAGCATTTACTTCCAAAAACTCTAAAATGCTTCACAGAGGGAGAATTACCATACCAGAGTTCATATGGAGTTTTGTCACTATTTACCCGAACATGTGCCTTGTTGAGAATGTTTGCTGTTGTATGTGCTACTTCTCCCAGAAAATGTCAGGTGTTCCAGAATCATCAAGCATAGCTCTAGCCATTTGTTGAATTGTTCTATTCATTCTTTTTTCTATGCCATTTTGTTGTGGGGTGCCTGCTACAGAGAACTGTCTTTTTATGCCATGTTGTTCACAAAATTCAAGGAATTCATTTGATGTATATTCTCCTCCTAGATCAGATCTAAGACATTTGATTTTTATATCTAATTCATTTTCCACCAGTGCTTTGAAGATATAAAAATTTTCAAATGCTTCATCTTTGTGTTTAATCAACCCAATCCAACACATCCTAGAGAAATCATCAATAAATAAGATATAGTATTCTTCCCCACGTGGTGACATTTTCCTCATAGGTCCACATATATCAGTATGAATAAGTTAAAGAGGCTTAATTGATGATCCTTCTTTGGCATTAAATTGCACTCTGGTCTGCTTACCGAATTGGCAAGATTTGCATATGATACTCTCTGGTAGAGTAATATTGGGAAGACCACGAACAGCTTTAAGTCTGCTTGATTTGTTGATTTGAGAGAAGCTCAAATGCCCCAACCTTCTATGCCATAGCCAATTTTCTGAATATTTGCTCAAGTAACATTGATCTTTGCAGTTCTTCAATACATACAGGTTGCTTGGAGTTCTTTTGCCTTTTATAATAGTTTTACCTGTATCAAGATCACAAACCACACATTCTTTTGAACTAAAGACAACTTCAGTTCCTTGATCACACATTTGACTTACAATTAACAGGTTATGCCTTAATCCATCCACATACATGACATCATTAGCCTTCACCTTTTCTTTTAAAAATACGGACCCTTTTCCTTTAATTACAGCAGGGGTATCATTTCCAAATGTAACTTTATTTTCCTTTTCTAGAGAATTATATGCAAGAAGTTTGCTTTTGTCACCTGTCATGTGTCTTGAGCATCCACTATCAATGTACCATTGATTTTCTTCACCTTCTGCAAATAACGCTATCCCACAATTTTCAACCTATAATTCCTTCTTTTTCCATACTTTGGAACTTGAAGGAAAATCCTGTTTTGGCTGGACTTTGCTCCTGCATTCAGATTATAAATGGCCAAAGTTATTGCAATAAGTACATTCAACTTCATTTTGAAGAGGAGAAAAGTTGTTATAGGTGTTATTCTTTGGTTCAATATCCATTCTTTTCTTTCTTGCTTCTCTTGTCATGATGGTTTTATAGGCAACACATTGAACAGCTTTATGACCAAAATTGTGACATGAGAAACATTGTCCATTGAAGTAGAAATTTTTGCGATCATGAAATCTTCTATTTGAATTTACCTGTTGGTTGTAGCTTCTTTGAAAGACATTCCTGTTAGTGTTCCTTGAATTGTGATGATCATGCTTTTCCTGTAAAGATTCTTTATTCCCTTGCTGAGTGGCTGAATGTAGTAAACCAGCTGTAGCTGCTTTTAGATAATTTGGTGCTGAAGCCTGAGAGGATTCTCCGGTATATCCAAGACCTGTCTTTATAAGAGGAGAACTTTGTACCTTGATAATCTCATCTAAGGTTTCAGATCCTTTAGAAAATCTAAGATTCCGAGTCTTTTCTTTCTCAAGCTCTTTTCTTAGACTTACTAATTCACATTCTAAATTCTCATTGTGTTTCTTCGCTTCTTCATTCTGCTTTTTCAGAGTCTCTATGGTAATTTTCCTTTCTTCTAAGAGAATTTTACATTCTTCTAAGAGAATTTTGAGTTGATTGTTTTCTTCAAGAAAATAATTGTCCTCTAGAGCATCCATAAAAGTATCCTTTTCATCTTTAGATTCAAATGCCATGAGAAGTCTAAGATCTTGTTCACATTATTCCTCACTATCAGAGAACCCATCACTGTCTTCATGAGTGTAGTAACTTTTCCTAGTGCTAGACCGGTGCTTATTCCTTCTTGCTACTTCCTTCCCTTTTGCAGATGTTTCTTTATAAGGACACTTAGCAGCATAATGACCAACTCTTCCACAATCAAAAAATTTGAAAGGAAGCTTACCTCTGAACCGTCCTGTGCCAGGTTGAAGTTTCTTTACAAAATTTACCTCATCTTCTTCTCAGACATATCCTGATCCTTCTGCTTCTTGTACTTCCTTCCCTTTTGTAGAGGCTCTAAAGACGGCTTCTTTGACTTCAGATGGTCCTCCTCTTCTCATTTCATAAGCAGTTAGTATGCCACGGAGTTGAACGACAGTAAGATTTTGAAGATCCTGTTTTTCTTCAAGAGCAGAAACTTTTGACTCAAATTTTGCCATTAGTGATCTTAAGATTTTCTCAACCAAAGTAGATTCTGCTATTGTTTCTCCCATGTTTCTCATACGATTTACAATATCATCAAGACGTAAGAAGAAACTAGCAACACTCTCATCATTATGCATCTTCAAATTTTCATATTCAATTGTGAGAGTTTGGAGTTTTGCACTTTTTACCTTTGCATCTCCTTCATAACTTAGAATGATTTTGTCCCATATTGCCTTTGCTGTATTTAGCTGCATAACCTTGACAAATTCTGATTCAGTTAGAATTCCCAATAGTGCATTGACCGCCTTTGCATTTGTTTCATAATTCTTCTTTTCCGTCGGATCCGTTGGTACTACGGCTGGATATTGATATCCTTGTTCAACAATGGCCCATACATCTGCTCCCATAGACTGAAGATACTGCTCCCATAGACTGAAGATAGGATCTCATCCTTATTTTCCAGAAGATTAAATTGCTTCCATTAAAGAGTGGAGGCTTGATAGATGCTGTTCCATCTTGATTTCTCATCTTGCTTGATCTTCCTTCTAGCGGCTAAGCTTTTTCAGAAGGACCTGCTCTGATTCCAATTGTTGGGAAAATACTAAGAGGGGGGGTTGAATCAGTATTTAGTGCAGCAATAAAACTTTGATATTTCCTTCTTAAAAACCCATACGCTACTTTCCTGAATTAAACTCGCGTATATACGCGGATATCCTTTACAGAACTAGCGTATATCCAGTGAATTAATTATGCATTTAATTCATGACTTAGATCATTGCTTTACTCATTAATCAGATGTTCAGAAAACAGTAAACAGGTGCAGAAATAATAGAGTAATCATCACACACAATCAATCACACATGAACACCAGGATTTTTAGGTGGAAACCCAATTTGGGAGAAAACCGCCACTGCCGTCGTCTCAGTCTTCAATCTTTATTATTAAGAAAAATTCTTACAACATGTACTGGCGCAGACTCATACCAGCACGCAGGCACCCACCTGCAGAAGGCTACAACCTTCTCTCGTTTACCAGCCTTTCCTGGAAGGGAGCAACAACCCCCTGTTCTCGTTTACCAACCTCTCCTAGAAGGGAGCTACTACCCCCTGATATTAACACCAGCCTCTCCTGGCAGAAATATTCTACTTTCAGACTGAAGGCTTCAACTCTCAGATCCACTACAGACCACGTTTCATCAATTTTCAAACTGGATCAAAACAACTTCAACACAATCCTTCACTTATCAGCAAACGTCCTTTTCCCAGAGCATCAAACAAAACAGTGAAACCACTGTAACCAGAATATCAGAGATAACCTAGACTTCAGTATAGATATGCAGAATTTCAATCAGCTTTGAGCAACCATCAGTTCAAATTGCATACACGCTTTTCTTCAAATAGACTTGCGTATATACACGCTCTTAATAAAGGCAACCCGCGTATACATCTGTGCAATTTCCAGAAAAACCCTAATAGTCCATACGCTCCTTTGTTTAAACAGATCCGCGTATATACGCGCTTTTCGTGAAACGAACATGCGTATAGATCTATAAAAGATAAACTTTGCAGGACAGATCAGATCTATGGACTTACCCAGATTTCTTCAATATCTTCAATAGATTTGCGCCAGGTCTTCAATACTTCTTTTCAGATCATCCTAGAGATTCATCATTTCCAGATCTAGAGATTTTGAAACTTCATCATATTCATGGGTGCATCATAGATTCAGATCTATCGATTAAGAACAGAGTTCAACCATACAAATAAACTTCAGAGTGAAGTATTCATTTAAAGCCTCGACACATGCACGCCCTTTGCACAATGATTTTCTTCTCCTTATATAGGTTTTACCTTTATCAATACCATGAGCCAAAACCACACATCTTCCGATGGTATTCCTGGACGGGGTCAAATAGACAACCCAACGCTCAATACAATGGGTCAATACCATGGTAGTAACCCCTAGTTTTACACTTTTAGAGCGCAATTGAGCATACGCGACTTGGCACGTACTTTCCCGCGTGCATACGCTACTTCTCCTAGACAAACCCGTGTATGCCTTAAGACACACATTTTTCATCATTGGTCTAGCACATACTAGAATTCCTTTCATCATTACATCTGAGCTGCTCTGTAGACACATAAGATTTACATAATTAATTAGTATATCAAGTCAGTTTCCATTAAGTAAAACTTTCATCAAGTAGGTTGCCATCATCTTTATCAAGTGGGTTGCCATCAAGGACAACACTCTGCATCATATTGCCAACAAAATGAACTCTAGTTGTGTTGACAACCAGCTAATAGGGGTGACGAAGAGGGTATTCCCACATAACCAAAGGAAGTGGCTAAAACGTTTAATGGGAGAAAATTCACGGCTCTACACATATTGAAGAGGCAAGCATTGGAATTAGAAGGCACGAGAATAGAATTATTTATGGGGTATTTCTTTTTCAAGGTGGTTCTAGGGGGCAGGAATATTTTATTTTGAAAGAGATACTTCACTCTGTAGGAGCACAACTAATGAAAATGAATTTAGAGAGTAGTGGTTTGGATTGAGGCTTATGAACCCATTGTTAGTGTCTTGCTCAAGGGTTGATGAACCCATTGGGAAGCTTTCAAATTGATATTATAACGAATGAAATATGAAAAGGATATTAAGAAGAATCTTAGTTTTGTAGATATTTCGTATCTTTATAAAATTGATCCAAATATATTATTATTGACATTGTTTTGTAACATTGATAAATTGACCGATTTATTAACCATATATTTATATGAAAGATACTTATTTCAGATATTAAAACAATGAGAATCAACTTGAAATATCAACTTGCATATTTTTCTAAGAAAGACACAAAAATTTCAAGTCGCACCTTGTGATCAGGTCACCCGACCGGGCGCGTTCGGGTCGAGCCATTTCGTTCGAGGGTGCTCGTATCAGTTTTTCTAAGTTGTGACTATTCGGGTGCCTTGTGCATGTTTGGGCGGCCCATTTTCCATTTTTTTCCTTATGGCATTGTTCGGTCGGGTGTGTCGTGTCGCACCGTGTGAGGTCGCCCGAACGGGCATGTTTGGGTCGGACCGTTTCATTTGAGGGTGCCTGTATTGATTTTTCTAAGTTGTGACCACCTGGGTTCCTTGTGCATGTTCGGGTGGCCCGTTTTCCATTTTCTCCCATGTGGCATCGTTCGGTCGGGCGCACCGTGTGAGGTCGCCCGACCGGGCGCGTTCGGGTCGGCCCGTTTCGTTTGAGCGTGCCCGTATTAGTTTTGTTCAATTATGACCGCCGGGTGCATTATGCACGTTCGGGTAGCCCATTTTCCGTTTGATCCCATGTGGCATTGTTCGGTCGGGCGCGCCATGTCGCGCCTTATGATCAGGTTGCCCAACCAGGCACGTTCGAGTTGGGCTATTTCATTCGAGGGTTCCTGTATCAGTTTTTCTAAGTTGTGACCACCTGAGTGCCTTGTGCACGTTCGGGTAGCCCGTTTGCTGTTTTCTCCCCTATGGCATCATTTGGTGGGGCACGCCATGTCGCGCCGTGTGAGGTCGCCCGATTGGGTGCGTTCGGGTCAGCCCGTTTCGTTCGAGGGTGCACGTATTAGTTTTGCTAAGTTGTGACTGCCCGGGTGCCTTGTGCACGTTCGAGCGACTCAATTTCTGTTTGCTCCCTTGTGGCATCGTTCGATCGGGCACGCTGTGTTGCGCCTTGTGATCAGGTCGCTCGACCGGGTGCGTTTGGGTCGGGTCGTTTCGTTCAAGGGTACCCGTATTAGTTTTGCTAAGTTGTGACCGCCCAGGTGCCTTGTGCACATTTGAGTGGCCCATTTGTTGTTTTCTCCCATGTGGCATCGTTCGGTCGGGCGTGCCGTGTCGCGCCATGTGAGGTCGCCCGACCAGGCACGTTCAGGTTAGACCGTTTTGTTCGAGGCTGCCTGTATTAGTTTTGCTAAGTTGTGACTGCCTGGGTGCCTTGTGCATGTTTGGGCGACCTGTTTGCCATTTTATCCCATGTGGCATCATTCGGTCGGGCGCGTCGTGTCGCGCCATGTGAGGTCGCCCGACCGGGTGTGTTCGGGTCGACCCGTTTCCTTCGAGGGTGCCCGTATAAGTTTTGCTAAGTTGTGACCACCCGAGTGCATTGTGCATGTTCGAGCAACCTGTTTTCCATTTTCTCCCATGTGGAATCGCTCGATCGGGCGCGCCGTGTCATGCCTTGTGATCAGGTTGCCCGACCGGGCGCATTCGGGTCGGCCCGTTTTTTTCGAGGGTGCCCATATCAGTTTTTCTAAGTTGTGACCACCTAGGTGCCTTGTGCACATTCAGGTGGCTCTTTTTCCATTTTATCCCCTGTGGCATCATTCGGTCGGGCGTGCTGTGTCGTGCCTTGTGATCAGGTTGCCCGACCGGGCGCGTTCGGGTCGACCCGTTTTGTTCGAGGGTGCCCGTATCAGTTTTTCTAAGTTGTGACCACCTAGGTGCCTTGTGCACATTCAGGTGGCTCGTTTTCCGTTTTCTCCTCTGTGGCATCGTTCGGTCAGGCGTGCCATGTCGCACCGTGTGAGGTCTCCCGACCGGGCACATTTGGGTCGGCCTGTTTCGTTCGAGGGTGCCCGTATCAGTTTTTCTAAGTTGTGACTGCCTGGGTGCCTTGTGCACATTCGAGCGGCCCATTTGTCATTTGCTCCCATGTGGAATTGTTCAGTCGGGCGCACCATGTGGCATCGTGTGAGGTCGCTCGACAGGGCACGTTCAGGTCGGCCCGTTTTGTTCGAGGGTACCCGTATCAGTTTTGCTAAGTTGTGATCACTCGGGTGCATTATGCACGTTCAGGTAACCTGTTTTCCGTTTGCTCCCATGTGGCATCATTCGGGCGGGTGCGCCGTGTCGTGCCTTGTGATCAGGTTGCCCGACCAGGCAGGTTCGGGTTGGACCGTTTTGTTTGAGGGTGCCTATATTAGTTTTGCTAAGTTATGATCGCCTGGGTGCCTTGTGCACGTTTGGGCAGCCCGTTTTCCGTTTGCTCCCATGTGGCATCATTTGGTAGGGTGCACTGTGTCACGCCGTGTGAGGTCGCCCGACCGGGCACGTTTGGGTCGGCCCGTTTTTTTCAAGGGTGCCTGTATAAGTTTTTCTAAGTTGTGACTGCCCACATGCATTGTGCACGTTTGAGCAGCTCGTTTTCCATTTGCTCCCATGTGGCATCGTTCGGTCGGGCATGCAGTGTTGAGCCTTGTGATTAGGTCGCCCGACCGGGCATGTTCGGGTCGGGCCTTTCATTCGAGGGTGCCCGTATCAGTTTTGCTAAGTTGTGATCGTCCGGGTGCCTTGTGCACGTTTGAGCAGCTCGTTTGTTGTTTTCTCCCTTGTGGCATCGTTCAGTTAGGCACGCCGTGTCAAGTCGTGTGAGGTCGTCCGACTGGGCGCGTTCAGGTCGGGCAATTTCGTTCAAGGGCGCCCGTATCAACTTTTTTAAGTTGTGACCTCGGGGGTGCCTTGTACATGTTCGGGTGGCCCATTTTCCATTTTCTCCCTTATGACATCGTTTGGTTGGGTTTGCCGTGTCACGCCGTGTCAGGGCGCCCAACCAAGTGCATTCAGGTTGCACTGTTTCGTTTGAGGGTGCCCGTATCAGTTTTGCTAAGTTGTTACTGCCCGGGTGCCTTGTGCACGTTCGGGCGACCCATTTGCCGTTTTCTCTCATGTGGCATCGTTCGGTCAGGCGCACCGTGTCGCGCCATGTGAGGTCACCGACCGAGCGTGTTCGAGTCGGCCCGTTTCGTTCGAGGGTGCCTATATCAGTTTTGCTAAGTTGTGACCACCTAGGTGCATTGTGCACGTTTAGGCGGCCCGTTTTCCATTTGCTCCCATGTGGCATCATTCGGTTGGGCGTGCCGTGTCGCGCTTTGTGATCAGGTCACCCGACTAGGCACGTTTGGGTCGAGCCATTTCATTTGAGGGCGTTCGTATTAGTTTTACTAAGTTGTGAACACTCAGGTGCCTTGTGCACGTTCGAGTGGCCCGTTTGCCATTTTATTCCTTGTGGCATCATTTGGTTGGGTGCGCTGTGTCGCACCATGTGAGGGCGCCCGACCAAGCGCGTTCGGGTTGCGCTATTTTGTTCGAGGGTGCCCGTATTAGTTTTGCTAAGTTGTGACCGCCTGGGTGCCTTGTGCACGTTCAGGCGACCCATTTTCCGTTTGCTCCCATGTGGCATCGTTCGGTCAGGCGTGCCGTGTGAAGTCGCTCGACCGGGCACGTTCGGGTCGACCCATTTTTTTCTAGGGTGCCCGTATCAGTTTTGCTAATTTGTGGCCACCCGGGTGCCTTGTGCACATTTGAGTGGCCCGTTTGCCATTTTCTCCCATGTGGCATCGTTCGGTCGGGCATGCCATGTGAGGTCGCCCGACTGGGCGCATTCGGGTCGGCCAGTTTCATTCGAAGGTGCCTGTATCAGTTTTTCTAAGTTGTGACCGCCCGGGTGCCTTGTGCACGTTCGAACGTGCCGTTTTCTGTTTTCTCACTTGTGGCATCATTCGGTTGGGCGCACCGTGTCGAGCCGTGTGAGGTCATCCGACCGGGCACGTTCGGGTCGGGCCATTTCGTTCGAGGGCGCTCGTATCAGTTTTGTTAAGTTTTGACCACCCGAGTGCCTTGTGCACGTTCAGGCGGCCCATTTGCCGTTTGCTTACTTGTGGCATCGTTCAGTCAAGCACGCCATGTCGTGCCATGTGAAGGTGCCCGACTAAGTGCGTTCGGGTCGGGCCGTTTCGTTCGAGGGTGCTCATATTAGTTTTACTAAGTTGTGACCACCCGGGTGCCTTTTGCACATTTAGGTGGCTCATTTTCCGTTTTCTCCCTTGTGGCATCATTCGGTCAGGCGCGCCGTGTCGTGCCTTGTGATCAGGTCGCCCTATCGGGCCCATTCGGGTCGAGCTGTTTCGTTCGAGGGTGCCCGTATCAGTTTTGCTAAGTTGTGACCGCCCAAGTACCTTGTGCACGTTCGGGTGGCCCATTTTTTGTTGGCTCCCTTGTGGCATCGTTCGGTCGGGCACACCGTGTCGTGCCGTGTCATGAGCTCGCCCGATCAGGTGCGTTCAGGTCAGGCTGTTTCGTTCGAGGGCGTCCGTATCAGTTTTTCTAAGTTGTGACCGCCCAAGTGCCTTGTGCATGTTCGGGTGGCCGGTTTTCCATTTGCTGCCTTGTGGCATCATTCGATCGGGCGCATTGTGTTGCACCGTGTGAGGTCACCCTACCGGGTGCGTTTGGGTTGAGCCATTTCGTACTTCAAGGGTGCCCGTATTAGTTTTGCTAAGTTGTGACCACCCAGGTGCCTTGTGCACATTTTGGTGGCCCGTTTGCCATTTTATCTTTGTTGTTTTCTCCCTTGTGGCATCGTTTGGTTGGGCGCACTATTTTGTGCCATGTGAGGTCATCCGACAGGGCACGTTTGGTTCAGGCCATTTTGTTCGAGGGTGCCCGTATCAGTTTTGCTAAGTTGTGACTGCCCGGGTGCCTTGTGCACGTTTGGGCGGCCCGTTTTCCATTTGCTCCCTTGTGGCATATTCTTTCGGTCGGGCACGCCGTGTCGCAACGTGTGAGGGTGCCCGACCGAGTGCGTTCGGGTCGCGTTGTTTCATTCAAGGGCGTCCGTATCAGTTTTTCTAAGTTGTGACTGACCGGGTGCCTTGTGCACGTAATTCAGGTGGCCCGTTTTCCGTTTGATCCATTGTGGCATCATTCAGTCGAGCGCGCCGTGCGAGGGCGCCCGACTGGGTGTGTTCGGGTCGTGTCGTTTCGTTCGAAGGCACCCGTATCAATTTTTCTAAGTTGTGACTGCTCGGGTGCCTTGTGCAGTTTCGGGTAGCCCGTTTAACATTTGCTCCCTTGTGGCATCGTTCGGTCGTTCAGTTATCCCTTTCTAGATGGGGGTTAGGGTTGGGTTAGGCTGTTTCGTTCGAACGTGTTTCCTTGAGTGCCATCAGTTCACGGGTATGATTTCTGGACTAGTCATGAGGTGTAGTCTGGTTATTAAGACTTCATCAGATGGCCATTCTCCGGACTTAAATTTTTTGACAACATTGTGGCTGAGTTTGAAACTGGAGATTGAACATACATTTGGCCATTTGATTGCAATAGAAATTTTCTGCATCAATAAATGTAAAGCAATGGCAAAAAATACTATAAATTAATAAATAAAGAAGACATGGAAACAAGCAACAATACTTACAAAATTGTTACATTGAGACGCAAAGAATAAGCAACTAATTTAACCCCTAACCCATTTAACCCCTAAACCATAAACCTCTAAACCCTTAACCCCTAACCCGACCTAAACCCTTAACCCCATAAACCCTAAACCTATAAACCCTTAACCCTTAACCCCTAACCCCTTAAACCCTAAACCATTAAACCCTTAACCCTGACCCATTAAACCCTAATTCCCGACCCCTAACCCATATAACCCCCTAAAAACTAACCCCATTAGCCCCTAAATTCTAACTCCTAAAATCCTTAACTGCTAAATCCCCTAACCCATTTAACCCCTAAACCCTAAACCTATAACCCCTTAACCCCTAACCCATTTAACCCCCTAGACCTCTAAACCCCTAACCCGTTTAACCCCTAAACCATAAACCTCTAAACCCTTAACCCCTAACCCTAAACCCCTAACCCCTAACCCATTTAACCCTTAAACCCTAAACCTATAACCCCTTAACCCCTTAACCCCTAACCCATTTAACCCCCTAAACCATAAACCTCTAAACCCCTAACCGGGCGCGTTCGGGTCAGGTCGTTTCATTCGAGGGTGCCCATATCAGTTTTTCTAGGTTGTGACCACTCGGGTGCCTTATGAAAGTTCGGGCGGCCCATTTTCTGTTTTCTCCCTTGTGGCATCGTTTAGTCAGGCGCGCTGTGTCGCGCCGTGTGAGGTCGCCCAACCGGGCGCATTCGGGTTGGGTCGATTCGTTCGAGGGCGCCCATATCGGTTTTTTTAATTTGTGATAGCCCAGGTGCCTTGTGCATGTTCAGGTAGCCCGTTTTCCATTTTCTCCCTTGTGGCATCCTTCGGTCGGGCGCGCTGTGTCGTGCAGTGTGAGGTCGCCCGACTGGGCGTGTTCAGGTTGGGTCATTTCGTTTGAGGGCACCCATATCAGTTTTGCTAAGTTGTCACCGCCTGGGTTCCCTATGCACGTTTGGGTGGCCTGTTTTCTGTTTTCTCCCTTCTATCATCCTTAGGTCAAGCGCGCCGTGTCACGCCATGTGAGGTCTCCCGACCAGGCGCGTTCGGTTCAGGCCGTTTCGTTTGAGGGCGCCCATATCAGTTTTGCTAATTTGTGACCGCCCAGGTGCCTTGTGCACGTTTGGGCAACCCTTTTTTCATTTGATCCCCTGTGGCATCATTCGCCCTGTCGCTTCGTGTGAGGTTTCCCGACCGGGCACGTTCGGGCCGGGCCATTTCGTTCGAGGGAACCCGTATCAATTTTTCTAAGTTGTGACTGCTCGGGTGCCTTGTGCACGTTCGGGCGACCCATTTGCCGTTTGCTCCCTTGTGGCATTGTTCGATCGGGCGTGTCATGTGAGGTCACCCGACTGGGCATGTTTGGGTCGGACTGTTTCGTTCGAGGGTGCCCGTATCAGTTTTGCTAAGTTGTGACCGCCCGGCTGCCTTGTGCACGTTCGGGCGGCCTGTTTGCTGTTTTATCCCTTGTGGCATCATTCGGTCGGGCGCGTCGTGTCGTGCCGTGTGAGGTTGCCCGACCGGGCGTGTTTGGATTGGGCCATTTCGTTCGAGGGCGCGCGTATCAGTTTTGCTAAGTTGTGACCGCCCGGGTGCCTTGTGCACGTTCGGGCGGCCCGTTTGCCGTTTGCTCCCCTGTGGCATCGTTCGCCTAATTATCCTTACTAAACCAAAATTTTCATTGAAAATTATAATTCATACCATAACATTACTACTTCCCTTTTAACCACATAAAACTTATTTTTAAGTTACCATAATTCATCTTTAATATCACATAATTAGATTAAAAAATTAACCAAAATCCCTAGTTTATGAAATAAAAATTCAACAATTTTATATAATTAATAATTTAAATAAATGTCTTAGATCTAATCTCATTAATAATTATTTATAATAAAAGATACCACTTATTTACACAAACCCCTTATTAACCCCAAGAAAAGTCTCACACATTTTATTTAATAGAATTTGAGTGGCCATAAAAAACACATGTATTTCATTTCGAAATGTCAAAATTTTTCAAATATCAAAAGTTTTAATTTCCCTCGTTCATTTCCCTCCAGTTGCATGGTTTGTCCAAGGAAGGAGAGGGGATGCAAAAAATCCCGTTTGGAAGTTTAGGGTTAAAAAAAAGTTGCTCTATCTATTAGCTCTGCGGCCAAAGGTTTTCAAATAAGTAGAAGTTGCGAAAGGGTTTCTGAGCCATCTTTGATATTGGGGTTTCATTGTCCTTTTGGTTTGGTTTCTGTGGTTTTTGTTGAGTTTTCTTGTAGGTTCTGAAGACTGAGGCACTGAGTGATATTCTGCAACAATTCCTGATGTATTGAGCGGTGACAGAGGGGCAGTTCAGATCTGATCCAAATCTGAGTTGGGTCGATAGCAAAAATGCAAGAGATCCTTCACATTCAGGGGGCCCAATGTGGCAACCAAATTGGCTCCAAGTTCTGGGAAGTGGTCTGTGAAGAACACCCGATTGATCCTACTTGGAGATATCAAGGCACTTCAAATCTATAGCTTGAAAGGGTTAATGTTTACTACATCTTGTAGTTTTAAGTATAGCATGTTGTGTTTTCTATACCCATTGTGGCAATCAAGCTTCCTTGAGAAGTAAGTGGTTTGGAAGGAGACATTCTGGTCGTTTAGTTGTAGATTCATTGAATAAAACAGATGATGCTACCTGGTACTCCGGGTTGACTCGTATGCATGAGTTGAAAGAGCAAGTTTGCTCTACTTGGTTTGCTCCTGTTGGGTCTGCAAGGGATTATCCTGTATTTTCCAAGTGGGTTATCTATGGTGAGGTATGTTTTTATCACTTATAATTTTTCTTTGTTCTTTGTTTCTAGAATCTGTCCCCTTGTATACAAATTTGTATAGTGGTTGACCTAAATTTTGACTTTAAGGTTTAGCTAAATCCTAAGTTCTCAAAAATGATAGGATGCAATTATTTTTATTTTAAGTTGAACTTCTTCACATAATTAGTTGGAAGTAAACTCTGACCCAGATACAATCATGTCCTCTGATCCAGAAAAAATCATCTCCTCTAATCCAAAAACGACTCAATCTGCGGAAGATCAATCCCAGAAATGCCAATAGTGCCACAGTTTGTATCATTGACTGAGGAACAACAAACTCTATTAAGCAAGGAGGAATTCACTCGTATAATTGAAACCTAAAGGCAAGATGATGGTGCAGGGGGCAGGGATTTGCGATGTTCACTACTTGCACGATTGATTGCTTAGGTATATGCTCATAAATTTTTCTATCAATAGTCTGTATGAACTGATTTAGAGATACTGGAATCTGACTTTGCCTCGTCATCAATGTTTGGCTTTAATGATTGCATTCTGAACTTTGAAAAGCCTCTTTATAAAGGTGATTTTTTGTCAAGTCAAGACATCATTTCCCCATTACTGTTTCATATTAAATTTCTTCTGTGATTAAGAAAATTTGCAAGGTTGAATGTTATAATTTATTATTCATAAGTGTCAAAAAGTTGTTATTTTATGTGGAGACAAGATAGAGCTTGGATAGGATACACAAAACACTCACAACAGATGAATATAGATATTTTGACAAAAAATATTACCAGAAATAGTGTTCAGACATATTTCCATTCAAAGATGGAATCCTTGGAAATGTTTCCTGTGCAACAACCATCACATATTAATTGAGTTGATTTGTGTGCATGATTTTTCATTTTTGCTTTTTCACATTGGATTCTTGTGACTTGAAATATTTATGCTCTGCGTACAACCATGACGAATTTTTCTAATGTGGTTTGAGCTAGGTATAGAGAGTCATGTCCTACTACAAAAATGTTTAATTGTTTAATATGTTACAATAATCTGATCAAATATTAGTGCATCAGATTCAATTTTTCTAGTGTGTAGTTCAAGATGTAGGAAACACAGGTGTTTATTTGCCTAGATGTGGTAATTTTTTGGGCTCTTTTTCAAATTTAGGACAATAAAATGTGACAAATTTTGTTATTGAAGCATACTGAGGAAAACACTAATACGGCAATACCTCCTCTACAAATGGAAAGAAATTCTTCAACAAATTAGTGTCTACACTAAATCCTTGTACAAAAGATTCTTACTGAAGTGCCTTCTTGCACCATTACTGATTCTAACATTGTAGAAATTTGAATAACTGAGATATTATTCACTGAGATTATCCTGATCACACACTATTTTAGCTTCATGCATAATACAGAATCTCTTCTACCATTGATCATCACATGCAGAAATAAAATCAATTACATGCATACATTAAAACCACAAACAATCGCACATATGAACATAGTATTTAATGGGAAAGCTTAAAGTTGAAAACCCCAAATATCTGTATATTATATGTCATGGACATCATGTAACAATCATAGTACAAAAGCTCCTCACAAGCTCTCATGCACACCCTAAATTGGTACACACTATCAAGCTAGATCTAGCAAAACACATGCTCCAATCTTTTGCCACTTGATAGCTAGCCTCTATTGCGTAATTAATGCTATGGGATGGCTTCATTAAATAGATAAAACACCTGGCTTGAACTGCGCAATCCTCATGGGCTACTCCACCTATCTGTGTGTTGCAAATAGCAACAATATAGTCACAACTGATAGTTAACCTGCTCTTTCACCTATTTGTGCACTGGTCTCCACTGAAACTGTCCATGCACTGAAGTTAACTGATGCATTATTTAGTTGATTTATGAGTTTATAATTAGTGAATTAATCAATAATTAATTCACACCACTCTCAATAACTGTATCAATGAGTTAAACTAGATACAAATAGCTCAACTATGTTTAGATTAGTTAAACTGAACACAACTCCATTAACTTCCTCAATCAACTCCACCAAACTCTGTCACATGAGTTCTAACTGAAGTATCCATGCAATAGCTCCACTTAACCCTCGGGAATAGCGTAATTCCTTCTGTCAGCTCCTGTGCCACATCTGTGCACTTAACTGAAGTGCTCCAAGAGAATAAGATAATGTTTATAGTCCAAATATTATTAAGAGCTAATAATATTCGACATATCTATTTTTAGACTAGCAATATAAAAATAGATTCCGCCCAATATGTCTAAAAATAGAAGTCCATCTATTTTTTACGACTTGACCAACCATCCACAAATAGCATCCTGCAACTCATAGAACATGATCCATATGTCTAAAAATAGACATAGTCTAAAAATAGACTTTGCGCCAAAAATAGCCTGCGGGCCCACTTAGTGAAGGCGACTCCTTTCCACTAAGCTCATCATCTTGTTGTAATCTCAACACTCCCTCTCAACAAGATATGGATTATCTACAACCCCTATCATGTCCCTGTGGTATTCGAATTTTCTCCTGGTGAGCGCCTTCGTCAAGATATCAGCATCCTGATCCTCCGTAGGAATGTATGAAAGTAACATGATCTTCCGCTGCACACAATCTCTGATATGATGATACCGATCCGTGAAGCCATGCCGCCTCAACTCATCCTCCTGTCTGTACCATGATCCATATCCCGATGTGCCTCTGAGATATGTGTCTCTAAGATATCTCACTACATGCTTGCCTGCCTTCCAGAAAAGCTTGGTTGGCTTAAACATAGCTTGTGAAAGCTGGTTAACAGCATAGCATATGTCGGGTCATGTATTGACCAGATACATAAGCGACCCCACCAACTGTCGATAAATAGTGGCATCCACTACCTCCGCTGAAGTAGCATCCTCCTTCCTCCAACCACCAGGAAGAGGAGTATCAACAGGGTTGCAGCCATGCATGTTGAACTTCTCCAGTATCTCCCGGGTATACTTACCCTGAGAAACAAACATTCTACCACTGGGTTTCCAAATTTCCAATTCGAGGAAATAATGAAGGAGGCCCAAGTCCTTCATCTCAAACTCTTTTGCAAGATCCTCCTTGCATGAGAGTATCAACAGCTCATCACCTGTCAAAATCAAATCATCTACATAAAGTACAATGATCAGCAACTTACCCTCCACCACAATCTGGTATAGGTTAGGATCCGCCTCACTCTTGGAGAATCCAAGTCCGGTGAAATAACTGTCTATCCGTGTGTACCAAGCACGAGGTGCTTGTTTCAACCCATACAACACTCTCTTGAGTCTGCACACATGCGACTCGCTGCTGAAGATCTCGAAACCTTCGGGCTACTCTATGTACACCTCCTCCTCAATGAATCCATTGAGGAACGCAGTCTTCACATCCATCTGATGAATGTGCCACCCCATCTGCGCTGAGAGAGCTAGGATCGTTCGTATGGAAGAATACCTTGCGACAGGTGCAAAGGTCTCCTCATAATCGATCCCCTCTATCTGTGAGAAGCCTCGGGCAACAAATCTTGCCTTGTACTTCTCCACACTCCCGTCAGCCGCCTTCTTCACTTTGTAGATCCATCTCGAACCCACCATTGATTTCCCTTCCGGCCTTGGGACAATCTCCCATGCACTGTTTCTGACAATCGAATCATACTCTTCCACCATGGCATCTACCCATGCGGGATCCTCCACAGCTTCCTCGAAAGAGGATGGTTCTGTCATGACACATTTTCTCACAAGAGCCATGTATCCAGTGTACCGGTCCGGTGACTGTCTCTGTCTGCGCTGTGATGTAGGTGGTCCTACAACCTTCTCTGCATCTTGAGCCAGTCGCTCAGCTTCTGTAGTGCGCTTCCGCCCTCTGATGGTTGGCACTGCATGAGTGGTCTCTTCCACTCCATGAACTTCCTCTTGTGGCTGATCCACATCCTGAAGCTCATCCTTAGGAACTAATAGCTCCTCATATGCATGCAAGTGTGGCTCCCTCTCAAGTGAACACTTCATGGCTTTCTCCTCCTGAAATTTGATATCCCATCGCACAACAGTCTTGCGACTGTCTGGAAAATACACACGATAGTTGTGGGGTGTATTAGTGTACCCCAAAAATATCCCAACCTCTGCAGTCGGCTCCAGCTTCTTCCTGGCATCCTTCGTCACATGAATGTAAACAGGTGAACCAAAAATCCTCAAATGGGAAATATCAAGCCTCTTACCAGAAAACGCCTCCTCGGGTGTACTCATGCCAAGTATCTTGTGAGGACAATGATTCTGCACATATACTGCAGTATTGCATGCCTCCGCCAATAAGTGTATGGGTAGGCCCTGATCATGAAACATCGCCCGTGCAGCACCCACGATAATTTCATTCTTCCACTCAGCAACCCCGTTCTGCTGTGGGTTATGAGGTGTTATGAGCTCTCTTCGAATTCCTTCTGCGCTGAAAAAGTCCTTGAATTTGCCAGAGTTGAATTCACCACCATTGTCACTCCTTAGAGCCTTCACCTGCTTCCCCGATTCTTTCTCAACCAGTGCCTTGAACTCACAGAACTTTGAGTATGTCTCGCTCTTCTTCTGCATGAAGAAGATCTAGCACTTACGAGAAAAATCATCAAAAAATATCACATAATACCTATGCTTTGCTATTGAAGCTACTGAGAAAGGTCCACACACGTCTGTGTGAATTCTCTCAAGGATCGTCGTGGCGCACCTATCCTTCTCGTGAGAGGTGGCTTTCAAAAATTTTCCCAAGGTACACCCCTTGCACTGATCTGACTGCGCAAGAGTGCCTTTAGGAAGCCTAGTAGAATTCTGCTGCAGTATCTTCAAAGCTCCATGGTGAAGGTGGCCCAAACTCCGGTGCCACAACTCGCCATCATCCAGGCTCACCACTCCTTCTGCCTTGCCTGCCATTGCTGCACAAACATCTACCTGCAATTAATAAAGGTTCTTAACTTGAACCCCTATCCTCTGGGTCTCACTAGTTGCCTTACTGCGCAGGAAAGCCTTTCCCTCACTAAAGACAACATCATATCCATTATCTTCTAACATCGCCACAGAGATAAGATTCTTCTTCAATCCTGGAACATGCATCAAATCCTTCAATACGAAGGGTTTACCAGACTCCCTCTCAAAGGAAATGGTACTGATATTGGTCGCACTGTATCTACCATCATCTCCCATCTCGATGTGCACTCCAAGATCTTTCTCATCTAGATCAGTAAACAAATCTCGATCTCCTGTCATGTGAAAAGATGCACCACTGTCCAAAAACCACACTGATCCCGTCACACTTGAAACCAAGCATGCGATCAACAAAAAATCCAGCTCAAACTGCAAGGCTAAGGCCTCTCTAGCTGCAGATCCAGTAGCCTGCTTATTTTTCTTCTTTTGCGGACAATTTGTGGCATAATGTCCATGTTGGTGACAGTGAAAGCACTTCACCTTGGACATGTCTTGCTTCTTGCCTTTCACACCGTATTGAGAAGCTTTCTTGCTCTTCCCCTTCTTTGCTTTGGTAGCCAAAGTGCAATTCTCTTCATCAGTGTTCTTTGTTGAAATTTTGTCCCTGGTACTCCGCCTTATCTCCTCTTGCACAAGATCCGACCAAAGTCGCTCCCATCCTGGCAATTTCTCCCGACCATTAACAGAGTCCTAATAGGAATGCAAATTATTTGGAAGCCCAAGGAGAGCCAAGATCACCAAGTCATCATCATCAATAGTCACCCTCACACTTCCCAGCTCATCCATGCATTGGATGAACTTCGTGAGGTACTTGGGCATACTGTCACCTTTCTCCATCTTTATGTTTCTAAGTCTATCCTTGAGCGCCAACTTCCTCTAGTCGCTCTTGCTTTGGAATAAATCTATCAAGGATTTCCACATCAAGAATGGAGAAGCCTTACCATGAAGGCTGGACACTATGTGATCCTTCACACCCTCCAACAGAATCCTTCGACACTTTGCTGTCTTCTTTTGCCAAGCCTCAATTACGGCAGCATCGCTAGAAGTAGGCTTTGGGACTTCAGCATCTATGAACTCCTTCAACCCATTTTCATCCAGAACCGTCTCCATCCTGTCCTTCCATGCAATATAATTTTAGCTAACCTCAAGGGCATACTCCAATCGCAATCCGTTGAAAGACATCTCAACTTTGACACCAAGAAAACACTGCTGCAAATTCGAATTCCACCAGCACAAAAATCAACCGCTTCAATGTTTTGTAATTGCTCCAATGATCAATATCGCTCCGATACCATGTAGAAATTTGAATAAATGAGATATTATTCACCGATATTCTCCCGATCACACACTATTTTAGCTTCATGCATAATACAAAATCTCTTCTACCATTGATCATCACATGCGGAAATAAAATCAATTGCATGCATACATTAAAACCACAAACAATCGCACATATGAACATAGTATTTAATGGGAAAGCTTAAAGCTAAAAAACCCAAATATCTATATATTATATGTCATGGATATCATGTAAAAATCATAGTACAAAATCTCCTCACAAGCTCTCATGCACACCCTCAATTGCTACACACTATCAAGCTAGATCTAGCAAAACACATGCTCCAATATTTTGCCACTTGATAGCCAGCCTCTATTGCGTAATTAATGATATGGGATGGTTTCATTAAATAGATAAACCACCTGGCTTGAACTGCGAAATCCTCATGGGCTACTCCACCTATCTGTGTGTTGCAAATAACAACAGTATAGTCACAACTGATAGTTAACCTGTTGTTTCACCTATTTATGCACTGGTCTCCACTGAAAATGTCCATGCACTGAAGTTAACTGATGCATTATTTAGTTGATTTATGAGTTTATAATTAGTGAATTAATTAATAATTAATTCACACCACTCTCAATAATTGTATCAATCAGTTAAACTAGATACAAATAGCTCAACTATGTTTAGATTAGTTAAACTGAATACAACTCCACTAACTTCCTCAATCAACTCCACCAAACTCTGTCACATGAGTTCTAACTAAAGTATCCATGAAATAGCTCCACATAACCCTCAGGAATAGCGTAATTCAGCCATCAGCTCTTTTAAATAACACATCTGTTACACTTAAATACAGAGATCTCCGAGAGAATACGATAATGTTTAGAAGTCTAAATATTATTAAGAGCTAATAATATTTGACATATCTATTTTTAGGCGGCAATCTAAAAATAGATTACGCAATATGTCTAAAAATATAAGTCCATCTATTTTTTACGACAGCCAACCATCCACAAATAGCATCTTGCAACTCATAGAACATGATCCATATGTCTAAAAATAGACTTTGCGCCAAAAATAGCCTGCGGGCCCACTTAGTGAAGGCGACTCTTTTCACTAAGCTCATCATCTTGTTGCAATCTCAACAAACACCTCACTCAAAATAATGTCACCTTATTATCTGACATCTGCAACCAACCATGTTTCATCATCAATCCCAGATTGTATGGTTGTTGTTACATTGATTGCATGATCATGAGAGCAATTTTCAAATTCCATTCTAATAAGGCTTAGAAGCTAGAAAAATTGAAAGACAAATCCCTTAAAAATACTCTGACCATCTTACCTATTCATATTGTGGACCTTTTGCTTTATATAGTCTCTTCTGGCCTTACCCTCGACGAAGTTTCTTAAATCAATCATCTTTATAAATATGATGATCAAAAGAAATCAATTAATTGCGAGACTATCATGCTGGGATACACCATGTTCAAACTCTTTGCTAGAAGAGCAGACAAATTCATCTCCATATGGGAAGAGAGGAAGAAATTGCAGGTTTAAGGTTTAGTCATTGCAAATTAAATCACCACACTTTTGACTATTTTTCAATCCTCCCAAATGATCTTGAGGAAGCAAAAGTAAGTATATTGTTGATCCATGGACACCTGTTAAGCCTTTCAGATAGTTGGAAGAAACCTAATATTTGAGAGGCTGAAGGTATACCTCTCCTATGCTTGGCGATCTCTATAATTATGACCCTATATGAGATTCAAATGATCATCTTTGGGATCTATTATATACATTAACATAGTAGTCAAGCAAGGGTGTCAACTGCCTCACATTATTTGGACTTCATATTTATGGATGAGAGTTTCTCATTTCAAAATCCATGGGTGGTAAAGGTGGAGGCCCTCTATGGGATCTCCATTTCACTATTTTTTGACAACACTGTCCTTATATTTCACGAATCTAAAAACAAAAGTACATTTTGAGCTCATTCTAGGATGAACATGGTCTTCAAGTCCACCTTGAAAACACAAAAGCATGTAAGTAATCTCACCTTCTTTTCAAGGATAGCAGGTAGAAATGGTGACATCCTAGTCTTTCCTTTGAATGCTATTATTTGGTTCATCTTTTAACTTGTTTTCGAAATTTGTATCAATGTTGAACAGAGGATTGCAACATTAACAACCTTGGAGAGACGATGTTTCCAACTTCATTTTTAGGATATTCAAGCTAAGTTCTGGTTTTTTGACACCATGGTGATTCATTCTCTCCTTGTTTGCAAGTTTTGGAGTTTGGAGCCCATACCTACAAAAAACAAGTCACGACTTAATTGAGAGAGGTTACTCATTGCTATTCTCTCATTTATGGGAAACATTGTTGTAATATGGCCCACTTAAATTGCAAGGCCATTTCCTTTTCCTCGTGAAATCATCCTCCATATCCTGAAGGTTAAAATAGAATATTGCAACATACACTGCTTCATTTTTATTTTGTTACTTTTTTAGGAGAAAATCATAAAATAAAATGGCTGTGCTAATCTCATACTCCATACCTGATGGTTGAAATAGAATGTTGTAACATACACTACTTACATTCATGTAAGTTTCTTTTCTTTTACTATTAGTGTTAGAGAAAGTTAAGTTGTGTATTTGTAGTTGTTTATTTTAATGTATAAACGACAGGAATAGGCTTGACATTCTTTGCTAGAGCACATAAATTTCAATAAAGGTTAAAATACTAAAGTATTTGGGAAACTTGAAAGTTTCCATTTACAATTTTAGGGGCTCACGTCAGAGCGATTGATGGAGGTGCCTCAAAATGTCACAAGCTTTCAGCTAAGAATGTCTTCCAAAATTATAGGTGATTCAAGTTAACTATTTTCTTTCCTATTTATCTTATGCTGCTTCTTGTAAGAAGGAAAAAAGTATCTGGATAGTTTTAGAAAAATGTTTTGGCCAATATATCAATAGATTTCTTTCAAGTGTTAATTAAAACTTTCGCAATTCCTCTAGCCCATTAGGGCTTGGAATTGAGATTCACAAAACATTCCTATACAGAGGAGACTCTATTTTTTCGAATGAAATTGATCCAGTAGCTTTGATGTGCTCACTTTGACATTTTACAAGCTTAGTCCGCCCTTGATGACCAAATAATATATTTTGATTCTCTTCTTGACTCCCTGTGATGAAAGAGTAGTAGGAATAAGGATTGTCAAAGCACATGCATCTTGTTTACCATCTAGCAATGAGTTACTCAACCATGAAAGACCTACGAGCCAGTCACATGATATTCCCCTTTCAGCTATACAAAGCCTACAAAACATACTATTAGTGCCTGCTATAACCTTTTTGCAATACACATTGAAGTGGCTGCTTGAATATCTGGGCACTTGGAGTTTACAGAGATATTCAAGGTGTCTGCAATCTGAATTGCAGTGAGGGAAATCTAGATTTCTCTATTTAGCACTCACAATTTCATGATTGGTGCTTTGTCACTCATGTCTACACATAATTCACTGTCTGTGTAATTTCCTCCCTCTAATCTCGAATTGCAGTGAAATAAATATGTAGAATGAGAGGGAAAATAAAACAGAGGACAGATACGCATAAAATGACACAATGATTTACATGGAGAAAAAAATATTGCGGGGAATACTCCACAACAAAATAAGGTATACAGTGTTCCCAACTAAATTACACAGTAGGCACTCAAAAACAGAGCGCATTCTTCTATTGTATCTTCAGCCTCAAAGGATAGAATTGTCTACTGCTATTACACAACCTCTCTGCTGTTAAAGAATCATTACTGGTACAGAATCACTGGCTCTCCATCCATCATGTCTCTTCCTCTTCCAACAAAAGATAAACTCCTACCATCCCTGAACCATAACCTCTAGACAGTAAAGTAATTTTTTTTTTCAATTGCAAACTCTCATCTTTTACAGAAGAGGTAAAATAGTAAATACATACATCATCCATATAGATCACTGTGTGAAGCACAAATAGGACTTGAAGACTATGGTACATACCTATACGAGACTGCTGGGGGTAAAAATTCATCAGAATGGGTTTTTCCACACGGGGTAAACAGTCATGCGAGGCTGCTGGGGGTAAATAGTCATCAGAAAAACGAACAAATGAAAATTTCCACACAAACAGATGGATAAACGAGCAAAAAGATGAACAAACCAAATAGATGGAAAAATTTTGTCAAATCCCCATGAAATCAAGGATTTTTCTGCCAAGGGCCAAGTACCTTGTGTACGAACGATGAAAAATCAATCAAGCAACAGGGATGGACAACACCTTCGCTCAGGAAGAATCGGTGGCATTACTAGTTTTGACACGAACTTCAAGTAACTCGGAAGAAGAGCTCTGATGGTCGACACTTTCACTCAGGGCGTATTTAAAGTGTTCCTAGTTCTGATAGTAGGTTCAGGTAACTTGGACAAAGAACTCCTTGTTGATAGCTATAAAAGTAGTCAACCCCTTGATCTCAAACAAGATTCAGATAACTGGGAAGAAGAGCTCCTTTTGGATAACCAGATAACTAGGAAGAAGAGCGTCCAATTTAAAGTTTAATTTAAAAAAAAAAATTTAAACAGTCGTCGGTATTGTGACGCTTCATAAGCGTCGGTCTTCCGACGCTTTGAAAATTTCCCCTTTTTGTCGGTATTGCGACGTTTATTCATACGCATCGGTCTTCCGATGCTTTGAACAATTTCCCATTTTTGTCGGTATTGCGATGTTTCTTCATAAGCGTAAGTCTTCTGATGCTTTGAACGATTTCCCCTTTTCGTCCGGATTGCGACATTTCATTTTTAAAATTTTTTTAAATGTTTGTCAGTATTGCGAAGTTTTAACATAACGTCGAAATTGCAACGTTAGTTTGAAAAATTGACAAACGTTGGAGGACCGACAGTTCAGTATCATCGGAAGACTGACAGTTTCGTAACGTCAGATGACCGACGCTTATAAAACATTGGAATAACGATGGTTGGCGTAACGTCGGAAGAGCGAGGGATGCCTAGAAACATTGGAAGAAGTGTCGCTCTTCCGACGCTTTTTTGAAGTGTCAGAATTGTGACGTAATGGCTAATCACTTTTTTTCTGGCCTCAAACTGTCGCTCTTGCGACGACTATGTTTCGGAAAAGTGACAAATTGGCCATCAGAAATTGGGCCAAATTTACTAGTGTAAGTGGCATGTAAACCACTTACCACATCTAGATTTGAAGCAAGGAGGAGAAGACCTACGCTGGTTTCTATTGGGTGAGTGTGGGTACCACCCAAAGTTTTTGATTTTCTTTTCTCATGCCTTGTATTTCAAGAAAAGAATTCATAATAATAAGGCTTGGTTGCTTGGGTTGACAAGAAGAAAGTATGGGCACCCCATGATGAATTCCATGTCCATACATTTGCTTATGCCTATGGTGTATGTACATGTATTTCTGTTTAGAATGAATATCATAATCATGTATGTACTTTGGGTTGGGGGAAAATGTAACCTTCTCATGAGGTGGCATAAGGGAGCTTATTTGTATCATGATGTCAATAATGCTCCAATATTTGCTATGAACATGAGAGGAGGAATGACACATTGGGTGGATGTGTCCATTGGGAATGCAATCTCCCATATTCATTTGTACCTCAAGAAGAGGATAGGGCCTTATATGATTGCTGCCTTATATACTATGTTATCTTATGCAAAGGATCATGTATTGGGCTTATTTCATGAGTGTAATATTCACAAATTTGCACACAACAATTTGGAATATTAGATTTTGTTACTTTCACCTAGGAAAGGAATAATTGGGTAAGGAAGCCCATGAACAATAAAAATATGAATAATTTCCACCTTAATAAGGAAGGGGATCACTTTAGGAGCTGGAATTTACACTACAAGTATGAACAAGGGAAAAATAGATGTGGACATAGTCAAGTTTGACTAAGTCAACATACAGTCTTGAGGAGGAAGAAAGCACTCAAATAAACTATCTCAATGTGAAAAAGGATCAGCCTAGACACACATATGAGAACCGGATTGAAAATCCATCAGTGTGAAAAGAGGAATTGCAGGCAGATTAGTCCCAGTTGACCAAGTCAACAACACTGCTACAAAGAGGAGGGAAGCTAGCTAGGGCAGCGCAGTTTTGAAGGAGGAAGCTTCACTAGGAAGTCACCTCAACATTGTGTGGGGTTCGGGGTTCGGGGTGAGGAGGCTCACCAAAGATAAAAAGGAGGGCATAGAATCAAATAGATCATTCAGTATTCAACTATCTTTGTCTTCTCACTATTTGCATGCTTCAGCTGTTTAGCTGGAGTTGCTGCACTGCTTAGTGCAAAGAATTCCTGTGCAGGAATTCCATCCTCTCTTTGGATCAGCTTGCTTGAGGGATCAAGAGGGAAGGATTTGAGCTTCCATTTCATCACTTGGCTTAATTCCCCTCATCCAGCAACATCTACAGTGCAATCATCTTCAGAAACTGCGTCCTTTTCTGCAGGGGAATTGTTGTAGGGTTAAACATTGTTGTTTTGTCCTAGTATTTGAGGAGGAGGTGTTTATTTCCCTCTAGGAGTTCTAATAAGAGGGCCTAGGGCCATTTTATATATTATTCAGCTTTATATGTCATCTTCAGCCATGTTTAATGCAGATTTGCAGTAGACTGCATTATTTTTCTGTAGTCCTACTTTTTGTACATGTATATTGCCGGAAACCCTTGCCGGGTGTCTTTTTCTTTTTGTAAAAGAGGTTAAACCTCCATTTATATGTTATTTTATAAATAAAATCTCCAGTAAGTCTTCTATCATTATTTTATGCATAAACCCTTATTAAAATAATGCAGTTCTTGCTTCAATACTTTCTGCAAGAGCTAGGCTATGGGGTTTGGGCTTATTTGGGATGCATTGATTTGGGAGATCTGTTTATATGAGCTAAAGTGATTTGTTTCACCTCTAATTCTGAATGTGAGTTTTAAATCATGTCTTCTAAGGTATCCAAGTCCCATTTCTCACTTTTATAGCGTTATTTTCTAAAGACAACTGTTTTATGCCCTGTATTGCTTCATTTTCCCACCCAGGAAGGAGAATATAGGCCATCTTGTTGTTGAGGTTCTTTCATCTGCTGGTATGATGTTATTTTAAATCTAATGAGCTGCTCTACATTACCATGCTCATGATTTGCTGAAGCTCCACATTTTTAATAACTCAAATTGTTCCCAATAGTGTAGTTGTTCCCATTTTGGGGATATTACAGTGGTATCAGAGCTGCCATCTTGGCTCAACCTGTGGATTTCAGATCCAATCAGAATATAAGAAGGAGAGGAGAAAAAAATTATGGATAGGATGAGATTACTCTCATCCATTTTCAGATCTAAGAAGAAAGAAGAGGAATGCATTGAAACTCCAAGAGGGTTTCAAGGAGGAGAGAGCTACAGTGAGACCTCTAGAAGGTTTTAGGAGGCAAAAGAAGATGCAGGCACTTCCGGTTCTCATAGAGGAAGTGGGGAGCAAGGAGACCACATAGAGCATGAAATCATGAGTCGGTATTTGGTAGAATACAAGTGCCAACCTAGGGCTTTCAAAGAGACCCTAGATTTTCCTCAGTTTATTCAACTGAGAGAAGAGAGAAGACCCTGTAGCAAAGGAGGGATTAAAGGCAATAGATTTCTATTGTCTACATTTTATGGGTCAACTATAGCAAGAGCTTGGGCAGGGAAGCTTGAGGCATTCTTCCTGCTACATCCAGTGGTAGAGAAGGAGGTAGTAGAAGTTGTAGTGCTGCACCTGGAGGGTGAAGCCAATACTTGGTGGTTCAGTCACTTAAGCCATACAAGAGTAACTTATTTTTTTGAGTTCACTCAAGGGATGATCAGAACCTTTGATGGAGAAATATCAGAGGAGAGAAGGCCCACACCACCATGGGAGGAGACATATACCAGCGCTGTCACAGCCTTGGGAGAGCATCCTTCTACATCAGTAGTGGAGGGAGGAGCCCTTGCAGCACTACAAAAGATTCCCGCATCTCACCAAGGTATGGGAAGATTTCCACTTCTATTTATTGTAGAAAATATTTCTAGGAATGGTGTGAATTTGTCTTCATATGGCCCAGGATCAAACATTGTTGCTGAGGTAGAGCAGCAGGATTGCACTGCGCTGTGAAAGCTTGAATGGTTCAAGGGGAAAATGAACCATCAACCTCATGTATCACTATTGAGTTTCACACAACCCTTGAGGTTGGAGTGTAACCTTTTGGAGGATGTCATGAACTATGCCTACCATACAAGAGCACATAGATTCATGTTTGAGTAGGGGCATGAGCTAACCAAAACACAATGGAGGAGAGTTACAACGCTGCCAAGAGGTAGCAGCAAGGAGGCTTTGCTTTCATCCCCCTTGGATCCTGATGGGTTCAAGATGATCATCAGTGAGATATCTTCTCTAGGAAGTATCCAAGGAGTTGCATGTCAAAATCCCACTGAATGCAATGAGGAAAATCTGATATGGGAGGATGGTAATATTCTTTGGAGGAGTACCAAGATGGAAAATGGTAGGAGGCATCCATCAGTGGATAAGTGGATGTGGATAGAGAGCAAGAAGCTAGAAAGCTACTTGCAAATCTATGATACTGGACAAAAAGAGGCAAAACTACGTTGGCTACTCTTGACAGAGTTTGGCCATCATAAGACATATCCTTTTCCTAAGGGTATGCGGATAGGAGGAACTTGGCAGGGCACTTGCATCATGGGGGAGCACGGAGTGTGGATGCATTATGATGATGTAATCATTATATTTTCACCACATGAGTTGTATGATGGAGGTGTGATGGGGCAGCAAAGACATTTGTTGCTTTGGAGGATTGAGAGAGAGTAAGGGCAGAGTTGCTCTCACATTTTTCATGATGTTGCAATGGGAGGAGATAACAACAATATGAGAGAAGTATTTGACATTGAACATGTCAGAGTATGGATTTATGAGTTGGTAGGAGCCTATTTGCATAGGTCAACAACGCTGTCACTTTGGAGCATGAGCTTGTTGATGGAGTGTTCCTAGGATCACTTCATATTTGATGCACTTGGTGGGCATAGAGGAGGTGAGATTGGTAGAGTGGTGGATGGACTCATTGGATATTTTGGTATGTTCTCCTTGACTTGGAATTCCAAGCATAATAAGGAGGGTTTTCATGGAGCATGTGGTTCATTCCTCTTCATATGGGTATGTCATACCACTATGGAGGATTCATCTATGGATCTTGTCACCATATTGCTTTCATTACATGGTAAGAATTCTATTTTTGCATTTATTTATTGTTCCACACAATATTTGAATGCTCTTACCATTTCTTTGCAGTGCATTTCTCTTCAAAGGGGCAAGTTTTTATTGAGGCTCCATGGTCCATTTTTGGCTAGGTATTATGATAGAGACAACCATCTACTGTATGATCTGGGGAAAGTATGTGGTTAATTATTGTGTGCTAAGTTGACATATTCAGCCATCTACTATTTACTAGTGGGTGTGATGACTTATACAGCTTGCCATTTGTCAAGAGACAACTTTCCATGCCATTGTCTGAAGCTACAGTGGGGGAGACTACGTTGTGACCACTTGGGAGATTGTTGGTAATTTCCAGCACCACATGAAACCTTCAATATTTCTTTCATTTTGATGCTGATCATGAGCCCATTTGCTAATGATGTTTTTTCCTTTATGGGGAGCATGATTGGAGGAGGGAAACATTGGGTGGATGTGTTCTTTTGGGAGGAGGATCCCCACTCTCTGCATTACATGTTCTAAGGGGAGCATGGGAAGAGACATGACCTCTACAACGGACTCTTTATTTCTTTATGAGGTGGGCCATGAGATGGATGGGATGCCATATAGTGTTGAGTTCTTGTCCATCATGTATGAGATGGTCTAGGCCAACTTGATTCACAACGCTGGGAGAGGGACCTTTGGAGGTCTAGCTTCCTTCTTGCCACTTGAGGGCAACATTATGGAAGCCCAAGATGAAAAAATTCTCTACACTCATCTTAAGTGGAGAGGAAGAAAATGTGGGATAGGCTATCTTGTCTACCATGCTCAGATTTTCAGACCACCAATTCTGCATGAGCTCAAGGTGGAAGAGATCATTCATGAGTTGCCATCCTTGAGGGTGACTCATTTTGTTTGGTTGATAACTTGGGGAGGAGAGATTCAAATGGGGATGATGAATCCAAATATATATCAGCCTTCATGCCCCAAGAGGACCTTCAAACAACCCATTTTTTCCTCCATGGATGATCCACTGTCAAATAATGCCAGCTATTTAGATAGCTTACACACTTGGGAGGGGAAACTTGGAGATATATTGATGATGCAACACCTTGATCTTTGGAATTTCATATTATGAGGTTGATGCAGGGGAGAAGAGGATTCTCTTCAGTCCTATATTTGCAGTTACTTGAGGACAGGCAACATTTGGGAGGGGAGGACTGTAATATTCCAAAATTTTCACACAACAATTTGGAATATTAGATTTTGCTACTTTCACCTAGGAAAGGAATAATTGGGTAAGGAAGCCCATGAACAATAAAAATATGAATAATTTCCAACTTAATAAGGAAGGGGATCACTTTAGGAGCTGGAATTTACACTACAGGTTTGAATAAGGGCAAAATAGATGTGGACATTATCAAGTTTGACTAAGTCAACATACAGTCTTGAGGAGGAAGAAATCACTCAAATAAACTAGCTCAATGTGAACAAAGATCAACCTAGAAACACATATGAGAACTGGATTGAAGATCCCTCGGTGTGAAAAGAGTTATTGCAGGTGGATTAGTCCCAGTTGACCAAGTCAACAGCGCTGCTACAAAGAGGAGGGAAGGTAGCTAGGACAGCGCAGTTTTGAAGGAGGAAGCTTCACTAGGAAGTCACCTCAACATTGTGTGGGGTCCGGGGTGAGGAGGCTCACCAAAGATAAAAAGTAGGGCATAGCATCAAAGAGATCATTCATTATTCAGCTATATTGGTCTTCTGACTATTTTCATGTTTCAGCTATTTAGCCAGAGTTGCTGCACTGCTTAGTGCAAAGAATTCCCGTGCGGGAATTCCATCCTCTCTTTGGATAAACTTGCTTAAGGGATCAAGAGGGAAGGATATGAGCTTCCATTTCATCATTTGTCTTAAGGCCACTCATCCAGAAACATCTACAACACATTCGTCTTCATAAACTACGTCCTTTTCTGCAAGGGCATTGTTGCTGGGTTAAACATTGTTGTTTTGTCCTAGTATTTGAGGAGGAGGTGTTTATTTCCCTCCGGGAGTTCTAATAAGAGGGAATCGGGCCATTTTTTGTATTATTAAGCTTTATATGTCATATTAAGCCATTTTTAATGTATATTTGTAGTAGACTATGTTATTTTTCTACAGTCCTGCTTTTTGTACATGTATATTGTTGGAAACCCTTGCCAGGTGTCTTTTTCTTTGTGTAAAAGAGGTTAAACCTCAATTTCTCTATTATTTGATGAATAAAAGCTCCATATCAGTCTTCTCTCATTATTTTCTACATAAACCCTCATTAAAATAACGTATTTCTTGCTTCAGTACTTTCTGCATGAGCTAGGCTATGGGGTTTGGGGTTATTTGAGCTGCATTGACTTGGGAGATCAGTTTATATGAGCTAGAATGATTTGTTTCACCTCTAATTCTGCATGTGAGTTTTAAATCATGTCTTATAAGGGATCCAAGTCCAATTTCTCACTTTTATAGCATTATTTTATGAAGACAGCTATTTTATGCCCAGTATTGCTGCATTTTCCCACTCGAGAAGGAGAATATAGGCCATCTTGTTGCTGAGGTTATTTCATCTGCTGGTATGATGTTATTTTACATCTAATGAGATGCTATACATTACCATGCTCATGATTTTCTAAAGCTCCACATTGGTAATAACTCAAATTTTTCCCAATAGTGTAGTTGTTCCCATTTTGGGGATATTACAGTGGTATCAGAGATGCTATCTTGGCTTAGCCTGTGGATTTCAGATCCAATCAGAATATAAGAAGGAGAGGATAAAAAAATGATGGAGAGGATGAGATTACTCTCATCCATTTTCATATCTAAGAAGAAAGAAGAGGAATGCATTGAAACTCCAAGAGGGTTTCAAGGAGGAGAGAGCTGCAGTGAGACCTCTAGAAGGTTTCAAGAGGAAGAAGAAGATGAAGGAATTTTCAGTTCTCATAGAGGAAGTGGGGAGCAAGGAGACCACTTAGAGCATGAAATCTTGAGTCAGTATTTGGTAGAATATAAGCGCCAACCTAGGGCTTTCAAAGAAACCCTATATTTTCCTTAGTTTATTCAACTGAGAGAAGAGAGAAGACCTTGCAGGAAAGGAGGGATTAAAGGCAATAGATTCCTATTGTCTACATTTGATGGGTCAAATACAAAAAGAGCTTGGGCAAGGAAGCTTGAGGCATTCTTCCTGCTACATCCAGTGGTAGAGAAGGAGGCAGTAGAAGTTGCAGCAATGCACCTGCAGGGTGAAGCCAATACTTGGTGGTTCAGTCACTTAAGCCATACAAGAGTAACTTATTTTTCTGAGTTCACTCAAGGGCTGATTAGAATCATTGATGGAGAAATATCAGAGGAGAGAATGCCCACACCACCATGGGAGGAGACATATACCAGCCCTGTCACAGCCTTGGGAGAGCATCCTTCTACATTAGCAGTGGAGGGAGGAGCCCTTCCAACATTACAAGAGATTCTCGCATCTCACCAAGGTATGGGAAGATTTCCACTTCTATTTATTGTAGCAAATATTTCTAATAATGGTGGGAATTTGTCTTCATATGGCCTAGCATCAAACATTGTTGCTAAGGTAGAGCAGCAGGATTGCACTGCGCTGTGCAAGCTTGAATGGTTCAAGGGGAAAATGAACCATCAACCTCATGTATCACTGTTGAGTTTCCCACAACCCTTGAGGTTGGAGTGTAACCTTTTGGAGGATGTCATGAACCATGCCTACCATACAAGAGCACATAGATTCATCTTTGAGTTAGGGCATGAGCCAACCAAAACACCATGGAGGATATTTACAGCACTGTCAAGAGGTAGCAGTAAGGAGGCTTTGCTTTCAGCCCCCTTGGATCCTTATGGGTTCAAGATTATCATCGGTTAGAGATCTTCTCTAGGAAGTTTCCAAGGAGTTTCATGTCAAAGTCACACTGAATGCAATGAGGAAAATCCAATATGGGAGGATGGTAATCTTCTTTGGAGGAGTACCAAGATGGAAAATGGTAGGAGGCATCCATCAGTGGATAAGTGGATGTGGATAGAGAGCAAGAAGATGGAAAGCTACTTGCAAATCTATGATACTAGGAAACAAGAGGCAAAACTGCATTGGCTACTCTTGAGAGAGTTTGGCCATCATAAGTAATATCCTTTTCCTAAGGGTATGTGGATAGGATGAACCTAGCAGGGCACTTGCATCATGGGGCAGCAAGGAGTGTGGATGCATTATGATGATGTAATCATTATGTTTTCACCACATGAGTTGTATGATGGGGCAGAAAAGACATTTGTTGCTTTTGAGGATTGAGAGAGAGCAAGGGCAGAATTGCTCTCACATTTTGCATGATGTTGCAATGGGAGGAGATAACAACATTATGAGAGAAGTATTTGACATTGAACATGTCATAGGATGGATTTATGAGTTGGCAGGAGCCTATTTTCATAGGCCAACAACGCTATCACTTTGGAGTATGAGCTTGTTGATGGAGTGTTCCCAATATCACTTCATATTTGATGCACTTGGTGGGCATAGAGGAGGTGAGATTGGTAGAGTGGTGGATGGTATCATTGGTTATTGTGGAATGTTCTCCTTGACTTGGAATTCCAAGCATAAGGAGGATTTTCATGGAGCATGTGGTTCATTCCTCTTCATATGGGTATGGCATACCACTATGGAGGATTCATCTATGGATCTTGTCACCATATTGCTTTCATTACATGGTAAGAATTCTATTTTTGCATTTATTGATTGTTCCACACAATATTTTCATGCTCTTACCATTTCTTTGCAGTGCATTTCTCTTCAAAGGGGAAAGTTTTTCTTTAGGCTCCATGGTCCATTTTTGGCCAACTATTATGATGGAGACAACCATATACTATATGATCTGGGGCAAGTATGTGGTTACTTCTTGTGTGCTCAGTTGACATATTCATCCATCTACTATTTACTAGTGGGTGTGATGACTTATACAACAAGCCATTTGTCAAGAGACAACTTGCCATGCCATTGTCTGAAGATGCAGTGGGGGAGACTGTGCTGTGACCACTTGGGAGAATGTTGGTACTTTCCACCACCACATGAAACCTTCAGTATTTCTTTCAATTCAATGCTGATCATGAGCCCATTTTCTGATGATGTTTTTTCCTTTATGGGGAGCATTATTGGAGGAGGGACACATTGGGTGGATGTGTTCTTTGGGGAGGAGGATCCCCACACTCTTTTCATTACATGTTCTAAGGGGAGCATGGGAAGAGACATGGCCTCTACAGTGGACTCTTTATTTCTTTATGAGGTGGGCCATGAGATGGATGGGATGCCATAGAGTGGTGATTTCTTGTCCATCATGTATGAGATGGTCTGGGCCAGCTTGATTCACAACGCTGGGAGAGGGACCTTTGGAGGTCTAGCTTCCTTCATTCAACTTGAGGGAAACATTATGGAAGCCCAAGATCAAAAAATTCAATACACTCATCTTAAGTGGAGAGGAAGAAAACATGGGATAGGCTATCTTGTCTACCATGCTCAGATTTTCAAACCACCTATTCTGCATGAGCTCAAGGTGGAAGAGATCCTTCATGAATTTCCATCCTGGAGGGTGACTCATTTTGTTTGGTTGATAGCTTGGGGAGGAGAGATTCAAATGGGGATGATGAATCCCAATCTATATCAGCCTTCATGCCCCAAGAGGACCTTCAAACAGCCCATTGTTTCCTCCATGGATGATCCACTGTCAAATAATGCCAGCTATTTAGATAGCTTACACACTTGGGAGGGGAAACTTGGAGATATATTGATGATGCGACACCTTGATCTTTGGAGGATTTCATCTTATGAGGTTTCTACATGGGAGAAGAGGATGCTTTTCCGTCCTATCCTTACAGTTGCTTGAGGAAAAGTAAAATTTGGGAGGGGAGGACTGTAATATTCCAAAATTTGCACACAACAATTTGGAATATTAGATTTTTCTACTTTCACCTAGGAAAGGAATAATTGGGTAGGGAAGCCCATGAACAATAAAAATATGAATAATTTACACCTTAATAAGGAAGGGGATCACTTTAGGAGCTGGAATTTACACTGTAGGTGTGAACAAGGGAAAAATAGATGTGGACATAGTCAAGTTTGACTAAGTCAACATACAGTCTTGAGGAGGAAGAAATCACTCAAATAAACTAGCTCAATGTGAACAAGGATCAGCCTAGAAACACATATGAGAACTGGATTGAAGATCCCTCAGTGTGAAAAGAGGCATTGCAGGTGTATTAGTCCTAGTCGACCAAGTCAACAACGCTACTACAAAGAGGGGGGAAGCTAGCTAGGGCAGCGCAGTTTTGAAGGAGGAAGCTTCACTAGAAAGTCACCTCAACATTGTGTGGGGTCCAGGGTGAGGAGGCTCACAAAAGAAAAAATGGAGTGAATAGCATCAAAGAGATCATTCAGTATTCAGCTATCTTGGTCTTCTAACTATTTTCATGCTTCAACTGTTTAGCCAGAGTTGCTGCACTGCTTAGTGCAAAGGATTCCCGTGCGGGAATTCCATCCTCTCTTTGGATCAACTTGCTTAAGGGATCAAGAGGGAAGTATCTGAGCTTCCATTTCATCATTTGGCTTAAGTTAATTCATCCAGCAACATGTACAGTGCAGCCATCTTCAGAAACTGTGTCCTTTTCTGCAAGGGCATTGTTGCTGGGTTAAACATTGTTGTTTTGTCCTTGTATTTGAGGAGGAGGTGTTTATTTCCCTTCGGGAGTTCTAATAAGAGGGCCTAGGGCCATTTTCTGTATTATTCAACTTTATATGTCATATTAAGCCATTTTTAATGTAGATTTCTAGTAGACTGCATTATTTTTCTACAGTCCTGCTTTTTGTAGATGTATATTGCCGGAAACCCTTGCTGGGTGTCCTTTTCTTTGTGTAAAAGAGGTTAATCCTCCATTTCTCTATTATTTGATGAATAAAAGCTCCATATCAGTCTTCTCTCATTATTTTCTGCATAAACCCTCATTAAAATAACGCATTTCTTTCTTCATTACTTTCTACATGAGCTAGGCTATGGGGTTTGGGCTTATTTGAGCTACATTGACTTGGGAGATCTGTTTATATGAGCTAGAGTGATTTGTTTCACCTATAATTCTGCATGTGATTTTTAAATCATGTCTTCTAAGGGATCCAAGTCCCATTTCTTACTTTTATAGCATTATTTTTGGAAGACAACTGTTTTATGCCCTGTATAGCTGCATTTTCCCACCCGGGAAGGAGAATATAGGCCATATTGTTGTTGAAGTTCTTTCATATGCTGGTATGATGTTATTTTAAATCTAATGAGCTGATCTAAATTACCATTCTCATGATTTTTTGAAGCTCCACATTGGTAATAACTCAAATTTTTCCCAATAGTGTAGCTATTCCCATTTTGGGGATATTATAGTGGTATCAGAGATGCCATCTTGGCTTAGCCTGTGGATTTCAGATCCGATCAGAATATAAGAAGGAGAGGAGAAAAAAATTATGGAGAGGATGAAATTAATCTCATCCATTTTTAGATCTAAGAAGAAAGAAGAGGAATGCATTGAAACTCCAAGAGGGTTTCAAGGAGGAGAGAGCTGCAGTGAGACCTCTAGAAGGTTTCAGGAGGCAGAAGAAGATGTAGACACTTCCGGTTCTCATAAATGAAGTGGGGAGAAAGGATACCACTTAGAGCATGAAATCTTGAGTGGGTATTTGGCAGAATACAAGTGCCAACCTAGGGCTTTCAAAGAGACCCTATTTTCCTCAGTTTATTCAACTGAGAGAAGAGAGAAGACCTTGCAGCAAAGGAGGGATTAAAGGAAATAAATTCCTATTGTCTACATTTGATGGGTCAAATACAGCAAGAGCTTGGGCAAGGAAGCTTGAGGCACTCTTCCTGCTACATTCAGTGGTAGAGAAGGAGGTAGTAGAAGTTGGAGCGTTGCACTTGGAGGGTGAAGCCAATACTTGGTGGTTTAGTCACTTAATCCATACAAGAGTAACTTCTTTTTCTGAGTTCACTCAAGGGCTAATGGAAACCTTTGATGGAGAAAGATTAGAGGAGAGAAGGCCCACACCACCATGGGAGGAGACATATACCAGCGCTGTCACAGCCTTGGGAGAGCATCCTTCTACATCAGCAGTGGAGGGAGGAGCCGTGTATCACTACAAGAGATTCCATCATCTCACCAAGGTATGGGAATATTTCCACTTCTATTTATTGCAGAAAATATTTCTAGGAATGGTGGGAATTTGTCTTCATATGGCCCAGGATCAAACATTGTTGCTGAGGTAGAGCAACAGGATTGCACTGCGTTGTGCAAGCTTGAATGGTTCAAGGGGAAAATGAACCATCAACCTCATGTATCACTGTTGAGTTTCACATAACCCTTGAGGTTGGAGTGTAACCTTTTGGAGGATGTCATGAACCATGCCTACTGTTGAGGTATAAAAGGTGTCTTTTTAACGCCTATTTATCCTACATTAATTATCAATCGAGGAACGACTTTTTGTTTCAAGAGTGTACTCAGTCCGAGGCTGCAATTCAATCTAAGAGTAATGCTTTGCAATATGTAGTATAGTGTTGTAAATACAAGAGTAAATGAATGCTTGGAAAAGAAATCTAACTACAATGACATGAACTCAAATGCTTGAAAATTCAATCATTCATTCAACAAACATCAGTCAAGGATGCAGTAATGATAACTCTTTCCTTTAGAAATTGATGGAATTGAAATCACACGAGAACAAGATAATCAATCTGAGAACGTAGGTAGCAATAACCAATATTCTTTACAGTTGATAATCCTGTATTAAAGCAATTAAAAGGAAATAGAAATTAAACTAAAATATGCTAATGAAAGTAAACTAGGCAAATTCTCAAAACCAAACTCTTTGAAATCTGTAAACTAATTAATCTGAAATGAACAACAAACCTGGAATTGAACAAAAATGTAAATAAACAACAAACTGTAACTAGAAGAATTGAACAACGAATTCTATTTAATGAATCTAAACAGTAGACTCTAACTAATGGAGTCAAATAGAAAATTCTATTAAACAACAAATCCTGTCGACAGAAAACTCTCTTAATCAACACTCTGAAATGAACATCAATCACATGAAACAACAAATGGAACATCAACTGAAATAGAACATCAAATATTGAACAACAAAGCTCCATTAAATCATAACAAGATAAATAATACAGGAATTAAGATTCTTGTTAGAACGGAATAGCAATTCAATTCATTAATGTAACACACCGATATCAATAAGCAATTAAACGGTAAACCAATTAACTTACAAAATGTAACGAAAACAAATATGAAATGTCACACAACGATAACTGAAAGGTAATGATACAAACAATAGATCGATCCACCAGGGTCGAGCCCTTAACTACCAGTGAAGCACCGCTAAGCTTTACTCCAGAGTTAAGAAATGGAACGGCAACAAGATCTTGTATTAATCAAACATAAATAGCGTTTACAACAGTCGCTCTCTGATCACGAGAGTTAAGAAATTACAGAGTTACAAAAGGAGTGTTTAATCATAAATCATTCCGTCCTCTATTTCTAAAGGCACTGCCTTTTATAACAATTCGACGGATAAGACAAGAAACAATGATAAGATTGAACAACGATCCCTCAGGATTGAAATATCCTGAGGGATTCACTCCTTTTCTCTTTTTAGCTAGCGCTTGGTCTTCTTAGGCTATAACCGTGTTGTTCCCTGTCTTCCTTTAGATATACGCTCTGATTAACTTCTTATTGTCTGGATACGGTCCTGTTCTGGAGGAACAACAATTGCTCCTGTTTTAGCTCTGCCTCTCGAATGATGGTTTACTTCATTTGTTTCCTGTTTTTAGAACAAAAGGAATTTTTAGTCAATTTTCACAATAAACACGAGTCTTTGCAATTCTATCATAATCCTCCAATAAATCATCTTTCTAGAATAAACAAAATTATGTTTAAAGGAAAAAGATGAGAAAATACATGGTGAATCCATACCTTTTCCAATTCTCAACACACCCCCCTACTTACCCTTTTTCATGCCCTCGTGAAAGCCATAGTTTAGATGTAAAGTAGTTAGAGAATAGGCTGGAGAAGGTTTTTCATTAAGAGGTCTAAAACCATGGTTTGTAGCTAAAGCTTCAAAGATGTGCCCTGTCTGTCCTTCAGGTAACTCATAAATGGCTTTATAGTCTGTTGCATGATACCATATAATGGGACTTAGAAACCTACAACCTAGCCAGAATGAGCCTTCCCTCAAGATGAGGTTACTATAGAGAATCAAGCAGTTAGCAACTAATCCAAAATTTCTATAATTAAATGGCTCTCTTCCTTAAACATTCCAATTGGAAATATTCCATCAGACTTTAGCTGCTATATAGGCCTTGTTTCTGATAGATAGAAAATATTCTACCCTATCCAAGACAATTTCCTTGTGGACGGGTCCCAATGTTTGGATCACACCCTCCTTTTTCATTAGACTCTTCTTCCTAGCCCATAGTTGTAATGGATGTTTTGGTTCACCCATAACCCAAATATATAACCCATTTTCCTGCCTTTGGAAAGTATTATAGGCCTTGAGCCATTTCAACTGATTGACAACAAAAGAAATAAATGCTTGATATTGGATGTCACCCACAAAAGGGTTGGGATTTATCTCAATGTCATTCTCCAATATAAGATTATGCAAATAGAACTCACATAGAAGACACTGGAATTTAAACCCATAGAGTTTGCAGCATTTTACAAAATCATCTACAATGTTTAATTCTATAGACTTTCCTGCCCTAACTACTTTAATTGTCAACTGTAAATATCTTTCTAATAAAAACAAAGCATAATTCTTGGCAGGGCATCTACATGCTAGAACATCTGTGTATAAGGAGAAGAGAGTATCCATATGATTCTGGGCCATTTTTAATTCATTCCTTACCTTTTTATCTTTCTCTTCTGCCTTCTGACACTTATCATAGGCTTCAGCCTATGATGCATTGATGTCCTTTAGTTTCTGCTGTAACTGTTGATATTTCGTTTTGGGGACAGTCTCTTCCTCAAGATTTTTTCTTAATTGTTGAGCCTATGCCAGCTCCTTTTGGAGTTCTGCTATAGTAGGGTCAATAAAAATTTTGACTGTAATCGTGTGCACTTTCAGTTGGGGCAGCTGCATCTGGAACAGCTGCCTGCTATTCCATGTCTTCTTGATTGGGCTCAGCTTGGGTTTCCACAGTTTCTGCAATCTGGGGCTTCACTTTGGTGGCTACTTTCCTTTTCTTTGGGGTTTTTTTGGGGGTTATCTTCCTTTTGAGAACCCTAATACTCTGTCTGAGTTGTTCTACTATCTTTTGAAGCTTCTGCCGTTCTCTCCGTAGCTTCTCAAGTTCGTTTATTTTCTTTTTCCTCCTGGGAGGAACGACTGTCCCTTTTTCTGTACTCAATTGCTTGGGTAGGGTTTTCTTTTCAGTAGCCATTCCTTCACTTAGGCTTGATTCTCTGTTTTCTACTTGGAACACTTCTTCAGTGTTCATATGCGCCTGGCTACGTTCTTCATGGGTAGTAACCTTAACTGGTTCTGCTATTCCCTGACGGTTTTCTTCTTCTACTTTGTCGGGTATTCCCTCGGCTGTATCTTTACCAGTAACAACTTGTTCTTGCAGTTGGTCTATCTCAATGTTGAAGTTCAGTGGGCTGTGGGGTTGTATGTATTCACTCATGTTGGCCAAAATTTGGGCCAATTGGTCCTCCTGCAATGGGCTTTGAGGTGGACTTGTAATGGTGGTTTCGGGAGGTTCTTCTCCCTCTCTTTCATCTTCATTGCTTCCTTCCTCTTCACAGGTGTGATAACTTCCTTCTTCCACACTGGTAGGGTGACTTTCTTCTTCTCCACTAGTGTGGTGATTCTCTTATTCTTCACTGGTGTGGTGATTCTCTTCTTCTTCACCAGTGTGGTGACTCTTTGCTTCTTCACCAGTGTGGTGAATCTCTTCTTCTTCCTCATTTCATTCTTCCTCATCGGTGTGGTGACTTCCTTCTTCGAGTTGTGGGGGTTGTTCATCTTTCGAACTGGGCAATTCTAGGGGTTGGCTACTGCTACCCTGAAAACCATCTATCATTCCCCTACTTCTCCTTAGCCTGGAGGATTGTCTACGTTTTGATGGTTCTGCTGCTATGCTAGTAATTCTTTTGTGTTTTGGGGTAGGCAGGGCTATTCCTCTGTTAATTGAGAATATTAGTTCTTCCCAACTAGTCTTCTGTTGGGCAAGATTGTAACTCACTATCAATCTGATTAAGAAATGGTGGCTTACCACCATGTCTATATGATGAGACTTTCTTATACTTCAGGTGGCATCATGCAATAAGAAATTTAAATATGCAGGCAGGTTTACAATACATTTTTTTTTTAACACTGCTAATAGCTTAAGGTGGCGTGGTATTACTACATCTTGTTTGGGTTTCAAAATTTCATACAAATAACAGTCATTACCATACATTTTTCGCCTATGCTTCCATTATATCACCCATTATTCACCACCATGTCACTTCATTTTCCCTATTATTCACCATTAATGGGTCTCATTTATATTTTCCAAATATTATTTATTTTAAAGCATTTTTTAAGAGAAATTATTGATTAAATATTAGAAAATAATCTATTTTACTTTATATATGGAAAGTGGGTTGTTTTTGTGACATGTGTAGGTGCCAAGGAAGCTTCCAAGACACCTTTACGTGGCCTTGAATGATCAAATTCGAATTTGAAGAGATAAACCTCATGGAGAAGATCAAGGACAAAAGGGGGTTATGTGTCTAGATGGTTGAGAGATTAGTGGATGATCATTATGAGTTTTTTACTCATCCCATTGTATAAATAGGACTAAAATCTCCTCCATTTGTAATCTTGAAGTTTTGTAATCTTAGAATTTTGGAGTATGTAATCTTAGAAGCTTAGAGTTGTAACCTTAGAGTTGGTTTGTAATGGAGATTTTGAAATAAAGGATCATACTTCGATTTTGTTTCTACATCTGAGTCTCCATTGAAGTGGTGTGCTTGTGGAGTTGTGGAGGGCACCCATGGCCTCACTTGCATGCTTATTTGTTTATTTTAGGTATAACTTAATTTAGGTTTTTGTTTGATTTCAACTTTTAAGTTCTTATTAGATGTTCTAATGTTGGAAGAGATTCTGTAGAATATGTTCTTGTAAGAGAACCATAGATCTCAAACAATTATTAGATATAGGTTTGATTAATTGTTGAAAGAGATCTTAATGAATATGTTCTTGTAAGGGAAATTTAAGATCTTGGACAAATTAGGAATATTTCTAGATCTATATATTTTAGATAAGCACTTATAAGTTTACCTTCTCGGGTTGACATTAAATTAAACTCTAATTGACATCGTCAATTGGAACCAAACATTTTGGCGCCATTGCCGGGGAAGTGCAACTAGAAGGATTTAGTAATTATTTTATGCATTTGTTTTTAATGGGCTAATTTGTGGAACTTGGTGACAGCAAGTTCATAAAGGAGTTAAAAGTTTGGAGCATTTTTATTTTCGCACATAGTTAATTTAAATTCAGTTTTTATTTTAAACTCCCCGTTTCTCACTAATCCATCTACGGATGAGGAATTTGACAATGTTGAACAGGTACTTCTTGGAGAGAAAGGACAATAACCTTGAGCCAACTCTAAGACAGGATTCTCACATACTTGTAAAACATAATGTAAAATTTTTAAATATTGATGTGAGCATGTTCGAATTTTTAGTCCGTAGATGGCTTCATTGGAAGCATTCTTTTACTTATAAAATAAAACATATTTCAATTTAATGTAGAATAGATTAGAAAAATAAAAATGAGATCTCATTAGAAGTTTTTAGTTTTGTTTTCAAAAAAAAAAAAAAATCATCATGAATAAATTCAGTGGCACATCTTTGCATCTCTATGTCTTGTTTCTGTATCACGGGTGAGCCAGGAGCTTGATTATCAGAAAGCCTTGTCTTTTGAGAGTCTAAACGCCCCCGTGACATTGTAGAAAGAGTGTAGATAATGCAAGGTTTTGTCATAGATCTTAATTGTGTTTTATCATCCCCGCTAACCTGCATAAATAAAAATAAATCAAGAGATTAGTATGCTCTCTTCCTGCGCTACGTGCGATCAGGAAGATCAGAAAATCTATCGATTTATTTCAAATAAAAATAATTTTGCTGGAAAATTGATTTGCGATATGACAATAAAGAATTTTGTAAATGAGCGAAAAATCATCTTTAAAAAAAACATTTTAGATAAAACTTAGTCTTTTAAAGTTTTAGTTTAAAAAAAAATTCACATAATAATAATATATATATATTATTATTAAAAATGATATATATTATTATTATTATTAAAAAAAAAAGTCTTTTTAAACTAACCAATTTTTTTTTTAAAATAGGATTCCATTTTTTAAATTTTTTTTTTTTTATATTTAAAAAAAAACAAAAAAAACAAACAAACAAACTCATTCAAAAATAGAAAACTCAACAATTGCTTGCTTTAGCCCCCAGGTTGCCATCTCTGATAAATTACCCAAACACCTTACCTAAAAGACAATAGGTTGCTTCATTCCTTCATGGATTCAATGGGCCACATCATTCATGATCTCTGGACTTATGGACTGTATTATCAAACGCCCACAACTGATTTATCATCTCCACCAACTCCATACTCTCTTGGGCGGTTGTCTTCTCTATATAAACCCTCGACTCCTACCTCCCTTTAGCATATTCACATTCTTCGCATATCTATTGGATTTCATAGAGATGGCAGGCACTCTTCATCGTGGCCTTCCTCTTTTCCTCCTCAATGCGTTTTTCATTATTTGCTCACACGCTTACTCAGAAATCCCACATCGTCCAACTGCTCACCCACCCTTGCATCACAGTGATAAGAATTTTCCAGGGCATAATCACTCGTTATTGGACAATACAATCGAAACAAAAACAATGCCCATTGCCACAATGGCCAAGTGGGTATACAAAATAAAAACAGTGCCCATTTCATACCTCCGTACACAACTGTATAATTAATGCGTAACCATGCCCAAGTTTCAAGCTGACAATTCCGAGCATGTTGACGAATAGCACGTCGATGCATTTCCTGGACTCCAGAACTACAAGCAGATTGTCAAAACAGAAATCAACATCGGCTTTGAGGTCTTGGAGGAGAGGGACATGGCGCTCCCGCCTGCTCACCCCTGGTGAAAGAAGCTCCAGATGGGGGTAGTGCAACCGAAATTTTTTTTTACGACGCCATCATCAAAGAAGGAAGCACAGAAAGAACCACGGCACTTCAGCAACGCCAAAACTATAAGAAAAACACTTCTTTCATAAACCACAGATCCAGTATCTCTCTATGATAAAATTAGGCTTTTTGTTCAGAAAATATGGAGGAAATAGCGCTAGGATATTTTCTGATTTCATTGTCATCGAATATCGAGGAGGAAGTTTGGATTCACTACTAAATCTGGCATAATCGACCTTGTCATGACATTGAGTGATTAGTTAAACTTGAAATGAAAGCCAAAACATATGGAACCATTTCAAAGTCGATCATTCAGATTTTAGTACGCATAAGATAACATGGTGGAGCATCGGTTTCGTTGGTTCTACAAGAGAAATTGTGTCTCATTTTTCCTGTTGTGCGAATGGATTTAACACTTTAAAAGGCGAAAAGGGTTGTTGTGTTATGGGAGATGATGAAAAGGATTCTTAACTGTAAAGTTAGATGGCAACAGAGAAACAAAAAAAAAATGTAACCTCTACAAAACGTCAGCTTTTAAAATGCATTTTCTGATCGAACCAAGAAAAATTTAGAAAGCAACGAAGACATGAGTTTTTGTCAGAACTGAATGAGTTACATAACCTAGAAATATTTTCCTTGAATTCTTAACGGTTTGAGGGGAAATCGAGATTCTTTGAGACCATGTTTCTATAGGAGCTATATGCACTAATCAAAGGGTCACTCCTCATCATACCATGGTAATAAACGTGTTGAACATATGAATTTCAATTTTGTTTTCAAAACAATGCAACATCACTAGCATATTACATGGTAAATAACAGCAATGCAAAATAATGGTGAAAAATAGAGTTGCATCATTTTTAAGAATCACTGGATATGCATTCATTTTCAAATTTGAAAGAATATATTGTTGCAAGAAGTCGCATTTTTGTTGGAAACTAGCCTAACATTTTGTACCGATCTTCTTCACAAAACGGGCTTTTGAAGCAAATTTTGGTGCCACCATCAAATTTTATGGTACCAAGAATAGAGGCAAACTTTGAACTTTATTTCCTTGGAAACAAATGCCTTTCTTTGCCGACAACGTAAGTAAAATTGGTGGCGCTACCCAGATATGCTTATGCATTCTATTTGGTGCATTGAAAAATATTTGAAGGTCGAAAATGACGTGATACCATTGGTAATTTTTTTTCATGGTTACTTTATTGTAGGTTGAAATTTTGTTTTTACAATCACTTTCATACAATGGTTCACATATTAAATGAAAATTGGTTCATATGTCTTATCCATATGCATTGACTTTGTATGTGTGCTCCATTGAAGCATTCAATATTTGTTCATGTGTAACATTGTGGGTTGGTGATGTTATGTATATGGGCAAAGCACATAAAATTACGACATGACGAAACTTTCGACAAGCAGTAACAATTAGTTTTGTTCATGAATTTTTATTTTTATTTTTATTTTTTATGCATCTATATTAACATCTTGCAAGTTTTAAATGATGCGGATTTTGGCAAATACAAGATCGATCGATGACGACATGTGAAATTCAATATCATAAATGCAAATCATGAAACAATTTCGACGATGGTCAGATTTGCATAATTGAAACGAAATTGAATTTTATTTACATAAGAAGGGAATTAATTATACTCATTTCATATTTGAAAATGGATTTGTAAAAAAAATCATAGAATTGGGCTAACTTATACATTTGATTTGATTTAAATCTGTTTCATTGGTGTTTAATTTTTTCATAAAAAGCCAAGTATAAATTGATCACTTTTGCTTGGATATATTTATGTTTTGTGAATGCCAAGTTTTTGCAGGTTTGCGTTAATCAGATGAACATTCAAGGAGTCTTTGTCGACAGTTGGACTTCCAACAGATCAATTTTATGATGAATCATGTGAATAAGTCCATATTCATTACAACCAGTCTTTTCTTCCCTTTGTAAAATTGTAAATCCCAATGAGTCCTCAATGCAAGCCAAAATCCCTTTTTCCGAGCAAGTTTCAATCATGCAGTCAAATCCACTTCTTTTCATGTACTTCTTTTCATTCACCCCTAACCCACAAAATAAAACCAAGAACCTCACTTACAAGAAGCTCACTTATTGTCATTTTCCTTGTTATTTCCATTTCCTTTTTTCTAACATTTTCATCTTCCGCCAATAAAATCCTGCTTCTACATATCACTGAGTCAAAGTCCTAGAGTCTAATTATCTTTGTAAAAACACCTAGAGGCTTGCATGCCTTAATGGCAAGTACTCTTTCCAATGAACAATGGGAGTACATTAATATCCCTTGTTCGTTGGATCTTGTAGGTGACTCTACCACAACAAACTCATTTGTACCTACAAAGATGTGTTACACATCTTGACTCCCATTGGAATCAATGGTGGGAGCTCTCGTGTTGGCTAGTGGCATTCATTAATGGCCACTAAGTCAACAAATTCTTGCTATGTTCGACACCAACACATTTAATCACATAGTAAGATTTGTGCATTGACCGTTGAAGACTTGAAGACCCATAATTTGTAGCAGATGAAGTAGATTTCCTTTCATTGTTTTTCAGTTTGTCATGACTTGAGGACAAGTCAATAAATAAGGTTGGGGGGAGGAAAATGTAACTTATATATTTTGTATACCTTCCAAGCCTTATAGATTTTCAGCCATATTCAGCAGACTCATCAGATTCATTAGACTATCCAGCAGCAGATACGACAATACAGATCCATCTTTCATCCACAACTTGCAGAAGAAGCTTCAGATCAGGGAGCTGAACATGTATGATTCATCCACTTCTGTAGGTAAGTAAGGTATGATGTTTTCTAACCTTTAATCTTGAAATTCTTTTTAGATGCTAAAATGATGATATTTGGAAAATATTCCACTATTTCACCATTCCCTTTCTCATTAAAAATTTCCAAAAACCATCAGTTGGGGAGGGGGCAATTTCACACTTCATTTTTTCTCTCATTCATATTACATCTTAACCCACATAGTATTCCCACAATAAAAACTACTACAAAATGATGAGCATATTAAATGACTTCTTAAAATTATTGATCTCAACAAAGTAAATAATGATTGTAACACAAGAACCAATCATTAAACAGAGATCTCAACAAAGTAAATAATGATTGTAACACAAGAACCAATCATTAAAAGATGAAAATGCTTTGCAAAAATAAAAGTTATCCAAAGAAGTGCAAAGTTAAAAGGAAGTCCATGATTGAAAGATGCTTGTTACACAAGAACCAAACATCTTGTAAAAGGAAGCTCATCTAAGAATCAAATCAAATAAGTCATTGTAGTAGCTTGCATGAGGACATGCAAAAGATTCAGTTGGGGAGTATGTTTGGGTTTCAAAATTTCATACAAATAAAACTCATTACCATACATTTTTCACCTATGATTCCATTATATCACCCATTATTCACCACCATGTCGCTTTATTTTCCCTATTATTCACCATTAATGGGTCTCATTTATATTTTCCAAATATTATTTATTTTTAAGCATTTTTTAAGAGAAATTCTTGATTAAATATTATAAAATAATCTATTTTACTTTATATATAGAAAGTGGGTTGTTTTTGTGACATGTGTAGGTTCCAAGGAAGCTTCCAAGACACATTTATGTGGCCTTGAATGATCAAATTCGAATTTGAAGACATAAACCTCATGGAGAAGATCAAGGACAAAAGGGGGTTATGTGTCTAGATGGTTGAGAGATTAGTGGATGATCATTATGAGTTTTTTACTCATCCCATTGTATAAATAGGACTAAAATCTCCTCCATTTGTAATCTTGAAGTTTTGTAATCTTAGAATTTTGGAGTATGTAATCTTAGAAGCTTAGAGTTGTAACCTTAGAGTTGGTTTGTTATGGAATTTTGAAATAAAGGATCATACTTGATTTTTGTTTTACACATCGAGTTGGAATTAGTGGTGTGCTTGTGGAGTTATGGAGGGCCCCATGGCCTCACTTGCATGCTTATTTGTTTATTTTAGGTATAACTTTAATTTAGGTTTACTTTATTTCAGCTTTTAAGTTCTTATTAGATGTTCTAATGTTGGAAGAGATCTTAATGAATATGTTCTTGTAAGGGGACTTTAAGATCTTGGACAAATTAGGAATCTTTCTAGATCTATATATTTTAGATAATCACTTCTAATTTTACCTTCCCGGGTTGACAATTAAATTGAACTCTAATTGTATAAATCGGTGGAATTAAGCCCATCTTTTATTCCATCACATGTTATGTAGCTACTGTACCACTTTTTCCAATTTTGTCCATGGTTCTCCCAACGTCGTTGGTGTTGGTGTCAGGTGTTTTGATAGTTTGGAAAATCAAAAGACAAGGCAACATCAAAATCAATCTTTAGGATTCTGAGGATCTAGTCCTCCTGTTCTCAGAGAGGGCTCTCTCGAATGTTTTTTTGCAAAGGTTTATCTTGTGTGCTTAGAGTATGGATTTTAGACTAGTTATTAAGTGCGGGTGTTTGTTTGTTTGTTTGGTTGGATTGATACATCAGAACATGAAAGGTCTAGGAAAGATATATAGAATGGAGGAACATCTGGTTCATTGGGCAATGGAGTCAAAAAGAGGTCATAACATACTTATCAATGGATATGGGATATCAGAGGGAAAATCTAACTTGGCCATAGGATCCTTTGGTTTTTGGAATGAGATGGACATCAATGATTTGAAAAGAGAAGTTTAATTCTCAACAAAGGGAATTTGAAAACACAATTTGAACAATAAAGAGCTTTTTGATAGACAGGGCTAACCATGAATTCTACAAATCACACCTTTAAGCAAATAATGATTTCAAAACAACTTTTAAAACAAAATCTAAGATTCGGGGAACACCCTATTTCCTCAAAGATTTTATTTCAAATGATTTAGAAAACATAACAGATTTATTGATAATTGCAGTCATAGAAGAGGGAACACCTAACACATCTATGATAACAACTACAAAGACCTTTGAGACAACTATTTAAGTAAGGACAAAGGGCAAGATCAGAATAGACCTCCTTGACTCACTGTAAACAGAAAACTACAAAGGGAGACTTCAATAACAATTTTAAAGTGGCAGAAGACAAGTAGGGAGAACCATAAATCATGTTGAAACCAACTATTCAAACTATTAAGGAAATAAACAAGCATGAAGACTAAAGAGAGAGATTAAAGACTCTAAAATACTTCAGCAGAAGAAAACATAAAACAGTGAAGGATGAACAGGTCTAAGGTGCTTCCAGGAGTCATTTCTTAGCCTAAAACTTTCAACCTACCGTAGTAAGAAATTATGGAACATAATGAAAACAGGAGAAAACATTAAACAATTTAGAATACTTCACCAACAACCAAGCTAATGGATCCAATGATAGAGCCTTCATAGTAACAAGCATGCAACAACATCATCAGGGCTTCCAAGACTTCAATTTCTTCTTCAACTTCAACAGACTATGTGTTATTTCAGAGATTTTCCAATATTACAACTAGTGATCAACCAACCACTTCTCTTCTTATACAACAATATTTATAGAAGAATGAGGAGGCGAGATCTGATGAAAGATCTCTCAGGATAATTAATACAGAATTAAATGGCTTCTTGGCCTTTGGGTGCTCAATGAAGCAACTTACATAGGTTTCCTCTGTATAAAATCATTTACATTAACTATTAGGTTTGCTGGAAAGAATTTGTTGACTTCAAGGCTCCTCGTTATCCTTGTAATAACTTCTGATGATAGCTACAATAAGTTCCTTTGGTTGAAATAACTGTTCAACTGTATTGATGCAAAATACCTCCTGGTCTGGTAATAATTTTGAACTTCTTTTGATTACTTTGAGGCTGTAGGTGGCTCTGCGGTGGCTGGGGATTTAATTAGCCCCTGAGGTGACAGTGGAGGTCTCTTTTTTGATAAAACACTCATGATTTTCTTTAAATTGTTTTTAGGCTTCTGATAATCCTTTTTAGCCGTAATCCCCATAGATCTGTCTTCAATTTTTTGTCCCGATATATTTTGTCTTCGGCACTCATACTCTCTGACTGTGCTTGATTTACTGTGTTTTGTTGATATGCAGGGCTACACAGGGGCGATATGGCCTCAATTCTTCATGAAACATTGAAGAATGTGGATTTTTTAACCCTGCAAAGGATTTTATTTGCTAAATCGAAGGCGGGAGGATCGTCACCCTCTGCCTTCAAATTTTCTTCAGACATAGTGGAAAAACCATTAAACCCTACAAAATACAAACAAATATTATAAAATCCTGCATGTATAGGCTAACTGCTTCAGAAGGCAAGTGGAGGGAGCGTGGCCATTGGATAGCATCATCCAATGGTCGAGATAGATTAGAGGGGTCAAAGGGAAGCAGAGGAGGAAATTAAATCAGAGCCGTCGATCGCGTAGAGATCGACGGTCGGGATCGAGGGTGACTGAACAACGTAAAGGGGTCACTTTATTTCCGAAAAATAATAATAAAAAATAGAAAAAGGGTTTAAAACCTTTGTTTTGGACAAGAATGATCGAAAATCATATCGGGATTCGAGACAAACGTGGGCCGTCGGATGAGATCAGCCCACGTGATCAACGATAGAGAACAGGCACCGATAAACCTTAGAAAATTGCCCGGACATCAGACCTTTAATAAAATTCAGATGAACAAAACCCCCGGGTCCAGAAATGCTGACTGGACGAGGAATCAGGGCGATGAATTTGGGTCATCGATCTGCAGATCAGATCGACGGCGGAGATGCTTTAATTATGAAACACGTCGTACCTTGGTTATCGCACGGGCTTCTTCAGAGAGTGACCACCGTCCGATGAGCGGCCTCAGATCGGACGGTGGACGTCAATATCGCATCGGGTCCACGTTCGATCTTTAATGCGCGATGAACGACGGTTTTGTGAATAGTGATCAGGCCACGCATCAAACGGCGTATGGAATCGCTGAAAAATAAAGAAAAAACCGCCCCGCTCTCAAAAGCGGTGTGATGGATACCACGTGGTTTTGCAATGGTGAGTGGTTGGTGGGGACCACTGGGGCGAGAGATTGCACGCCGTCGATCTGTGGGTCAGATTGACGATGGAGATTGAATGGAATTTTGTGCCATTGGAAACTTTAGAAAATAATAAAAAACCCAAAGTTTCAATATAACATAAAGTTTTAATGTTTTTGAGGGTAGGATATAAATACAATATGGTTAAGCGCCCATCTGCGGGGCCACGGGTTACATGGAAAGCCATATGACTAGGGGTTATGGATGAAGGGCTAATCAGCATGGGGCGATGCGATAAGCGCTTAGATGGCTAGCGCTTGGTTCTAGCAGCAAGGCGTATGGAGAGGAAAGGTTAAAGACTTAGCCCAAGGGGCTTAAGTCTATAATATCTAAAAAATGTGATTTTTATAGATTTCAATGATTTTCAAAGGAGTTTGAGGATTTCGATAAGGCAAGAAAGGGTCTTAAAACCTTATCAAAGGGATTTTGATGAGGGGAAAGGGGAAAAAACATGAACATGAGGGATTTAATGGGAAATGGAGGGGTAAAATGAGGTTAGTTTTGGAAGAAGGGGGAAAACGAAAATGGTGCTTGCAGTAGTTTTTCTTCATGTAATGACAATAGAATTTCTGAGTTGAAAGGGGAAAAGCAGTGACGATTATCCAAAGGATAGGATATTATCAAAAGACTTTAAGCACCAACAATTTTAGTAATGAAATTGTTTCTTGAAGGCTATCCAAAATCATTTAGCCACCACTTGATATGATAGAATTTATGGGTGGCTAACAGTGGCTCCACTTGGGGATGGTGCCTTCTTGAAGGCATCAAGAACTTCAGACTTGGATTCTCTAGGAGGCTAATCAGTTGTGTCATCCATTGGGCTGCCTTTATTTCTATGGATGATCTTCGTTTGCTCTGAAACATATTAGAATTTATGAATTAACAATGGAATTTCATCAATACAATCTTTCTACCTACCCAATCCTACATATCTAACATTTTTTCTTCATTAGAGTGCACTTGGATTGGCAAAATCTCTTACAAAATTTTATTCTTTCTGAAAGCAGGAAATCTAATCTATCTCTACTCCTTATTTCTCCATGGACTCAGATTAAACAGTTGAACCCATATGATTCTCTACCTAATGTATTATCTGTTTGGATTAAACTGTACAATAGAATTTATTCTCTAATTTCTAAAACACAAATTTAAAAACAGTCAAGTCAAGATTAAGCTGTTTGACTTGCTGTGATCTATGGCATAAAAACAAGCTGCACATAGATATTTATTTTGCAGAAAATTAAAACAAAAATGGAGAAGGCATAGGTTCTGAAAGCTTAAGCACTACCTCCTCTTTCTCCTGCTCTATTTTGACTCTTACTTGAGCTGTCTTTCCTTTGCTAACTGGTTCAGATTTTGAGTTGATTAGAACCAGATTTTTACATCTTTTGACTCAGAAATTGAAACAGATTTGAGTCATTTTCTCTCTGGAAAATCAGGTTCAGATTTTGAGCATTTTTGAACCTTTAATTTCTATCCTAAACTATCTACTGATAAGCCAATATTAAACAGTTTGGCCAATTGAATTCACTATCTTATCAGCAGAAAATTTAAAGCTAATTAGTCAATATTAGGCTGTTTGACTAACTAGAATTGTGTTTTTAGGAGTAGCATTTGAGCTTGCACACTTTCAGATTTGTTTCTCTTTTTTGGTATGGGGCTATACCTTTCTTGTTTTCACAATATGCCCTCTTTTCTCTTTTTGATTGTTTTTTTTTTAATTTTTATTTTTGCAACTTTGAATGCAATGTTCAGACTATGATATTTACTATGAAAAATAAAATTCTTTAAAACTCAAGACTCTTGGAAAAAGTAATGTTTGAGCATCCTACCATTGACAAGACCTCCATATAGATCTTCTCCATTCAATTCTTTCAAGAAAAATGCATTGTGACCCCTCTCAATATGAATAATATAGGGACCTTTCCACAAGTTCTCAAACTTGCCATGTTTTCCCTTCTCTTCTCTCCTTGAATCCCATTTAAGAACAACATTTCCAACTTGGAAATTTTCTGCCTTAGTCCTCTTATAAAATAGTTTCTTCATATTTTCTTGGAATAACTGTGTTCTTTCATAAACTTCTTCTCTGGTCTGCTGCAAATGGATGGTTTGATTGATTCTCCTCTGCATATCATTCTCTTCAACCTGCAATTCTTGAAGGATATTCATGATTGGCACTCCCAACGAGGTGGGAAAAACTGCGTCCATGCCATAAACTAGCTGATAGGGGGACATAATTATTTATTTCTTTGTAGTTAGCCTATCAGCCCATAAGGCATGAACCAGTTTACTGTGCCAAGATTTCTGATTTTGTTCCAACATTTTTTTAACGATATTGATGAGGCTCTTGTTGGAAGATTAAGCTAATCCATTTCCTTGGGGATAGTAAGCAATGGAATGGCCCAAGGTTATGTGGTATTTGTAATATAAGTCAACCATATTTTTAGATTTAAAGGCAGCAGCATTGTTTGTTATGATTTTTCTAGGACAACCAAATCTGGATAGGATATTTGTTCCAAGAAACTTGATAATGACAGAGTCATTAGCATTCTTGGAGGGTATAACTTCTATCCACTTGGTAAAGAAGTCAGTGGCTATGAGAATCCACTTATGTTGAGCTGAGGAGGATGGTTGGATTTTCCCTAATGAAGTCCAGCCCCCATTGTTGAAAAGGTGCCTCAACTCTGATAGGATGTAAGGGTAAGGGAAGAATTTTTCTTTTGCCATCAAATATTTGACACTTATGGCATGACATGTCCAACTTTTGAGTGTCTGGGAAAAGGGTATGCCAATAGTAAAATGATCTAAGAATTTTTCTTGCTGTGGCCTTCCAGTGGAGGTGTCCTCCACATTCTCCATCATGCAACTCATGCATGATTTTCCTTGCATCATCTTCAGTTAAACATTTAAGCAAAATTCCAACAACATTTTTCCAATATAACACCCCCTCTAGGATGCAAAAACTCAAAGCCTTTTGTTTCAAGAATCTAGATTTAGTTTTAGAAAAATAAGGAGGGGCATTTAAATATAAAGGCACATAAATAATGTCAACATACCAAGGAGAATTCAGAAATGTTTCTTCAATAAAAGGAGCAGTAGATTCTTCTATTTCTTCCGACACATCTACCATATTCATGTCCAGTGCTTGGAAGTTAGACTCAGCCATAAGTCTTGCTAATCCTTTCCCTTTAACTAGTTTGGTGGGCTTGATTTCTAAGTCATATTCAAGAATAGTTGCAATCCATTTTCCCCTTTTACCATCAGGTTCTTGACTTAGAATGTCCTTGACAATAGTATGTGGAACAAAAGCAATTATGTGAGAGTGTAAAATATAGACCCTAAATTATTTTAAAGCTTTCACTAATGCTAAGGCTTGCTTTTCCATGATGTTATATTTGAGAGGAGCATCTCTTAAGGCCCTACTAAAGAAAGATATCGGTTGTTCCTGCCCCAAATCATTCTTTTGAAGTAAAACTGTAGCTATTGTATGTTCAAATGCAAAAGAAAATATATAAAAGTCTTTGGTGAAATCTGGGCTAATCAGGACTGGTGTTTGAGTAAGAGCTTGTTTGACCAGTTCGAATGATTTTTTAGCTGGTAAAGTCCATTTTACATCGACATATTTCTTAAGCATGTTTGTAATGTTTTTTAATAGCTCAGCAAGATTAGGAATAAACCTCCTCAAAAAATTAATCTTTCCGATGAAAGATTGCAATTCTTTGAGGCTCCTTGGATGGCTGATCTGCAATATGCAATCTATCCTTGTAGGGTCTATTTTGATTCCCTCTTCCGAAATTATATGGCCAAGAAGTTTACCTTCTTGGAGACCAAAGAGTGTCTTCTTGGGATTCAAAGACAAGCCAAATTTGCTACACTTCTCAAAAACTTTTCTTAGGTGAATCAAATGTTCTTCATCAGTTTTTGAGAAAACGGTTATGTCATCAAGGTAAATGATTATAAAATAGCCAATGTCTTCAGAAAAGGCTATGTCCATGGCCCTTTGGAAGGTGGCCCCTGCATTCATTAATCCGAAAGGCATTTTGACATACATAAAGGTGCCCCAAGGTGTGGTAAAAGTAGTTTTGATTTGGTCACTTGGGAGCACTAACACCTGGTTGTAACCCGAGAACCCATCTAAGAGGGATATCCTTCTTGACCCAACTACCCTTTGAAGTATATGGTCCATCTTGGGTAAGGGTTAGTTGTCTTTTAAGGAGGCTCTATTTAAATTTCTGAAGTCAATACAGAGCCTGATTTCCCTTGTTTTCTTTCTAATAGAAATTAAGTTTGACACCCACTCTGAAAATCTAATGGGTACTATGATCCCAACATCATGCATTGTTTCAATTTCTGCCTTAACTAAAGGTAGTAAGAGAGGGTTTTTTTTTCTTAGTTTTTGTTTAAAAGGATTTTGATTTTCCTTCAGGGGAATCTTGTGCTGGATGATGCTGGTATCATATGATTTTAAGTCTTTGTATCCCCAAGAAAACACATCTTTAAACTCTTTGAACAGCTCTATGTATTGAGATTTTATGTGAGCTGGGAGAGTGTTGGATAGTTTGATCATCTTGGGTGCTGCTAGACTGCCTATGTTATGCTCTTCTACGTTGGTTTCCACAGGCTCCATTCTCGGGTCTTTGGCTACATCGTTAAAATCGAAAAGGTGTTCTAAAGGTGTGAGACCTCTTGGAATTTGATCATTTTTGCATTGTAAAACTTCCAAGTCTTCTTGGTCTGCGTTTTCAATTACCTCTGCTTCAAAAGGATTCTCACAATGATTTATATAAGCATAATATGTCATTTCAACTTCTGGGATTTGTTCAATATAATTTTTTTTTTCTTTATGGCTGGTTTCTAATATTGGTATGCTGAAATCATTTTCTGATTTCAAGAAATCACCTATGTGTTTGTCAGATTCAAAAAATTGCCAGTGATCTTCGTTATCAGGCACAACAGGCCTGTGTTTTACCTTCACGCTAAGTTGTTGATTTATCTCAGGTATTTGGCAGTTGCTGGCATTGAAGGCGAGTTCATTTTCTAGACGATTCAGTGCTCTAGGGATGAAAATGAGTTCATATTTTTTGAAGGTTTTCAATAAATCAAGGGCATCGTTCCGATATTACCTAAGGCTTGGATTTCTAGATGAGTATTCTCCTTTGATTTGTTTTATGATAAGTTCAGAATCCCCTAGGATGGATATCTTTTGGGCTTCTAACTGTTTAAGCAATTGTAAGCCTAGGAGGAGGGCTTCATACTCAGCGATATTGTTAGTGCATGGGAAATCCAATTTGTATGAAAAACTTTGATTCATATTTTGATTCCAAACACCTGCCCCTGCACTTGTTTTGTTACAAGATCCATCAAATTTTATTGTCCAAAGTACATTTGCCTCATTTTCAGTTTCTTGTTGCTGTTGATTGTCAATGTTTTGAATTTTATTGAAGGGAAGATTTGATTGTTCTGGTGAACTGATTGGGTACATGTTTTCCTTATCTGGTTTGGTGATTTAATCTTCGTTACATAAGATAAAGGAATCTAAACTTGATTGAATAGAATAGATTGGAGTGTTGTTTGGTTTGTCTATGTTGCTCACCATGTACTTCATGTGAGATTCCCTGTATAGTCTTCTGTTTTGGTTGAAAACATGGATGGTGGCATAAGACATGTCCATTTGAAGGCTTCCCTGAAGTTTGGCTCCCCATGATCTTGATAAGAGCATGCCATACTTAGGGGGAATGTTAGCTACAACTATATCCATTACTAGACTCTTAGCATGGATTTGAGCTAAAGTAACACATAAATATTTGATTAAACCCAAACATTTGACTTTGCTTGAGTCAAAGGAATACAAATCTTTGTATGGTTTAGTAATCTCTAAGCCTAAGCTTTCCATTACCACCTTGGGCATTAGATTGTGTGAAGCTCTTGAATCTAACATGGCATTGTGTAAAATTTTCTCATGTATGTTCAAGCTAACATAGAAGGGAGAGACAACCCCTTCTTGGTATTTTCCTTCAACTTCTGGACCAAACAACAACTCAGGTTTTTCATCTATCAAGTTCAAGGTGTCAGTATCACTTGCTTAAGTTAAAAGCTTTCAAAACTTGGTTTTTGTACACTTCTTGGGTTACTAGTTCAGCTAGGGGAGTGGTAATTTTTATCTTAGCAATCTCTCCCTCAAGGCTGAAAGGAACAATTGGCTTGTTCATATTTACATCTGTTTTTTCAATTGAATTATTTTCAGCAACTTTGATTTGCTGAACCTTGTTTGGATTGGTAATTGGGACAGTTTTGTTAGGACTACTAGCTGAAGTGCTAGGGGCACTCTGTTCAACATTTGGCTGGACACTTTTGTCTTTGTTTAAGTCAAGTTTCTTGGCCAAAATGTTGGTTTTCTCTGCTGCCTTTTTTAGCTGAGTTTTTGTGTTTTTCTTGATAGTAGTATTAGTGTTCTTATCCTTTGAATTATCTATGCTCCCATTGCTCCTAAGATCATATTGTTTATGCACCTCCATGATTGCATTTTCAAAACCCAATCTATAGTCATCAGAATCTTCATAGGTGTTTATATTTTGATCATAAGAGGAGAAACCTTGTTCTTCCTCAGTGAGGAAAACATCATCCCCACTGTCTGATCCAATCAAGTTCACATGAGATTCTTCCAACCTTGCTAACTCACTATCTTCCTCATATTGATCTACATATTTCTGTTGGAAGGGAGGTCTAATTTGTTGGCCGCTTTCCTTTTGCTTGTCTTGATTGTTTTCTCTTCTATAATTCTTATTTCTGTTTCTGTTTTGGTTATTTTGAGGTTCTCTTGGTGGCAGTCTCTCATTCAAATTGATCTTTTCAAGTATCCTCTCCATTACCTTCACTAGGTTGTCAATTTTTGTGTTAGAAGCTGAGGTTGAGGGTAGTAGGTCATCATTATAAGATACCCTCTTCTCTATTCTCAACCTATTTCTTTTCTTGATTATGTTTGCTTCTACACTCAAAGCTCCTTTCTGCATGTCTTCTAAGGTTAAGTAATATCTCTCCCTTAACTCATAAGTAATTTCAGCATCAAGGCCTTCGGGATACCTTACTAAGGCCATGCCTTGGGGAGGTTTCATGTGAGGTGGGAGAGAATTATAAACGCTATTGAACCTAGTGGAGTAATCATGGACACTCTCCCCTTTATTTCTCTTGAGGCTGCTATACTCTGCTAGTATTTGGAGAGGGTTCCTTTTGAGTTCCCATTTGTTGATAAATGTTTGATGCAAGGAAGGGAGATCGTTTATGCTGTTAGGAGGTAAGTTTTTAAACCATTTCTTTACATCTACTCCTAAAATTTAGGCGAAGATCCTCATCTTCACAGTTTCTTCTTCTATCTCCATGTAATCAAATGCATCTTCCATCCTATCTACATGATGTTGGGCTGTTGTAGACTCTTTTCCAGTGAAGTGAGGGATTTTGGATTGGTAACATTGGGTAAGGGAAGTAGAGGTTGTGGTAACACTAATGGGGCATTCCATGTTGCCATGGCTGGAAATAAGGGTGGATTTACAAGAGGTGGATTTACGAAAGTGAAAGAGGGCTGAAATGGAGTCTTTTGAATAGTGGTAGTATGGATTGGAGTGGAAGAAACACTTGGGCTAGCAAATTTATTTTGAGCAGATTTGTTATGGAAAAGGCTAAAGTGATGAAGAAGATGGGAATCAGGAGGAGTGGAAGGTGAGGCTTCTCTACTAAAGCTTTGTTGGAAATCTGCAATGTTAAGATTAGTTTGGTTTAAATCACCTTGAGATCTAGTTCTAAAGATGTTCTGTGTATGATGTAAATAAAAGTGTGAATCCTCTAAGACAATAAGGTTTTCAGGGACGGAATTTGTTCTTAAGAGGCTCCTATTAGCAGCTGATTTTCTAGAGTTAGAAGTCTTCCACAAAATTCTCTTAGGATTGTCAACGATTAAAGGAGGATTCGGGTCTGGATGGGATCTAGTGTTGATCCTACGTGAAGCCAGACTGTTTTTTCAAAAATGAAAGAGGTTAAGGTTTTAGGGACTATTTTTGGGAATTTTACCTCTCACGATGTCTTATCTAGTATGGGACTAGGCTCCCAAACTTATTCAACGTTGGTTAACACATTCCTAAAGAGACTAGGAGACCTAGATGAGTAATAGGCCTACTGGGGCTAGTGGAGTTTCCAGGTGGAAAATTTTAGCTTTTATGAAGATAAAATATTGGATGGTTCCACCACCATGCTTATTGTGAAGCCAAACTGACGTGTTTTGGGGTTTTTCTAAGTTATTCCGATCTTATAGATTATGAGAGTGTCCTAAATCTGACTTAACACTTAGGTAGGGTGTCAAAACATCTAGAGTTCACTCTTATGGCTTGGTAACTGAATCCTTAAAGGTTTGATAAGGCTTTATGAGAATCCTAAGGGTCACTTAGTTTGTCACTGATTCAAAAGGTCCTATCATGATTACCATTTCTTGGTAGTGCTTGAGGAAGGTTACTTATGTTATACTAGATAGTGAGTGTTTAATTTTGAAGACTTTACTCAAAGTCCCAACGTGATCACCATTATGTTGGTGTGAGCGGTGGGATAAGTCCAGAAGGTGTTCTTATCAAGTTTAAGGGCCTAAAGAGTTTTTAAGAAGTGTTTTCAAACCACTGTAGTCTCAATAGGTCCCACCGTGATCGCCATTATGTTGGTGTCCCGTGTTTTGATAGTTTGGCAAATCAAAAGATAAGGCAACATCAGAACCAATATTTAGAGTTACAGGATCTATTCCTCCTGTTCTCAGAGAGGGATCTCTCAAATGTTTGTTTGCAAAGGTTTATCTTGTGTGCTTGGAGTATGAATTTTAGACTAGTTATTAAGTGCAAGTGTTTGTTTGTTTGTTTGGTCGGATTGATACAACAGAACATGAAAGACCTAGGAAAGATATATAGAATGGAGAAAAATCTGGTTCATTGGGCAATGGAGTCAAAAAGAGGTCATAACATACTTATCAATGGATATGGGATATCAGAGGGAAAATATAACTTGGCCACAGGATCCTTTGGTTTATGGAATGAGATGGACATCAATGATTTGGAAAGAGAAGTTTAATCCTCAACAAAGGGAAATTCAAAACACAATTTGAACAATAAAGAGATTTTTGATAGACATGGCTAATCATGAATTCTACAAATCAGAACTTTAAGCAAACAATGATTTCAAAACAAATTTTTAAATGAAACCTAAGATTCGGGGAACACCCTATTTCCTCAAATATTTTGTTTCAAATGACTTAGAAAACATAAAAGATTCACTGGTAATTGCAGTCATAGAAGAGAAAACACCTAGCACATCTATGATTACAACTACAAAGACCTTTAAGACAACTGTTTAAGCAAGGAAAAAGGGCAATATCAGAACATACCGTTGAATAGAAGATGAAGGGCAGACCCTGGTCTTCAAAGGGAAAGGAGTTCAGCCGGCTGTTAGCCACCCATAAATTCTGTCATATCAAGTGGTGGCTAAATGATTTTGGATAGCCTTCAAGAAACAATTTCATTGCTAAAATTGTTGGTGCTTAAATTTTTTTGATAATATCCTATCCTTTGGATACTCGTCACTGCTTTTCCCCTTTTCAACTCAGAAATTTTGTTGTCATTACATGAAGAAAAACTGCTGCAAGCACCATTTTCTTTTTTCCCCTTCTTCCAAAACTAACCTCATTTTACCCCTCCATTTCCCATGAAAATCCCTCATGTTCATGTTTTTTCCCCTTTCCCCTTCATCAAAATCCCTTTGATAAGGTTTTAAGACCCTTTATTGCCTTATCGAAATCCTCAAACTCCTTTGAAAATCATTGAAAATCTATAAAAATCACATTTTTTTTATATTATAGACTTAAGCCCCTTGGGCTAAGTCTTTAACCTTTCCTCTCCATACGCCTTGGTGCTAGAACCAAGCACTAGCCATCTAAGTGCTTATCGCATCACCCCATGCCGATTAGCCCTTCATCCATAAGCCCCGGTCATATGGCTTTCCATGTAACCCATGGCCCCATAGACGGGCGCCTAACCATATTGTATTTATATCCCGCCCCCGAAAATATTAAAACTTTATGTTATATTGAAACTTTGGGTTTTTTATTATTTTCTAAAGTTTCCAATGGCGCAAAATTCCAGTCAATCTCCACCGTCGATCTGATCCACAGATCGACGACGTGCAATCTCTTGTCTTGGTGGTCCCCACCAACCACTCACCATTGCAAAACCACACGGTATCCATCGCACCGCTTTTGAGAGCGGGGTAGTTTTTTTTTATTTTGTAGCGATTCCATACACTATTTGACGCGTGACTTGATCACTATTCACAAAACCGTCGTTCATCGCGTGTTAAAGATTGGACGTGGACCCGACGCGATATTGACGTCCACCATCCGATCTGAGGCTGCTCATCAGACGGTGGTCGCTCTCTGAAGAAGCCTGTGCAATAACCAAGGTACGACACGTTTCATTAAAGCGTCTCCGCCATCGATCTGATCTGCAGATCAACGACCCAGATTCATCACCCTGATTCCTCGTCCAGTCAGCATTTCCGGACCCGGGGGTTTTATTCATTTGAATTTTATTAAAGGTCTGATGTCTAGGCACTTTTCTAAGGTTTATCCGTGCCTGTTCTCTGCCGTTGATGGCGTGGGCCGATCTCATCCGATGGCCCATGTTTGTCCCGAATCCCGAACATGATTTTCGATCATTTTTGTCCAAAACTAAGGTTTTAAACCCTTTTTCAGTTTTTTATTATTATTTTTCAAAAATAACGTGACCCCTTCACGTTTTTCAGTCACCCTCAATCCTGACAGTCGATCTTTGCATGATCGACAGCTCTGATTTAATTTCCTCTTCCACTTCCCTTTGACCCCTCTAATCAATCTCAACCATTGGATGATGCCATCCAATGACCACGCTCCCTCCACGTGCCTTCTGAAGCAGTTAGCTTATACATGCAGGATTTTATAATATTTGTTTGTATTTTGCAGGGTTTAATGGTTTTTCCGCTATGTCTGAAGAAAATTTTAAGGAAGAGGGTGACGATCCTCCCGCCTTCAATTCATCAAAGAAAATCCTCCGCAGGGTTTAAAAATCCACGTTTTTTCAATTTTTCATGAAGAATTGAGGCCATATCACACCTGCGTAGCCCTGCATACCAGAAAAACACAGTAAATCAAGCACATTCAGAGAGTATCAGTGCCGAAGACAAAATATATCCGGACAGAAAATTGAAGATAGATTAATGGGGATTACAGCTAAAAAGGATTATCAGAAGCCTAAAAAATAGTTTAAAGAAAATCATGAGCGTTTTATCAAAAAAGAGACCTCCACTGTCACCTCAGGGGCTAATTAAATCCCCAGCCACCGCAGAGCCACCTACAGCCTCGAAGTTATCAAAAGAAGGTCGAAGTTATTACCAGACCAGGAGGTATTTTGCATCAATACAGTGGAACAGTTATTTCAACCAAAGGAACTTATTGTAGATATCAGTAGAAGTTATTACAAGGATAACGAGGAGCCTTGAAGTCAACAAATTCTTTCCAGCAAACCTAGTAGTTAATGTAAATGATTTTATACAGAGGACACCTATGTAAGTTGCTTCATTGAGCCCCCAAAGGCCAAGAAGCCATTTAAGTCTGTATTAATTATCCCGAGAGATCTTTCATCAGATCTCACCTCCTCATTCTTCTATAAATACTACTGTAGAAGAAGAGAAGTGGTTGGTTGATCACTAGTTGTAATATTGGAAACTCTATGAAATAATACATAGTCTGTTGAAGTTGAAGAAGAAATTGAAGTCTTGGAAGCCCTGATGATGTTGTTGCATGCTTGTTACTGTGAAGGCTCTATCATTGGATCCATGAGCTTGGCTGTTGGTGAAGTATTCTGAACTGTTTAATGTGTCAGTATCACTTCCTAAGTTCAAAACTTTCAAAGTTCCAACAGACAAGAGGAAATGATGTTCGTTTGGGAAGGAATAGCAAAAAAAGATGGAAAATACCTGCTATTCCTTTGGAAAGGAACAACAAAAACATAGGGAAAAAACTATTGTTCCTTTGGAAAGGAACAACAAAAACAAATGACAGAAACTGTTGTTCCTTTGGACGGGAACAGCAAAAACTTGCAACAAAAACAGCTGTTCCTTTTGAAAGGAACAAGAAACACAAAACAAAAACTGTTGTTCCTTTGGAAAGGAACAAAAAAAAGAAACATGTTGTTTCTTGAGAGAAACTGCTACTATTCCTTAAAAAGGAACAACTTAAGAAATAAAATCTGTACAAAAAAAACAAGCAAGATAAAGAGAAAATCTTTAAGTACAAGTTTCAAAATGAAAGAAATTATTCAGTGAATGGGTGCTGAGGAGGATTTGTCTCCCTCAGCCAGAATCTGCATCGTAGAATCTTCCCGTAATTGCTGGTAAAAGGACTCCCGATTAAGCGGTTTATGGTAAAGTCGCACTCGATGACCATTTACTTTGAATGAATGTCCAGATCCATCAATGGTGGTTAAAGTGTTGGTGCCATTATCATGTACTTTTTGTATCTCGTAGGGTCCAAGCCATCGTGTCTAGAGTTTTCTCGAGAAATCCTGAAACATGGAGTATATAGGAGTGCCCAATCCCCTTCGTGGAAGATTTTCTCTTTGATGAGGGCGTCATGTCATTTTTCTCTCTGTTGTTGAATTAATGCAGTGTGCTGAAGAGCAGAGAGCCTAATTTCATCTAACTCATTGATTTGCTGTAATCTTCTGACCTGGGCTTCATTTAAATCTAAACCCACCTCTTGGGATGTTCTTAATGTCTGAATTTCAAACTGTATTGGTTAGATGGGTTCTTTTCCAAATACCAATTGATATGGGGAATACCCCATGGTACTTCTCCATGTTGTTCGATACGCCCACAAGGCTTCTAGAAATCTACAAGTCCAGTCACGTCTGTGTGATGCAACTTTTTTTTTCAGTATAGATTCGATCACTTTATTCATGCTCTCTACCTGGCCATTTGCCTATGGGTGGTATGGAGTTGTGATTTCGTGCTGAATGTGGTAATTTTCTAATGTTGCAGTGATTCTGTTACCTACAAATTGTGTTCCTCCATCTGTAATTATGTCCCTTGGTAGGTCGTATCGGACAAATATTTGGAAAAGGAATTGTATTACAGAGTCCTCTGTAGCTCTTGAAAGTGCCTCTGCTTCAACCCATTTAGTAACATACTCTGTTGCGACTAGGATGTATGTTTTCTGATTTGATGGTGGGTTAATAGGACCAACAAAGTCGAGCGCCCAACGTTCAAATGACTCGATTACTAGCTGTGGGTTCAAGGGAATTTCGTCGGACTGTCCAGGGTGACCCGCCCTTTGGCAACTATCACAATCCTGTACGAATTTTTTAGTGTCTTCAAAAATTGTAGGCTAGTAATAGCCTATCTGTAAAACCTTGTGGCTGGTCCTACGATCTGCAAAATTTCTGCCACATGGCCCATTGTGGCATGCTTTCAGAATATCAAATATTTCGTCCTCTTGGATGCATCTCCTGATGTGCATATCTGATCCTGTATGAAACAGGTAGGCCCCAATCCAAGAGAATCAGGTACTACGCTGTACTATTTGTTTTCGTTCATTGGGTGTTAGATGCTTAGGTAATTTACCTATTGCTAAATAATTTTCAATATCAGCATACCATGGGGTTCTAGCAGTAACGGTGAACAAATTATCATCTGGGAAGTGATCTTTGACTACTGCTGCATCTGTTGGTTTTGGCATTCGTGACAGGAAATCAGCTACATGGTTCTCTTTTCCAGGTCGATCTTTTATTGTGATATCGAATTCCTGCAATAAAATCAACCATCTTTTTACTCTACCATTTGTAACAAGTTTATTTTCTAAAATTTTTATGGAAGAGTGATCTGTATATAAAACTACAGGATACCCAGTTATATAATGTCTAAATTTATTTACAACATGTATCACAACTAAAAATTCTTTCTCAGTCACAGTATAGTTTAATTCAGCAGGAAATAGATTTTTTCTAAAATAATAGATTGCATATGGTTTCTTATCCTCTTCCTACCCAAGAGCTGCTCCAATAGCTGTGTTTGAGGCATCAGATGAAATTTGGAATGGAAAATTCCAATTTGGGCCCCTTAGTACTGGGGCTGTTGATAGAAGCTTTTTGAGATCCTCAAAAGCATGGTCACATTTATCTATCCAATTAAAATCAACATTCCTTGTTAGTGCATATAAAGGTGTAGCTACTCGAGAATAATGTTCTATAAATATTCTATAATAACCAGAAAATCCGAGAAAGCTACGTACCTCTGTTTGTGTGGTAGGAGTAGGTATTAACAAAATTATCTAAATTTTAGCTGGATCTACCTGTATTCTAGCTGCTGAAATATAATGACCTAAGATGAGTCCCTTGGTCATCATCATGTGAAAATTTTCATGGCTTAAGCAAAGCCTAGTGTCAATACATCTTTGCAACACCTTTTCCAAGGTTTCTAATGCTGGCTCAAAATCATCTCCGTAAGGTGTGAAGTCATCCATGTATACTTCGAGCCCTTCATTTATTAAATCTGAAAAGATGCTGAGAATGGCCCTCTGAAATGTAGCATGGGCATTGCATAGGCCAAAGGGTAAAAATCGATAGGAAAATGTCCCCCAAGGACAGGTAAAAGTGGTTTTGTCTTGGTCTTCAGGGGCAGTATGAATTTGATTGTATCCACTGAAGCCATCTAGGAAAGAAAATAATTTATTTCCTGCTAATGTATCTAATACCTGGTCAATGAAGGGAAGGGGAAAGTGGTCTTTCTGGGTTGCTTTGTTTAGTTCTCGGTAGTTGAAACATATCCTCCACTTTCCATTCTTCTTTGGCACTACTACTAATGGAGAGACCCACTTGCTATTATATATTGGGTAAATAAAATTGACATCCAACAGCTTTTGTAATTCAGAATTCACGATATCTTTAAGATGAGGGTTCAATATTCGTTGGGGTTGGCGAATGGGTCTAGCATATTTTTCTGTATAGATGTGGTGTGTACATAACTGGGGGTAAATTCCCTTCATGTTTGGATAATCCCATGCAAAGGTTCCCTTATATTTTTGTAATAATTGGACCGTCTTCTTTTCTTGTTCAGCAGTCAGATTTTTGTTAATGTTTAGAGTTTTTCTTGGTTCAATTTCTACAATTTTTCTATTGTAAATAGAAGTGGTGGGTATTGATTGATCATGAATGTATTTTAGGGGATCTTCTTCTTCTTGATTATCAAATGTTGCCTTGATCATGTGACATTGAAAATGGGATCTGATTTTTGGTTTATTGATGAAACTGTTAATAATGTCATCCTCTGTTTGGTCTTTAAAATCGAGGGCATCTTCTATGGTTAGTGGTGATCTAATGTTTTCCATGAGATATGATATAGGTTGTTTCCTTGTTTTGATTGTCGATAGGCTTGGTTGGGCTGGGGGATATAAAGCTAAATTCTTGACATAGGTTCCCCTTGTTATAGTCATGTTGCCTTTGTCGGCAGCCAATGTAAGCATCGACAGTTGCCAACCAAGGTCTACCTAGGATCAAAGGGTGTCCATCTAGCCAGTTTTTGGGGTTGATAATCAGGAAGTCAGCAGGGTACTCCCAGGAATCTACTGATACCATTACATCATGTAATGTACCTTCTGGTTTGATTACCGATTAGTCAGCCAATTCTAATAAGGTTGTTGTTGGATCTAATGATGTAATGCCAAGTTTTTGACAAGTGGTGGTTGTTAGGATATTAATTGCAGCTCCCAAATCAACTAAGGCATTTGGAAATGATTGCTCATTGATTTTTACCATCACTATAGGATTTCCTGAGTCCTCATACTTTATAGGTGTTTCCATTCCTGATAATAAATCAGATAGAGTGCCGACTACTTGGACAGTTGGGTTAGTTGTTGTTCTCCTATTGGGCTTCGTTATACATAGTTATTTGATTGTTTTTGCATAAATAGGGATGTCTGGGATAGCTTGGAGGAGAGGGATTTTTATACACAAAATTTTTAATCCTCCCAGAAGATCAAAATCAGGATATTCTATTGGGCGAGGTATGATTAATCGTTCAAGGAACGGTGGAGAAGAGGTGGTTGCTTGTTCCTGAGTTTGTTGTTTAACTGCATTCTCCTTGTGCACTATTTGTTCTGCAAGTAACGGGTATTCAACTTGAACATTTTTTTCTCCCTCTATTTCTACTATGAACCCAGATCTTAGTTGAAGTTCATTACACTCCCTCAGTTCAGTTTCTAGTTCTGGTGGTTCCATTATTTGAACAGAATGAACTGGCCTATTATTGGGGTTTGGGTTGGGTTGGGCCGGGAGTTGCGGTCTTAAGTTGGTCTGGGGATTTTGTGGCAATGTATAGGGGGCTGGTAGTGTAGGTTGAGGGAGAGGGAGTGTTCCAACTGACTAATTTGTAGGTCTTTGCCAGTTCTTCTACCAGGTCTGACTCTGTGAGGTGGAAGGGGACCATTGTGTTGGATAAGAATTGTTTTTCCAAAATGGTGGACAGTAAGGAAAGTTTGGCCAATTGGTTTGATTTGTTTGATTTGGCCATGGTGATGTAGGGAATGAATGTTGTGACCAATTGGGGAAAGGTGGATGATTTTTCCACATTCCATTATATTGTTGAGCATTATACTGAGGAAACTGAAAAGAAGAGGATGGATCAATTGGAATACCTGTTTGTCGTGGCTGCCATTGTCGGCGTTGATTGAGTAGGCATACCAATTCTGATTCTTCTTCCGCCTCCTTGTAAACTGCTTTCAATCCAGGGAGTGAGGGGCAACCTTCTGTGGAGTGATATTTTGTGCAGATAGCACAGACTTTGACTATATCCAATGGGCACTCTTTATGACTGTGTTTCTTTCTGCATTTAGGGCAGAATATTGCCAGATTTTGTTCTGTTTTTTCTTGCTTTTGTTTTTCTTGCATAATGTTGAACTGCGTTGTCAGAGACCCTAAAATATCCGTTTTAAAATCTTCTAGTAGATTTCCAATTTCTACGCGGGTTATACTTTCACCAGAGATCTTACTATCTCTTGTGATCATATCACGTTCTGCTGACTTTAGCCTTGTGCTTCGTCTCGAACTCCTGATACATAAATCAATAATGTCAGCAAAATTTTCCTGATATATAACACCTTTTCTCATGATGTTTAATGTTTCAACCCATTGTTCCTTCATCCCTTTAAGTAATGTAGTTTTAAACACATTATCAGGTAAGGGTAAAGATGCTTAAGGTGATCTCTGGAGGTTGTATTGAAAGCGTTCTACATATTCCTCAAGTGTTTCATTAGGTTTTGTTGTCATCTGAAATATTTCGTCTTTTAATTCCCTAGACCTACAATAATCCTGATATTTCTTTAGAAACGCAGCTTTCATCTGATCCCAATCATTTATAACACCTCCACCTAACCCCATAAACCATCGTAAAGCTTCTCCAATTAATGTGGAAGGAAATACTTTTATTTTTTGGGGATCGGTGGTATAGTCATACCCCCTCCATAATACATCGAATTCAAACAAAAATGAATCTGGATCTTCTGATGTTAAGCCTTGGAATGTAGGAATATTCTGAAGAGGAATGGCCTTCATAGGTGCATTAACTGCAGTGTCCACAATGGGATATTTCCGTGTGGAAGTTTGTTGAGGTGTTTGCTGGTTCTAGTTCTGGGCCATTTGATCAAATATGTGCCAATATCCTTCTGGGATTTCAAGGGAATTCCTAGGATAACTAGAAGGAATAGGAATGACCTTGACAACACTCCCCTGATCTGGAATAATAAGTGTTCCTTGTTGGCCTACTATCTGAGGAGATTCAGGTCCTTTAGCTTTGTTTTGAATGATGTTGACAACACTTCCTTTATCTAGGCTGCTCACTATTTGGATTACTTCACGAGGAGATTTTGGTTCTTCTGTTTCCCTTGTTTCTCCTCCTCCTTCACAGAGATTACTAGAGTTCCCTTCTTGTAGAGAAATTAGGCAAGAATTCTCAATTTCTTTGGAATCTTGCTCAATTCCTTCTGTTTGACTATGTACCTTAGCAAAGGCTACAGATGGTGATTCTGTGGCCTGAAGGGAACTAGTAGGATGTCTAGAAATAACTTTCCTAGGTCCTACTGATGGCTAAGATTTAGTTTTCTTAAGGATTTCTTCAATGAAAGTTGTTCGCCCAAGGGTCACCGGTCCCTTAGGTTTTTTTGGGTTTAGGAGGAATTTTGTTCTGTTTAGCTTTTCTATTCATTCAAAAAAACAAGAATTCATTCCTACCTAAAATTTTTACCCAATTCTGTTGTGAAGCGGGCCAGTGAACAAGTATGTTTCTTGCTCGGTACACAGGTTCTTACCTTTCGTTTTTAATACCCAATTCTTCACTAGCAGAAAAAATAAAATATGCATCACTCTCTATAAATGGCTACACTCTCCCCGGCAACAGAACCAAAATTTTGAGGTATAAAAGGTGTCTTTTTAATGCCTATTTATCCTACATTAATTATCAATCCAGGAACGATTTTTTGTTTCAAGATTGTACTCAGTTTGAGGCTGCAATTCAATCTAAGAGTAATGCTTTGTAATATGTAGTATAGTGTTGTAAATAAAAGAGTAAACAGATGCTTGGAAAAGAAATATAACTACAATGACATGAACTCAAATGCTTGAAAATTCAATCATTCATTCAGCAAACTTCAGTCAAGGATGCAGTAATGATAACTCTCTCCTTTAGACACTGATGGAATTGAAATCACATGAGAACAAGATAATCAATCTGAGAACGTAGGTAGAAATAACCAATATTCTTTACAGTTGATAATCTTGTCTTAAATAAATTAAAAGGAAATAGAAATTAAACTAAAAGCTGCTAATGAAAGTAAACTAGGCAAACTCTCAAAACCAAAATCTTTGCAATCTGTAAAATAATTAATCTGAAATGAACAACAAACCTGGAATTGAACAACAATGTAAATGAACAACAAACTGTAACTAGAAGAATTGAACAACGAATTCTATTTAATGAATTTGAACAACAGACTCTAACTAATGGAATCAAATAGCAAATTCTATTAAACAAAAAATCTTGTCGACAACAAGCTCTCTTAATCAACACTCTGGAATGAACATCAATCACATGAAACAGCAAATGGAACAACAACTGAAATAGAACATCAAATACTGAACAACAAAGCTCTGTTAAATCATAATAAGATAAATAATACAGGAATTAAGATTCTTGTTAGAACGGAACAACAATGCAATTCATTAATGTAACACATCGATATCAATAATTAATTAAACGGTAAACCAATTAACTTACAAACTGTAATGAAAACAAATACCAACTGTCACACAACGATAAATGAAAGGTAATGATACAAACAACAAATCAATCCACCAGGGCCGGGCCCTTAACCACCAGTGAAATGCCGTTGAGCTTTACTCCAGAGTTAAGAAATGGAACGACAACAAGATCTTGTATTAATCGGACATAAATATCGTTTACAACAGTCACTCTCTGATCATGAGAGTTAATAAATTACAGAGTTACAAAAGGAGTGTTTAATCATAAATCATTCCGTCCTTGATTTCTAAAGGCACTGCCTTTTATAACAATTCGACAGATAAGACAAGAAACAACGATAAGATTGAACAGTGATCCCTCGGGATCGAAAGATCTTGAGGGATTCACTCCTTTTCTCTTCTTAGCTAGTTTTTCGATCCTGAGGGATTCACTCCTTTTCTCTTCTTAGCTAGTTCTTGGTCTTCTTAGGCTATAGTCGTGTTGTTCCCTATCTTCCTTTAGCTATACGTTCTGATTTCCTTCTTATTGTCTGGATACGGTCATTTTCTGGAGGAACAACGGTTACTCCTGTTTTAGCTCTGCCTCTCGAATGATGGTTTACTTCATTTGTTTCCTGTTTTTATAACAAAAGGAAATTTTTGGTCAATTTTCACAATAAACACGAGTCTTTGCAATTCTATCATAATCCTCCAATAAATCATCTTTCTAGAATAAAAATAATTATGTTTAAAGGAAAAATATGAGAAAATACATGGTGAATCCATACCTTTTCCAATGCTCAACACCTACCATAAAAGAGCACATAGATTCATCTTTGAGTTAGGTCATGAGCCAACCAAAACACCATGGAGGAGAGTTATAGTGCTGTGAAGAGGTAGCAGCAAGGAGGCTTTTCTTTCAACCCCCTTGGATCCTTATGGGTTCAAGATGATCATTGGTGAGAGATATTCTCTAGGAAGTCTCCAAGGAGTTGCATGTCAAAATCCCACTGAATGCAATGAGGAAAATCTGATATGGGAGGATGGTAATCTTCTTTGGAAGAGTACCAAGATGGAAAATGGTAGGAGGCATCCATCAGTGGATAAGTGGATGTGGTTATAGAGCAAGAAGTTGGAATGCTACTTGCAAATATATGATACTTGGCAGCAAGAGGAAAAAATGTGTTGGCTACTCTTGGGAGAGTTTGGCCATCATAAGACATATCCTTTTCCTAAGGGTATGTGGATAGGAGGAACTTGGCAGGGCACTTGCATCATGGTTCAGCAAGGAGTGTGGATGCATTATGATGATGTAATAATTATGTTTTCACCACATGAGTTGTATGATGGAGGTGTGATTGGGCAACAAAGACATTTGTTGCTTTGGAGGATTGAGAGAGAGAAAGGGTAGAGTTTCTCTCACGTTTTGCATGATGTTGCAATGGGAGGAGATAGAAACATTATGAGAGAAGTATTTGAAATTGAACATGTCAGAGGATGGATTTATGAGTTGGCAAGAGCCTATTTGCATAGTCCAACAGTGTTGTCACTTTGGAGCATGAGCTTGTTGATGGAGTGTTCCCAGGATCACTTCATATTTGATGCACTTGGTGGGCATAGAGGAGGTGAGATTGGTAGGGTGGTGGATGGACTCATTGGTTATTGTGGTATGTTCTCCTTGACTTGGAATTCCAAGCATAAGAAGGAGGATTTTCATGGAGCGTGTGGTTCATTCCTCTTCATATGGGTATGTCATACCAATATGGAGGGTTCATCTATGGATCTTGTCACCATCTTGCTTTCATTACATGGTAAGAATTCTATTTTTGCATTTATTGATTGTTCCACACAATATTTGCATGCTCTTACCATTTCTTTGCAGTGCATTACTCTTCAAAGGGGAAAGTTTTTCTTAGGGCTCCATGGTCCATTTTTGGCCAGCTATTATGATGGAGACAACCATCTACTTTATGAACTGGGGCAAGTATGTGTTTACTTCTTGTGTGCTCAGTTGACATATTCAGCCATCTACTATTTACTAGTGGGTGTGATGAATTATACAGCAAGCCATTTGTCAAGAGACAACTTTCCATGCCATTGTCTAAAGCTGTAGTGGGGGAGACTGCGTTGTGACCACTTGGGAGACTGTTGGTACTTTCCAGCACCAGATGAAACCTTTAGTATTTCTTTTATTTCGATGTTGATCATGAGCCCATTTGTTGATGATGTTTTTTCCTTTATGGGGAGCATGATTGGAGGAGGGAAACATTGGGTGGATGTGTTCTTTGGGGAGGAGGATCCCCACACTCTCTTATATAGTGTTATTTTATGAAGACAATTGTTTTATGCCCTGTATTGCTGCATTTCCCCACCCGGGAAGGAGAATATAGGCCATCTTGTGGCTGAGGTTCTTTCATATGTTGGTACGATGTTATTTTACATCTAATGAGCTACTCTACATTACCATGCTCATGATTTTTTGAAGCTCCACATTGGTAATAACTCAAATTGTTCCCAATAGTGTAGTTGTTCCCATTTTGGGGATATTACAATGAGAAAGGATCTCTCACAAGGGAGTACTTGGAGCAAGACATATGTTGCTGGAATCATGTTCGGCCAACACCTATCATCCTCCATCATTTTCAAGCCTTGAATAAGCTTATTGCAACAAGAAGGTGGTGGGATGGACACTTATTGTACCATGATTTGAGGCAGCAAGATGATGGACAACGCTGGTCTCAAGGGAGGACTATTGTCACCATCCAATATATCATATGACACTTAGTCCATATTCCTTTTGGAGCACATATGGTGAAGGTAATCTACTCACTATATGCATAGGAGATTGGGCAAGGAGACTCACTAGAATTAATGAAGAGAATCATGAAGTTCCAAGTTCATTTTGGCTTCATGAGGACTATTTTATTGTAGCCTAGGATTAGCAGCTCCACATTCATAAAAAATGGAATGAGGGATAGCGTGAGTTGAGTATCCTCATCTCTCATTTCCATGCATGGAACCCCTACACAATGCACATGGGGGTAATTGGTGACTTTTTCTGTGAGTTACCAAGGATGGCTCACTTTGTTTGAATGATAGCATGGAGATTGAAGCCTGTCATGGGGGTTGATGTACCCTACACTTACCATCTCTCATGCCTTGAGGAAACCAATGGAAAACAAGAAACTATTTCTATGTATCTCCCACTTCTTTATGATGAAAGATGATTGGTTCATTCACCAAGAGCACACTTATACCCTTGGCAGGAGACTATTCCATTGGAGATTTTGAAAAGTCCTTGTAAGTTGCTTGAGGGCAAGCAACATTTTGGAGGGGAGGACTGTAATATTCCTAATTTAATAGGAAAATTAAATTTTATTTTATTTCCTTTGTTCAAAGAATAATTATGTAAAGGAGGGTCATTAAATTCCTAATGGAGGAATAAATCCACGCCCAATGTGAAAAAGAGTAAAACTGGGCCACTTTAATAAACACACTTGAGTGTGAAAGGTATAAATCCACTTGATTGGGTTAATCTTGACCATATCTACAACACAATAGTGGAGGAGTGCTCATCAATGAGGCACAACGTAATTCTAGAAGGAGGTCTCTTGTGTGAAAGAGATAAGTTGATGAAGGTGGTTTAGGGTTTTGGAAAGCTCTCATCTTATAGAAGGAAGGGGAAGGCAACATATTGAGGTTGTTCATGATTTGATTTTTGAATTTTTGTTTGTTTAGAAAAATAGCTTTCTTGGCTGCTTAGCCTAGATTGCATATGTTGTTTAGAATTGGAATTTCCTGTTTAGGAGTTCCATCTCTTCCCATTGAGGAGTTCTTGGAAGAGCTTGTATTTCTTAGTCCAATATCTACTTGGAGACCAAGCTTCTACTTCCAACTACAATGCAGATCCAGTGAGGGTTTTCTTGCTTTTTTAAGCTGCAGCAAGTGGAACACTAGATCTGTTCAGATCTAGCTTGTACTGGTGCCTCTTCTCAGCGAGTGTGTCTTTTAACCTTTTAGAAGAGTGCATTAGTTGTTTGAGCTTTAGTTTTGCATCTTGGCATCAGGTCAACTCATTTATTCAAGCTACAACACAGTCTCCATTGAGGGACTGCGTTATTTTCAGTGGAGATTAGATCTCTGCAGATCTAAGTCATTTCAGTGCTCTTTTTAAGTGGAGGAGGCCTCTGCTCTATTGGGGGAAGTGTATTGGAGTGCATGAGATTTAGTTTCTAATCTTGGCATGTGGAAATCAGCTATCTATCCCCTATAGTGCAATTTCTACCCCATATCTGCGTTATTCTTGTAGGTGGTGTTGCAAGGAGTTTGGGTGCGCCATTGGGAGAGCTGGTTTCTGAGTGTTGGAGATCTACCTTCCACCTTGAGATCAATTAGAGGAGATCTAAACATTGTACTTTCCAGATATGATCTGCATATTCTGAATACTTCAGCATTTCTGAATATTTCTACAGATCTGATTTCTTAGATCTCAGATCTACTGCTTATGCTTGGTGTAAACCCAAAAATTCCAAGGGGGTCTGAAAGAGGAGCTCTTCTAGTGCATGGATCTGAATTTTTATGCACAGATCTTCTCTAGATCTAACATGTAATCAACAATAGTTGTAGCCTAATAGAGATAACATTGTAAAGGCAATTTTTAGTCATTCATATGGTTGCACACCTCTTTTGAGGGAATTTCTTCTGTCTATGACTTGTATTTTCAACCATGTATTTGATAAACTTCATTGTATGACTTATTTGTTGTTGTAAGTACTATTGAAAAAAATTTCATGAGCCTCCTATCACTGCTTTTTGGAAAATACGTTATTTCCTGAGCAGAATTGTTTCTTATTGTTGTAGTCCCTCTTTGGGGCAATTTTCAAGGAAACTAGGTGTGGGAGATCTGTTTAACCCACCTAGAAGGATTTATTTTTGATACCCTCTTGGATTTAGGAATTAGATACTTAGATATAAGGGATCGAAGGGTTGATTTCAAGAGCTGTAGCAACCATTCCTGAAAAATGCGTTTTTCAGGCATGCCTTGCTAGCAGTTGTAGAAATTTGCTGAATAATGATTAATTATCCACCGAGACTATCCTGATCACATACAATTCGAATTTATATGCAACACATAATCTCTTCCACTCAACTCAGATCATCAAACATACGGAAATAAAATCAAGCGATAACACATCAAATCATCATACACATTAACACAGTATGTATGGGGAAAGCTTATAGCTGAAAACCCCGCAGCTATTGTGTATATTATAATGGAGAAATCAAGTAACAAACTCAGTATAATACTCCTCACAAGTACTCAGTACTTTCTCATACAGTTACCCACAATCTAGCTCAGTTTTGAACAGGTTACTGGTTCAAAACTCACCGCCAATTGCCTTGCCTCTATTGCGCAATCCAGGCTTGTCTATATAGAGATCCAAGGTTCGAATCTCCTTGGCTTGACTGCACAATTGTCATGGAAAAATCCTCCAAGTGTGGTGCAATTCTCATGCACAACTGATGTCGCCACCGATAGCTAACTCCACCCTTTCATCTACCTCTTTCACTGGTCTCCACTGAACTGATCATGCACTGTAGTGAACTGATGTGTTCTTGAGTTGAATAATGAGTTACTAATTAATGAATTAAATAATATTTAATTCACTCCACTCATAACTAATTTATTAGCTAGTTAAACTAATCTCAACTATTTCAACTAAAATAAACAGAACACAACTCCACTATCTGTCTCATTAACTCCTCCAAACTTCTGCCACTGAAGTCCAACTGAAGTCAACCATGCATGATGCCATAAAACCCTTGGGAATAGCATAATTCCTCTGTCAAATGCATGAGCCACTTCTGTAGCTCGAACTGAAGTGCTCCAAGAGAGTAAACTGTAGTTTATAGTCCAAATATTATTAAGGGTAAATAATATTTGACTTCCCTATTTTTTAGGAGAGGCAGTCTAAAAATAGCCTTCGACCTCTTCGACTAAAAAATAGAGTCTCATATATTTTTAACAACATGACCAATGCTCCAATAATCTCAAACTGGAATCCCCGTACCATGCTCCATATGTCTTAAAATAGACATAGTCTAAAAATAGACTTTGCGCCAGAATTCGCCTGCGGGCCCACTTAGTGAAGGCGACTTCATTTCACTAAGCTCCATCATCTTGCTGCATTTTCAACACTCCCTCTCAGCAAGATATGGATTATCTGCAACCCCTATCCTGCCTCTGTGGAATTCGAACTTTCTCCTGGTGAGCGCCTTCGTCAGGATGTCGGCATCCTGATCCTCCGTGGGAACATATGAAAGCATCATGATCCTCTGCTGAACACAATCTCTGATGTGATGGTACCTGATGTCGATATGTTTGGACCTATCATGAAAAACTGGATTAGCCGAGAGCTTGATGCAGCTCTGGTTATCACAGTAGATCACTGTAGGCTCCAAATGCAACCTGAACAAACCCGCGAGGATCTTCCTCATCCAAATAGCCTCACATGCAGCCAAGCTTGCTGCCATGTACTCGGCCTCTGCTGAACTGAGTGCCACGGATCTCTGCTTCCTGCTGTACCAGGAAACTGCTGTCGACCCAATGCTGAAAACTCCTCCAGAAGTGCTCTTCCAGTCCGTTGGACTCCCTGCCCAATCTGCATCAGTGAAGCCAAAAAGCTTCGCTCCATCCTCCTGTCTGTACCATAGACCATATCCCAATGTGCCTCTAATATAGCGCAATACATGCTTGCCTGCCTTCCAAAAGAGCTTGGTAGGCTTAACCATAGCTTGCGAAAGCTGGTTAACTGCATAGCATATATCGGGTCGTGTATTGACGAGATACATAAGCGACCCCACCAACTGTCGATAGACAGTGGCATCCACTACCTCCGCTGAAGTAGCATCCTCCTTCCTCCAACCACCAGAAAGAGGAGTGTCAACAGGCTTGCAGCCTTGCATGTTGAACCTCTCCAGAATCTCCCGGGCATACTTGCCCTGAGAAACAAACAGTCCTCCGCTGCGCTGCCAAATCTCCAATCCCAGGAAATAATGAAGGATGCCCAAGTCCTTCATCTCAAAATCTCGTGCAAAATCCTCCTTGCATGAAAGTATCAACTGCTCATCGCCAGTCAAAATCAGATCATCTACATACAGTACGATGATCAACAGCTTCCCCTCCACCACAATCTGGTACAAGTTAGGATCCGCCTCACTCTTGGAGAATCCAAGCCCGGTGAAGTAGCTGTCTATCCGAGTGTACCAAGCACGAGGTGCTTGCTTCAGCCCGTACAGTGCTCTCTCGAGTCGGCACACATGCGACTCACTGCTGAAGATCTCAAAACCTTCAGGCTGCTCTATGTACACCTCTTCCTCAATAACTCCATTGAGGAACGCAGTCTTCACATCCATCTGATGAATGTGCCACCCCATCTGCGCTGAGAGAGCAAGGATCGTTCGTATGGAAGAGTACCTTGCGATAGGTGCAAAGGTCTCCTCATAGTCAATCCCCTCGATCTGTGAGAAGCCACGGGCGACAAATCTCGCCTTGTACTTCTCCACACTCCCGTCAGCCGCCTGCTTCACTTTGTAGATCCATCGCGAACCCACCACTGATTTCCCCACCGGTCTTGGGACAATCTCCCATGCACTGTTCCTGACGATCGAATCATATTATTCGATCATGGCATCAACCCATGCGGGTTCCTCCACAGCTTCCTCAAAAGAGGATGGCTCCGTCACAACACATTGACTCACAAGAGCCATGTATCCAGTGTACTGATCCGCTGACTGTCTATGTCTGCACTGTGCTGTAGGTGGTCCTACAACCTTCTCTGCATCTCGAGCCAGTCGCTCAGCTTCTGTAGTGCGCATGCGCCCTCTGATGGTTGGCGCTGCCTGGGTGGTTTCTTCCACCTCCTGAACCTCCTCTTGTGGCTGATTCACATCCGGAAGCTCCTCCTTAGGAACTAACAGCTCCTCATCTGCATGCAAGTGTAGCTCCCTCTCAAGCGAACACTGCATGGCTTTCTCCTCCCGAAATTTTATATCCCGTCGCACAACAGTCTTGCGACTGTCTGACAAATACACCCGGTATTTGTGAGGTGTATCAGTGTACCCCACAAATATTCCAACCTTAGCAGTTGGATCCAGCTTCCTTCTCGCATCCTTCGTCACATGCATGTAGACAGGAGAACCAAAAATCCGCAAATGGAAAATATCAGGCCTCTTGCCAGAATAAGCCTCCTCCGGTGTACTCATGCCAAGAACCTTGTGAGGACAACGGTTCTACACATACACTATTGTATTGCATGCCTCAGCCCACAAGTGAAGGGGTAGGCCCTGATCATGCAACATCGCCCGTGCAGCACCCACGATCGTTATGTTCTTCCGCTCAGCCACCCCATTCTGCTGTGGGTTATGGGGTGCGATGAGCTCTCTCCGAATCCCTTCTGCGCTGCAGAACTCCTTGAATTCAGCCGAGATGAATTCACCACCGTTATCACTCCTTAGAGCAATCACCTCCTTCCCCGACTCCTTCTCGACCAGTGCTTTAAACTCACAGAACTTCGCGAATGTATTTCTCTTCTTCTGCATGAAGAAGATCCAGCACTTTCGAGAGAAATCATCAACAAAGATCACATAATACTTGTGCTTTGTCGTCAAAGCAACTGAGAAAGGACCACACACGTCTGTGTGAACTCTCTCAAGGATCGTCGTGGCGCGACTATCCTTCTCGTGAAAGGTGGCTTTCACATACTTCCATAAAGTACACCCCTTGCACTGATCTGACTGCGCAAGGGTGCCCTTAGGAAGTCCAGTAGATATCTGCTGCAGAATCTTCAAAGCTCCATGGTGAAGGTGGCCCAATCTCCTGTGCCACAGTTCGCCCTCATCATCCCGGCTCACCACTTCTCCCGCTTTGCATGCCATAGCTGCGCAACCATCTACCTGCAACTGATAAAGGTTCTTAGTTCGAACCCCTATCCTCCGGGTCTCTCCAGTAGTCTTACTGCGTAGGAAGGCTTTTCCTTCGCTGAAGACCACATCATACCCCTTATCCTCCAACATCGCCACAAAGATCAAGTTCTTCTTCAATCCAGGTACATGCATGACATCCCTCAAGACAAAGGGTTTACCAGACTCCCTCTGAAAGGATATGCTACCGATACTAGTCGCACTGTATCTACCATCATCGCCCATCTCGATGTGCACACCCAAATATTTGTCCTCCAGATCTGAGAACAACTCTCGATCTCCCATCATATGAAATGACGCACCGCTGTCCAAGAACCACACCGATCCCAAAACACTTAAAACCAAGCATGCGATCAGTGAAAATTCAAGCTCGAACTGTGAAGCCAAAGCTTCTCCATCTGCAGATCTTCCCGCTTGCTTGTTCTTCTTCTTCTTTGGACAATTGGTAGCATAATGTCCGTGATCATGGCAGTGAAAACAATTCACTTTCTCCATATCCTGCTTCTTGCCCTTTGCACCAGAATGAGAGGTTTTCTTGCCCTTCCCCTTATTTTCTTTGGCAACCAAAGCGCAGTTTTCTTCATCAGCTCCCTTTGATGAAGATCCATCTCGAGTAGTCCTCCTTATCTCCTCCTGCATGAGATCCGCCCAAAGGCGCTCCCATCCCGGCAGCTTCTCCCGACCATTGACACTATCTTGATACGAGTGCCAAGCCTTCGGAAGACCAAGGAGAGCCAGGTCGACCATGTCCTCTTCATCGACAGTAACTCCCACACTTCCCAGTTCATCTCTGCATTGAGTGAACCTCGTGAGGTATTTGGCGATACTGTCGCCCTTCTCCATCTTGATGTTCCTGAGCTTATCTTTGAGCGCCAGCTTCCTTTGGTCACTCTTACTCTGGAATAGATCCGTCAAATCTTTCCACATTAAATATGGAGTAGCCTTTCCATGCACGCTGGATACAATATGATCCTTGACGCCCTCCAACAGGATCCTTCGACACTTCGCCATCTTCTTTTGCCATGCTTCGACTTCAAGCGGATGGAGGTGACTTTGGACATACTGTCTATGAACTCCTGGAACCAGTATATTCTATCCAGAATCATGTGATCCTTCCATACAACATAATTAGGCCATACTTTGAAACATATTCAGATAGCAAACATTGGTGTTCATCTTTGGCACCATGAAAAACAAAGCACTACAGAAAAATTTACAGTTCACTCAGTCACTTCAAAGCTCAACCGCTCTAGATCTGTGAGAACAAATTATTTCTAGCACAGACATCGACTACAAGGGGAATTTACTAGACCTTTCAATTTCCGAAGAAAGATGAATCCGGAGGCTACCTGGCCCGCATGCGGACTCTGTCTACCGAAATAAGTTTGTGATCACTTTGATGATCAATCTGAACTTCAATAGCTCTGATACCATGTAGAAATTTGATGAATAATGATTAATTATCCACTGAGACTATCCTGATCACATACAATTCGAATTTATATGCAACACATAATCTCTTCCACTCAACTCAGATCATCAAACATGCGGAAATAAAATCAAGCGATAACACATCAAATCATCATTCACATTAACATAGTATGTATGGGGAAAGATTATAGCTGAAAAACCCACAGCTATTGTGTATATTATAATGGAGAAATCAAGTAACAAACTCAGTACAATACTCCTCACAAGTACTCATCACTTTCTCATACAGTTACCCACAAACTAGCTCAGTTTTGAACAGTTCACCCAGTTTAAACTCACCCATCAATTTAACGCCCCACACACTCTATTGCGCAATCCAGGCCTGTCCATATAGAGATCCAAGGTTCGAATCTCCTTGGCTTGACAACTCAATAATCATGGGCAATTCCTCCAAGTGTGGTGCAAATATCATGCACAACTGATGTCGCCAACGATAGCTAACTCCACCCTTTCATCTACCTCTTTCACTGGTCTCCACTGAACTGTCCATGCACTGTAGTGAACTGATGTGTTCTTGAGTTGAATAATGAGTTACTAATTAATGAATTAAATAATATTTAATTCACTCCACTCATAACTAATTGATTAACTAGTTAAACTAATCTCAACTAGTTCAACTAAAATAAACAGAACACAACTCCACTATCTGTCTCATTAACTCCACCAAACTTCTGCCACTGAAGTCCTAACTGAAGTCAACCATGCATGTGTCATCAAACCCTTGGGAATAGCGTAATTCCTCTGTCAGATGTGAGCCACTTTTTAGCTTTAATGCAGCGTGCTCAAGAGAGTAAGCTTCAAGTTTATAGTCCAGAAGTATTGTTAAGGGTAAATGATGTTTGGCTCATTATTTTAGGAGAAGCGGGTTATTATAGGTGTGCAAACCCTTTCTGTGACCTAAAGCCAAGTCTCATCTGTTTTTACCAACATGACCAATGCTCCAAGAATCTCAAAAACTGGAATCCCCGAACCATGCTCCATATGTCTAAAAATAGACATAGTCTAAAAATAGACTTTGCGCTAGAATTCGCCTGCGGGCCCACTTAGTGAAGGCGACTTCATTTCACTAAGCTCCATCATCTTGCTGCATTTTCAACAGCAGTCCCTATTTTGGGATATTATAGCTCCCTTCTTGGTTAGATCTGTAAATGGTGCTACTAGTTGAGAGAACCCTTTTACAAAATTCTGGTAATAGGTACATATGCCTACAAACCCCCGAAGTTCTATGATATTCTTCAGTTCAGGCCAATCTCTAATAGCACTGATATTTTTCTCATGGACTCTTACCCCATCCACTCCAATGATTTGGCCCAAGTAAAGCATCTCCATGAGCCCAAACTCACACTTGGAGAGCTTAGCATATAATTGATGCTCGTTAAGGATGTGTAATACTACCTCAATATGTTTTAAATGCTCCTCCCATGTGCAGCTATAAACAAGAATGTCATCAAAGAAGACCAATAAAAAATTCTTCAAATGACCACGAAAGATGTGGTTCATGCAAGATTGGAATGTTTCCAGAGCATTGGTTAGCCCAAAATTCATTACCAAAAACTCAAAATGCCCATAGTGACATCAGAATGATATCTTGGGGATATCTTGATCCCTCACCTTGATTTGATGATATCATGATCTCAAATCAATCTTGGAGAAAATCTTGGACCCTCTTAGTTCATCCATCAATTCATTGATCCTAGGAATTGGATATATGTTCTTCATGGTATTTTTTTTCAATGCTCTATAATCAATGCACATTCTTAATGTGCCATGTTTCTTCTTCACCAAGACCATTGAAGAGGCAAAAGGACTAGTGCTAGGCCAGATATGTCCTAAGGCCAAAAGCTCTTGAATGGGCTTTTCAATTTCATCTCTATAGGCTTTGGCATGCCTATAGCGTGTGGTGATCACTGCTTGGATCCCTTGTTCCAACTCAATAGTGTGCTCAAAACCTCGGTCAGGAGGTCTTCTAGGTGGAATATCTCAAAATACTGTAGAATATCAGTCCAAAATATATTGTACATCTGGATGTACTGATGAATCCTTGCTTCCAGCTTCTGAAAAACGCAGTTCTACTACCCATTATATGTCCCCTATGTGCAAATATTCTTCCATCCTATGGGCTGAGAGAACTTGGGGTGGATAGGTGTGTATGCCTTTGATTTTCTAATGTTTACCACTCCCTTTTTCTATCTGCTCCATCTCTAAGGTTTTCCATTCAGTGGTAACGTTCCCTAAGGTGATTAACCACTAGACACCCAATATCACATTGGTGTTTGGAATATCAACCACAAAGAAGTGGTCTGTCATTGTGTAGGTTCCCATAGTGATGGTTAATGCTGGAACATATTTGGCACACTACATGGTACTAGCTCCTGGAACTAGAACTAAGAACTCCTCAAAGTATCTAAGTGAATGCCCCTCCTTTTCACCAACTGTTTATCAAAAAATTTATGGGTAGCTCCACTGTCTACCAATATTGATACTCTTTGCACCATAATAGTGCCCCTAACTCTCAAGGTTAGATACTTGGGAACTCTCAAATTTGCAATATTCCCTCCCATTGGAGAAAATTCAATTACTACATCTTATGTGGGAGGTGAACCTCCTTCTGCTGCTACAACATTGGTCTTCTCCTCCTCATCAGAAAATATCTCAATGCAATGCGCTTTCCGTGCAACACATTGGTAGTTTGGTACCCATGGCTCCTGACAAGTGAAACAAAGTTTTTTCTTCTTTAGTTCTCTATTATCAAGAGATTTCCTCCCCTAATTCTCCCTTGGGAAAGAAGAAATATTTTTTTGAAAGGGTGCTTTGGCCTTGGCTAAGGCATGCTGCAAATCCCTGGCCTTCTCCATAGCTTCTTGGAGTGTAGTTGGTCTAGTGGATTTTACCAACCCATGTAATGGTTCAACCATCCCATCAATAAGCATGCATACTCTTTGGTTCATAGTGAGGTTAGATACCATAACTGAAAGCTTCAGAAAATCAAAGATATAAGTTTCTAAATCTCCCAATTTCTTGAGCTTGGTTAGCCCAACAAAGTGAGCCTCCAGATCCCTGGGGTCAAATCTCTCCACCAACCTCCTGGTGAAGTCTAAATATGAAGTGATACTAGCATGCCCAGGTGTAGATAACCCATGGAACTGCCACTCATGTGCCTCACCTTCTAGGAGCAGTGCTGCTATTTTGATAGCCTCCACTTTAGAAACTCTATTGAGTTGGAAATAAGTGTCCAACTTCTCCACCCAAGCCTTGGCTGTGAACTTGGGTGATCCATCATAAGAGGGAAAAAAGAACCTGCAAAAATTGCATTGTAGATCTGAATTATACATATACCCTTCCTTATTATGGTGATTGAAGGATCTCCTACCATCCTTGATCCGATAGAACTCTTGAAATTTCAAATTTTCTTTGAATCTTCGGGATTGAGATTCATATTCTACAAAATAATCACCAAGGGTTTCTTCCTTCAAGGGCCTTCCTTCATCACCTTCCAAAGATAGGAATGTGGGCATAGTGGAGCGTTGTGAAGAAGGCTGTGCTACTATTTCCCCCCACCACAAATGTGAGGTGCCAAGGCTTTCTCCATGGTGAAACCCTCTAGGGGATTCCTTCTATCTTTCAAACCTCATCTCCTTGATATATTTGGAAATGTATTGAATAGTTTGACGAAGGGGTTTTGGGATCTCTCTCTCCTCCATGGATATAGATGTATGGTCCCCACAAGATGATCCAAGATCAGAGCTCTGATACCACTATAATATTCCTATTTAGGAAAATCAGCAATATAGGCACCAAAAACACAATTTTCAGAAAATTACGCTATTATAATCAAGAAAAGCACATGGATCCATTAGTTTATGTATTATAGCGTCCAAATTTACAAGCGGAATAGAAACAAATCTTTCCATCTTAATTAAACAGATCTCCTAAGTGCAATATTGCCCAAAAAACACCAAAACCCCATGAATATTGCAACACAGAATTTATGAAGCATGTGATAGTGAATTTTAATGAGGGTTTTTGCTACAAAAATATAGAAAAAAATAAATATGCTGATATATTACTCAAAGAGCTAAAAAAATGGAGATCTAGTCTCTTTTACACAATCTCAAGATAACTCGACAAGGGTTTCTTTGAAGGACATGAGATACAAAAAGTATAAACTACAAATATATGGCTGAATCACACTGTCTGAATGAAGCTCTACATATATATGGCTGAAACTACAAATAAATGGCTGAAACTTCTTCTTACTAGCTTTCCGGGTGAAAGGCTGATCCTTTCACTAGGAAACTAGCTCATCAACATGGGTTTTGACCCTTCCACTGCAACACCATGAAAAATAACGCAGTTTCTCAAGAAGACTGTGATGTGGATGAATATGAATGCTTGTCCCAATGCCGGATGGTGGAAATTAAGCCTAGAATAATCCTCTCAGATTTATTCAACAAGTCCTCCAAGGAAGAGTGGGGAATTCCCGCATGAGAATACGCTTGTACTAAATAGTACAACAAACCTAGTTAAACAACTGAAGCATGCAATACGTCATAAGACTCAAACATAGACAATATTCTAAATTCCTCTCATGGCTTCCATCCCTTCCCTTATATTCTTGGTGAGCTCCCTCACCCTTGGCCCCACTCATTTATGAGGTTACTTACATGCAAATATTCCTCCTCCAAAACTGTGTTGTTCTCACTGGCTCCACTCTCTTCTTTGGCAACATTTTTGATTTGGTCAACCTTGATCTATTCCACATGCATTTCTTCCTTTCACACCCAAGGTGACTTTATTTTTCCTACCTAAATTGAACCACATTCACACTGGAAGTGTTTTATTCCTACCAAAGAGATTTAAGGGTTTCCTTACCCATTTTATTCTTCTAAACTGAAAACAGAAGTAAAATATGATATTCCAACTAGCAATAAGATAATTGGGAACATTACAGTCCACCCCTCCTAGAAGTTTCTTGTCCTCAAGCAACAACAAAGAAGGATGCTGCAAAATCTTCTCTCCTTCCCAAGTGGCATCCTCATCAGGAAGATTCCTCCATCGAATCAGATATTCCTTGATCACCCTACTCCTTAGCTGCCTCTCTCGAGTATCCAATATAGCCTTTGGTTGCAAAACTAGATGGCCCTCATCATCAATAGGTGGGAGATCCATAGTGGCAACCACATGTTTTCCAATGGCCTTCTTGAGGCATGAGACATGAAAAATGTTATGGATCTTGCCCCCAACAAGAAGCTCTAGCTCATATGCTACTTCTCCCATACGACGGATCACCTTGTATGGTCCATAGAATTGAGGGTTTAAGCTTTTCAGCCCCTTTCTCCTTGAGTGTAGACTGTCTATATGGTTGAAGACGAAGATAGAACAAGTCATCTACCTCAAACGGCCTCTCTATCTAACCACAATCTACATATATTTTCTGTTGGTTTTGGTCTGTAGCAATGTTGTCTTTGAGAGCCTAGAGTATATCTTGACTCTCTTGAATCCACTTCTTTGCTCTAGGAGCTTTTCTTACCCCAAACATCACATCAGAAAATGAAAGTGCATCATACCCATAAAGGGCTCAAAATGGGGTCATACCAAAGCACATATGATAAGTTCTATTGTAAAAATACTCCCCCAAATGGAGCCAATGCAACCATGCTCTCTGTTGGCCCGAAACATATTTTCTCAAGTAGCCTTCCAACCACTTTTTCACTATTTCAGTTTGTCCATCATTTTGTGGATGATAGCTAGTACTTGGTGTTAACTCAAAACCCACTAACCGAAAAATCTCTTGCCAAAAGTCACCCATGAAGCGGCTATCTCGATCATTGACTATGGTCTTTGGGATACCATGGAGTCTAAACACATCCCTGAAGAAAAGCTCAACTACCTGTGAAGCAGTATACCGTGTAGAAATAGAAAATAAATGTGAATACTTTGTTATTCGATCAACAACTACACAGATACAATCCTTACCCTGAACTGTAGGTAGACCAATGATGAAGTCCATAGAAATACTCTCCCATTTCCCATCTAGAATAGGGAGTGGCTGCAATAATCTTGCAGGATGGTTGTGCTCTCCTTTGTTTTGTTGGAAAACTATGCTCTCTTTGATGTGTTGGAGTACATCCTCCTTGAGACCCTTCCATGAGAATCTCTGCCGAATAGCCCGATAAGTCTTAGTGAATCCTTGATGCCTTGCAAGTGGGGAATCATGTGATGCCTACAAAATCTTCTCCTTGAGCTTAGAATCTGTAGCCAAGAAGACCTGTTCTCGGTAATAGATGACCTCATCCATCACTCTATACCTCTCATCAGTCACCACTCCATCTAGGATTTCACATGCAAAGTTGTCTTTGGAGTATTCTACTAACAACTGAGACTTCCAATATGCATCTATGCTCATCAAGGATAGTGCTGCTGGTCTCCTGGATAGAGCATCTGCCACTATATTACTATTCCCTTTGACATATTCTATGTCAAAGTCATATTCTTGGATCTTACTCACCCACTTTTGTTGCCTCTGCTGAATCTGCTTCTGCTCAAGAAAGAATCAAAGACAATTATTATCAATCTTCACTCGGAATATATTTCCCACCAAATATTGTCAGAACTTGGCTAAATCATGCATAATATCCAACATCTCCTTATCATATATGGGGTATAGTATCTCATGTGGCAGCAACTTCTGGCTTTCAAAAGCTATGGGGTGTCCCCCTTGCATCAATACTACCCCAATGCCTTCCCCTGAACCATCACATTACAACACAAAGGGTAGGGAAAAATAAGGTAGGCCCAATACTGGGCAGCTACTCATCACCTCCTTGAGCTTATCAAAAGATCTCTGCACTATGGGTGTCCAACTAAAAGCTCCATTCTTGGTTAGATCTGTAAGTGGTGCTGCTAGTTGAGAGAACCCTTTTACAAACTTCTGATAATAGGCACATATGCCTACAAACCCCCGAAGTTCTGTGACATTCTTTGTTTCAGGCCAATCTCTAATAGCACTGATATTTTGTTCATGGAATCTTACCCCATCCACTCCAATGATGTGGCCCAAGTAAAGCATCTCCATGAGCCCAAACTCACACTTGGAGAGCTTAGCATAGAATTGATGCTCCTTAAGGATGCGTAATACTGCCTCAATATGTTGTAAATTCTCCTCCCATGTGCACCTATAAATAAGAATGTCATCAAAGAAGACTAATACAAACTTCCTCAAATGATCACGGAAGATGTGGTTCATGCAAGATTGGAATGTTTCCAGAGCATTGGTTAGCCCAAAAGGCATTACCAAAAACTCAAAATGCCCATAGTGACATCGAAATGCTGTCTTTGGGATATCTTGATCTCTCACCTTGATTTGATGATATCATGATCTCAAATCAATCTTGGAGAAATACTTAGACCCTCTTAGTTCATCCATCAATTCATCAATCCTGGGAATTGGATATATGTTCTCCATGGTATTTTTGTTCAATGCTCTATAATCAATGCACATTCTTAATGTGCCATCTTTCTCCTTCACCAAGACCACTGAAGAGGCAAAAGGACTAGTGCTAGGCCAGATATGTCCTAAGGCCAAAAGCTCTTGAATGGGCTTTTCAATCTCATCTCTATAAGCTTTGGGATGCCTATAGCGTGTGGTGATCACTTCTTGGATCCCTTGTTCCAACTCAATAGTGTGCTCAAAACCTCGGTTAGGAGGTCTTCCAGGTGGAATATCTCAAAATACTGTAGAATATTGGTCCAAAATAGATTGTACATTGGGATGTACTGATGAATCCTTGCTTCCAACTTCTGACAAATGCAGTTCTACTGACCATTATATCTCCCCTCTGTGAAAATATTCTTCCACGCTATGGGCTGAGACAACTTGGGGTGGATAGGTGTGTATGCCTTTGATTTTCTGATGTTTACCACTCCATTTTTCTGTCCACTCCATCTATAAGGTTTTTCAATCAGTGGTAACCTTCCCTAAGGTGATTAATCACTGGACACCCAATATCACATTGGTGTTTGGAATATCAACCACAAAGAAGTGGTCTATCAATGTGTAGGTTCCCATAGTGATGGTTAATGCTAGAACATATTTGTCACACTGCATGGTTCTAGCTCCTGGAACCAGAATTGAGAACCCCTCAAAGTATTCTAAGTGAATGCCCCTCCTTTGCACCAACTAATTATTAATAAATTTATGGGTAGCTCCACTGTCTACCAATATTGATACTCTTTGCGCCATAATAGTGCCCCTAACTCTCAAGGTTAGTTACTTGGGAACTCCTCTCAAATTTGCAAGATTCCCTCCCATTGGAGAAAATTCCTTTACTACATCTTCTGTGGGAAGTGCATCTCCTTCTGTTGCTACAGCGATGGTCTTCTCCTCCTCATCAGAAAATATCTCAATGCAATGTGATTTTCGTGCAACACATTGGTGGTTTGGTACCCATGGCTCCTGACAAGTGAAACAAATTTTTATCTTCCTTAGTTCTCTATTATCAAGAGATGTCCTCCCCTAATTCTCCCTTGGGAAAGAAGAAATATTTTGCTGAAAGGGTGCTCTGGCCTTGGGTAAGGCATGCTGCAAATCCATAGCCTTCTCCATAGCTTCTTGGAGTGTAGTGGGTCTAGTGGATTTTACCAACCCATGCAATGGTTCAACCATCCCATCAATAAACATGCATACAATTCAGTTCTTAGTGAGGTCAGATATCATAAATGAAAGCTTCATAAAATAAAAGATATAATTTTCTAAATCTCCCAATTTCTTGAGCTTGGTTAGCCCAACAACCTCCGGATCCCTAGGGTCAAATCTATCCACCAACCTCCTGGTGAAGTTTGAATATGAAGTGATACTAGCATGCCCATGTTTAGATAACCCATGAAACCACCACTCGTGTGCCTCACCTTCTAGGAGCAGTGCTGCTATTTTGATAGCCTCCACTTTAGAAGCTCTATTGAGTTGGAAATAAGTGTCCAAATTCTCCACCCAAGCCTTGGCTATGCACTTGTGTGACCCATCATAAGAGGGAAAAAAGAACCTACCCAAACTGCATTGTAGATCTGAATTCTGCATATACCCTTCCTTTTTATGGTGATTGAAGGTGTTAATCATTAGTATTTTTCACTTGTTGGTGATGAATAGTTGTAACAACCAAGTTTTCTAGCAGCTGATCTAAAAAATTGTCAAATTTTCCAGTTGGAAAACACCCATAAAGATTTTTTTCCCACCTACCTTTTCAATCCGCCCATGACGAGATGAAACCTCATTATCAAGCCCTATCTAGCCTCAGCCATACTAGCTTGTCCATCAGCTCCAAAGAAAACAATCCAAATATTTCCAAAGAAGTCTCCCCTAAGTTAGGTAGTGGCGCTCTAGGCATTTCTCCCTTGGCAAGCCATCCTAAAGCCAAAGAAACTCTATCTACTATAGAACAGTCATAACAGACCTTCCCATTATACAAATAAAGTTGGTTACACCCTTAAGTCGCGCCACTAACAAGCCCTAAAGTCTCAATAATGCACATGCCCTAGGTCAAACTGATATCAGGTGGTTTTACAGTGTTTCAATGGATCTTTCAAGAGCAGAAGTGTACCAACATTCCAAAAGACAGTATTTGGCTCAACATGAGAAGACCGTTGTTTCTCATGTGATTTTGAGCTTGGGATACAGCTACAGGGCAGAGAGTTATTTCATTAAGCTCCTGCAATCACAGTCAAAGGTTAGTAAATTATGAATGACAAGAAGTGCTTCAAAAATACTAGCCAAACTGCTTGTGATGTCTAAAGAGGCACAAAGATATTTGAAAAGAAGAATTACATGTCTCAGAGAAGTGCCCATCTTGACTATTATTAATTTTTCATTCTTCATTTGCTCAAGCATGAAAAGGAAATGAAAGGAAAGATAACACTATTAAAAGCTCATGAAATGGAATCACTGAGAAAAACCTCCTTCATTTTATAAGCAGAGGGTTGAGGACTGAGAAAAACTCCTTCATTTTATAAGCAGAGGGTTGAGGACTGAGAGAACCTCCTTCATTTTATAAGCAGAGGGTGGAGGACTAAGAAAACCTCCTTCATTTTATAAGCAGAGGATTGAAGACTGAGAAGGCCTCCTTCATCTATAAGTAGACGGCCAGGGATAAAGTTTGATTTTAAGTTTTTCACTAACTATAAAGACAAATTT